>JAPDOI010001719.1:102500-149693 GCA_029168955.1 Aplectana chamaeleonis
CATGAACGTCCTGTTTTCGGGCCTATCCTAGACGGGGGGGGCACCCAAGACTTTTTGATAGAACAGAAGAAAAACTCTGATAAAAAATTCCTGATCGTGCTATCAATCATTGTTTTTGTAAAAGCTCTACAGAAATACTTCCTTAATCCCCTTTCACACATGCCCGACCGACGTCGGACGACTCGCTATCGAATATGTACCATCTGTCTACCCTATCCTATCCATCCTATCTATCCTGACTTATCAAAATCGATAGCGAGTCGTCCGAACTCGGCCGGCAAACTATGAAAGGGGCTTTACCAATCGGTGGTTCATTTAATTTGCCTTGAATCGTGTTTGGCCCGCCTCTACGTCTAGGATAGTGCCCTGTTTTCTTCTTCCTATCTTTTAAGGAAACCTTCGTTAAAATGAAATGAAATAATCTGTTTTGCTCCGCTACGAGAGTTTAATGATCACCTATTCATACCGTCACCAGAGGTATGAGCTGTACACCATTCGATGCGCTGCAAGAAACTACATATGTGTGCTAAATTTCACCATAACTGGTCCCCGCCTTCCAAAGTTATGACCTCTCAAAGTACGCAAAAACGTTCTCCACCACCGCCTCCGCCTCCGTCCGTCAAATTCCATTTTTTGGAACGCATGGACCAAATCGCTTGAAAATTTGTGACTAGAGGTAATCGGCCACGGGAATGCCGAAAATAATTGACAGAACTCACCATAATGACTTCTGGGCCCCTAACGGGCGGTTCAAACTCGGAAACCGGCCTCTCAAGATTAGTTCATGAAAATGATGGGGTTTTTCGTTATCAGTCATTGTTTTCTTAGACTCCATATAAACACCTTGCTCTCCAGTGGCCGTATTAATGAAACTTCAGAAAGCTTCCCGGGAAGGTTAAAACCTTCCCGCTGTCGGACGAGTTTTCCGCCATCCATTTACCCGGCTACCCGACGGGTAGACGGGAAGGTTCCTGGTTACCCGGCGGGTAGACAGGTAGGTTCCTGGCTACTCGGTGGGTAGACAGGAAGGTTCCTGGCTACCCGGCGGGTAGACAGGTAGGTTCCTGGCTACCCGGCGGGTAGACAGGTAGGTTCCTGCCTACCCGTCGATTGAAGACGTGTAATATCTTCCCGTCAATGAGCTTTCGCACTTTCCGTCTTCCATTCATTGAGTTTAGTGTTGCTTTTATTTCTCTATTCGACCTCATATTTGTACATGACTTACATTTTGGAAGGCACTTCCTGTAGCTCTCGCAGTGTGTCAACTCGTGCTGAATTCTGTCTCTGTAGCTTTCGTTAAACCTTCAAACCGATCGCTTCTCTTCCTCATTTGTTTTATGCTTGATGGCCAGACTCTCTTGATTTGAAATTCAATTTTTTCTTGAGAGTCGGATGCATTAAACATGTGACATATGAAGAGCATTCTTTGAAAAAAATTCACTTTTTTCTATTTATCACTAGAATTCCCTCAAAATATAGAGAGTATCGAAATCAATGAGCTACCGACAGGAATTTTTTAATATAAGACCAACCAACAAGTTTAGTTTTCACTTTAATAAATTGATTAACTCGAATTCCAATTTTCGTATTTTACAATATTTCGATTTCTTGCGATTGGATAAACCAGCAAATTCAATGTTTGCAATCCTGAACGGATTAATTCCATTTTTGCAATCCTTAATCCACTTAATTAGATTATCTTACTTTCTGGTCCGAGAAACATCAACTTCATTCTTCAAACCAATAAGTTAGATTCTGATGAGAAACGAAAAATTGAGCCGGTTTTTGCATTCTCTAAACGGACGGATAAATTGTTTTTTTTTTTGCGAGTAGATTCGATTTCCTTGACTTTGGACCAGAACTATGGAAACCATTTTGGCGTTGTACGAGTTAAGCTAAGTACATAACAAAAATGTCCATGCTACGAGTGATAAATATCCGTGCAAGCCGAAAAAGGAATGAGCGCGTGAAAAAATCGGTGACATATCTCTTCGAATTACGGTAAGACAGATGCTGCGTCGCGTACGTGATTTCCGAGCGAGGCAACATCTGTCTTACCGTAATTCAAAACTTCAGGGACTTCAGGGACCTCTGAGAAAAATTGCCGCTCCAGTGCCGGAAAAGTACCGCGACCCTCGACTATGCCGCGATACTACCGCTGCGGCTCCATGATAGGACGATTCTGTTGCCGTGTCTTGAGCGTCGACATCAGCGCGTCAGTACCGCATTGGCTGCGCGTTAGAACCGCACCGGCTCCGCGAGAACGCAGCAGCGAATAAGCGTGGAGTACGATGCACTGTCCTGTGTGGTAAAACGAAATTGTCGCCAGTTCAATTACCCAAGTTTGATGTACATTCCATATTTGGCGGAAACCTCTGTGATAAGGGGCCCCGTCTAAGTCGGTCGATAAGCTATAGCCACCCCGGTCGATACGTATGCAATGCATTGCGCACTCAAGGCGAAAAATCCCCCGATGTGTCCGGAGTGCACCCACGCGCTGCGTCCTGGCCCCTCCGAGTCCGTCCCGATCGATACGTATGCAATATATTGATCGATATACCCCCGATGTGTCCGTCCTGCGCCGTGTGCAGTGCGCTCGAATGCGCCAGCCTAATCGATACGCATACAGCCGACCACTAGGGACGGCGAAGGACGGCGTAGAATCATTCGGAGCTGAAGAGGACGGCGCAGTCCGGTTTTCGGCCGACTATGATCAGACAGAGGACCTAGCAACCGCAGCTGCGTATTTTCGTTTTTAGTCCGCCTAGTTTTATTATAATTCTTGCATAACTTCGTATGAGATTGGAGCGGCGTCGGCACTGCCGCGTAGCCGCTGCGGCTCTGCGGTGCCGCGATATAGCCGATTCGGTGCCTGTAGGCGCCGAAGCGGCACTATCGCGGAGCCGCAGCAGCAATTTCTCTCAGAGATGCAGGTGGGAGCGCTTCTTCTTTGAACTCTCCGCTTGTCAACTCGTTTGGTTCAGAGTATACCAACGTAACAGATGATAAACTCCACGCATAAAGAGATAAAAAAACATTATTGAAAAAGTTAAGAACTTCCCTCAATGAATGGCTCTCTCTATACGATTGAATATAGACAAAGAATTCTTATTTGATTACTGACCGATAACGGCGCGCATTAATCTGGAACTTACTCAGACAAAATGCCACTCTACACCCATTTAGAAGGCTGGCATTGTCAGCGGCATAGTGGCCGTAAAGCCCAAAATTTAAAGTTCTGTCGCCCGCGGCAGTGACTGTTTGATACCCGGGCAACAAGCCGCCCATGAAACAAGCCACTGAATCTGAAAGGCCCGCGCGATGAGCCCCTCTGAATGATATGGGCTGGTCTTGAAGCCCAAAAGTATACATACGGCGCACCGCTACGCGACCGGCACCTTGGCAGCGGAATTAAAGGCACGCAGGGCTGCCAATGCAGCGAGCACCAGCACGGCTCGCTAGCTGTTGGACGGGGCTGCCAGTGGCTGGGCGGGGTGAAGTAACGCAAACTTGGGTAATCGATCCGACGACATTGCCGACATCTGAGTCCTTCTTCAAGAGAGCGTCGTACGCTCCCCTTGGAAATGGGCGGCGAGCTTCTTTTTGGCGCGCACGCTTTGCCTGTGATATGCACTATTCCGCCCTTCTCGACACGACAGACACTCTCCCGTGTCAGGAAGGGAAGCACGTGCTTATCGCGTATCTTTAGGAAAGTGGCCGAATCGGCTTGGACGTCGAGCTTTTTTTTGTTTGAGTTACGCCTCTCGCCAAAAATTCAACTCAGTCGTAAAAACCTGTAGTTTGTACACCACTATAGTGCAGTCGTATAGTGCTACTTAGGAAATACGGTGCCTTGTTTCTATATTCCTTTTCAAATTCGTAATACTATTCCGTTGGAGTCTTTCACAACTTCCTATTTCGAACGTACATCTACCAAGTTTGCTGTTATGAACACCCCGCTCTATTCGAATCCCTCCCTCTAATTGAACCCCCCAATTGAAAATTAAAACACCCCCCTCTATTAGAGCCCCTCCCCACTCAGCTGAAAAGACACTGGAGACCCATTCCTACCGGACGTGAATTGCTTCCGAAGAGACTGATCTTGAGAAAGACTTGAACAATGACTCTATTGATAATGATATCTTAATGTTCGCCGCGCAATTCATTATTGTCCCATTTTGGCTTGCCTAATAAACTTTGAAAGCCTATAATCACTCTTGTGTTTTCTGTTGAAAATTAGAGCCTCCCCCTCTATTTGAACCCCTTCCTCTAATTGAGCCCTCCTTTTGGAGGAGGTTGAAAAATAGTACACCGTGTGTTTAATTACAGGAAGTACGGTATGTTCTCATGCAAACCATCGCTCCGAGCGGGACCGGGTCCTCCCAATTATGACGTCATCGCCCGGACAGCGGCCGAGGGGCCAACTAGCACCGCGGTCCGTGTCCGGTGCCAGTTTGCCCCTCGGTCGCTCTCGGGGCCACAGCGGCGCCATCGCCAGAGATAGAGAGACGCGGGATTGGTTGTTCTTTGAGTGATAACGTGCGAGCCACGTTATCACTCAAAGAACAACCAATCCTGCGTGTATAAAAGGTGGCTCGCCTCGTGTAGACGGGTAGTTGGCCTTTCGAGGCCACTCTTGAGAGTGACCTCGGATCACTCTCAGGATGACAATTTTTGGCGGCCAAGAGGATCCCTCTTGGCCCGCGGTGCGGAAGGCTTCCTCATTGCGGACCATGCTGGGATGGTATCCTTGTTGCGGCCTGTGGCAGGATTAACCTCCTGACCCACAGGCTGTAACAGGTACCTTATCCTCTTAACAGGCTTAATCCTCTCCAGAAGAGGCGGAAATAAAGAAAAAAAAGCTATTAGGACATTTTTGAAAATCGCCCGAACAGAGACCGCAGTGCCAGTTGGGACCGAAGATCGCTCCGAGCGATACTGCTGTGGCCCGGAGAGCGGCTGCTGTGGCCCGAGTAGATGGCTAATTTTCGCTCGGAGCAGAGAGGCAGCGCCGCTCGAGTAGCTCTCCGGTACCGCTCGGAGCGATGGTTTGCCTGAGGAGGTGAAATCGAGGGCGATGATCGCATCGAGCGTGATATTGTGGCGTAATTTGCAACAAACTCCCTCCAACCTGACCTTTTCCCGCGATACATTTTTACTCCTGAGAAGATAATAGCCCGACGATTCTAGACTTCAATATTATAACTGTTTTGCTTCGCGTCAAAAGGGTTATGATTTGGCATTGAATAGTTTGTGAGAATCTCGTAAAAGAAGTGCGAATGATTTGGTATGCGATTAAACTGGGAGCAAACGCCTAAGATTCAGTAAAGTGATGGAACATTAATTTTGGCTGTGAACTTGTTCAATAAACAGCGAAAATTGAAAGTAACATTGAAAAAACAGATCACACCCGTATTTTATCCAATGGAGCTAATTTACAGCTTAATTTCACAAAGCCAAGACTCAAGTTTTAACTTACTCCCAAAATTCAGAAACACGCATTCCCAACCATTACTGGTCTTCATGTCTATATGTTCGCTAGCGGATAAGTAAATAAAATGCATTCGTATGAGGAACATTTTTAATTGAATTGAAAATATCATCACACAGTGGGTTTTTACAAATGTTGTCGTCTAAAGGAATCGCAGCCACGCGAAGATTTGTGGGTGCTCAATAAGACGGGTGTGATTTGGTTTTGCAATGCTACACCTAGTTGTCGCTGTTTATTGAAGAAATGCACAGACAAATCAATTTTTCATCGTTTCACTGATTTTTTAGCGTTTGCCTCATGACCTTCCGATCGTTATCTTCCGTAACGTACCTTTCAGACGCATCGTTCGCGCTGAAAACGAATGTACCGAAGCACTTTTACATGGATTCCGTTGATTTTATATGGCGTCCGGCGCACTTTTACATGGGTCCCGCACACTTTATATGGCGTCCGGCGCACTCTTACATCGATCCCGCACACTTTCTCTGGCGTCCGGAGCACTCTTACATGGGTCCCGTATACTTTCTATGGTGTCCGGCGCACGCTTACATGGGTCCCGTACACTTTCTCTGGCGTCCGGAGCACTCTTACATTGGTCCCGTACGCTTTCAATGGCGTCCGGCGCACGCTTACATGGGTCCCGTACACTTTCTATGGCGTCCGACGTATTTTTACATGGGTCCCGTACACTTTCTCTGGCGTCCGGAGCACTCTTACATGGGTCCCGTATACTTTCTATGGCGTCCGGCGCACGCTTACAGGGGTCCCGTACACCTTCTATGGCGCCCGGCGCATTTTTACATGGGTCCCGTATACTTTCTATGGCGGCCGGAGCACTCTTACATTGGTCCCGTACGCTTTCAATGGCGTCCGGCGCACGCTTACATGGGTCCCGTACACTTTCTATGGCGTCCGGCGCATTTTTACATGGGTCCCGTATACTTTCTATGGCGGCCGGAGCACTCTTACATTGGTCCCGTACGCTTTCAATGGCGTCCGGCGCACTATTACTTGGGTCCCGCACACTTGTTAATGGCATCGTGAGAGCGTATGGGCGTCGCTGTGCTTATTCAAATCTCTGCGTTTCGCGCCTCCGTGAACGCGCGTCGCGTGCCTGCGTCGCAGTCTTCCCGTTGATAATTTTGAAAACTTCATAGAGTCGGTTGTTCAAACTATGTGAGGGGCGTGACCGGGTAGGGGCGTTACTTACCCGGTCACGCCCCTTCCCGCTCGAAAACTTTCATTAATACGGCCACAGGATGGTGTGCTTTAAACGCCCGGCTCGGAAGAGGACGCTGAGCGGGAGAGATGTTCTTGAGCGCAGCGCGTAATCGTTACATGCGCACCATCAATAAGAAGGCATCGTAGGGTGTGCTGAAGTTTCGGTTGACTATGCGAGACCGCAGTAGGATTATGCAGGACGTCATTGAACTACAGCAGGACCTCAGCAGTGGTGTGCAGGACCTCACGGAACGTGTGCAGGACCTTAGTAGGGGTGTGCAGGACATCATGGGACTTGTGCAGGACCCTAGTAGGGGTGTGCAGGACACCGTAGAATGTGTGCAGGACCTCAGTAGGAGTTTGCAGGACAAGAACGATAGTTGAGTGCGCCAGAACTGGGCTACCGTAATCTCACCCGAGCGAGCTCTAAAAATTTCCAAGCTTTTACTCCGATTTCGCCACATCTTGACCACCGGTAGTGCTGCTTTCATGCTTTGTAGTTCAGGCAGATCCTCAACTGCTGACCCCTGGAGAAGAACGGTGTGTGAATGAAGACACACCGCTCTCCACTTCTTTTATATTCTACCCTTTATCAGTTGGGTATCATCAATTTTGTTGACGAGAGCCGAATGAGGGGCTCAATAACATCATCCCTAAGATTACGGTAGCTCCGTTCTGCCGCACTTAGCTATCGTTTTTGTGTTTGCAGGACATCATGGGACCTGTGCAGGACCCCAGTTGGGGTGTGCAGGACGTCGTAGAATGTGTGCAGGACCTCAGTAGGAGTGTGCAGGACATTGAGGAACTTGTGCAGGATCCCAGTAGGGGCGTGCAGGACGTCGCAGAATGTGTGCAAGACCTCAGTAGGAGTGTGCAGGACATCAAGGAACTTGTGCAGGACCCCAGTAGGGGTGTGCAGAACGTCGTAGAATGCGTGCAGGACCTCAGTAAAAGTGTGCAGGACATCAAGAAACGTGTGCAGGACCCTAGTAGAAGTGTGCAGGACGTCATGGAATGTGTGCAGGGCCTTAGTCGGAAAGTGCAGGACATCACGAAACGTGTGCAGGAACACTGTAAGGATGAGCAGCACGTCATGGAATGTGTGCTGGATCTCAGTAGGAGTGTGCAGGACATCAAGGGACGTGCGCATGACCTCAGTTTAATGTTCAAGACACCGTATGCAAGCCATGCCTCCGAATCAACAAGAACGATAGTTAAGTGCGCCAGAACATAGCTACCTTAGGCCCCGGTCATAGTTGGATAAGCCGACGTCTCCAGCCCGGTCGATACACGCAGAATGCATTGGAAATGGGATGCAAAAATCACTCGGTGTATCCCCCCCCGCCCCCCCAACCCCCACCCGGTCGATACGGATGAACAACATGGTGAGGTGAAGCTGAGAAAATCACTCGGTGTCTCCCCCCCGCACCCCCCCGGTCGATACGTATGTTTAAAATGATGGAGTGAAGTTGAGAAAATCAATCGATTTATCCGACGCGGTCGATATCCATGCAATACGTGGATGAGAAAATCACCGGGTGGGCGGGTCGATGATAAAACATTGCGTATCACTAGAAAGATAACTTTACTGCTACCTCCGTTACTTCACCATACTCTCCTTCACTATTTCTCTGAACAGGTGCAATCCTGTTGGCCACGTAATCATCGTCATATCTAGTTGGATGCACCGAGTGATTTTCTCAGCCTCACTCCATCATTTTAAACATACTTATCGACCGGGTGGGTGTTGGGGGCTGTTGGGGGGTGCGGGGGGAGGGATACAGATGCAAATAGCACCAACTCTGACCGGGGCCTTGATATCACTCGAATTGGCTCTAAAAGTTCTGACTTCAAATTCGCTACATCTTCCCCACCGGTAGTGCTATTTTCCTGCTTTGTAGTCCAGTTCCAGGCAGATTCTCAACTGCTGACCTCTGAAGAAGGACTGTGTGTGAATCAAGGCACACCGCTCTTCATTTCTTTTATACTTTACCCTTGATCACTTGGATATCATCAAATTTGTTTGCGAGAGCCGAATAACATCATTCCTATGATTACGGTAGTCCTCTTCTAGCTCACTTAACTATCGTTCTTGTTCCGAATCAGACACACGGGCCGGCGCAGACGAGCCACATCAGCATGAGCCGGTGAAGTGTGGCTAGAGCGGCTGACCCTAGGGCTATCCTACTCTGCCAATTCGAGACTTGATGCTTCGGGAAAGCGGCCTTTATCACGCTCTGTACAGTTTTCCTTTTCATTTTAGTCTGACGCATGGACCGGGCGGCTCGCCGTGCGGGGTTGGCGGCCTGTGGGGAATGAGGTTTCGATTCGCGCGGGGTGATCTACCATCGCAGCCCCGTCCATTAATCAGACTAAAATGATTGCGTGAACTCTATCATTAGGCATCAAATTCACCTTTAGCGCCGTCATCAAAGGTTATCCGCGCTAAGGGTGAATTTGCTGAGCGGTTGGATATCAATCAGCGCAAAGGGTGAAATTACCGCCGTTGCTGGCATCTCAGAAATTTCTACACAAGTGAAAACATCTTAGCGAAAACATGATAAAACGATTGATCACGTCTCGATGTGTTTACCATGAGCACAGCCGGTATAAAAGTCGCCTCATCTCACCAGAATCCTCACTCGGCATTCTGATGCCGGCCTTGAAAGGTGACTCCGGGTCATTCTCCGGAGGCAAGCATAATTTTGGCTGCTGGGAGGATACAGAGGGTATCCTCACGGCGGGGGGAGGGCGAGTTACGCCGCGGCTCGCAGAGGGTGGCTCCTCACCGCAGACCTCGGTGAAGATTACGCCCATGTTGCGGACAAGGCGGGGCTTCTTGCGCTGTGGACCTTCAAATTCGTGAAATCTTCGAGGTAAACTCACCCATTTTTAGAGGTTTTTCACCTCATTTTCGAGGTAATTTGGACCCTCTCTCGCTGCCAGTTCGCACCATTTTCACGGGATATTCACCTCATTCTCAACTATCCTAGCGGCAAATTCACCCATAAAGTGAATTTAACGCGGCAAATTAAGACTTCATGCCGACTTGTGCATGAGCATCAAGTCTCTTTTGCTTAGGCATCAAGTCTCGAATTGGCAGAGCTAGACGGAATGGGGCCATCCAAGATTCACTCATAGAAATGCTGAAAAACTCTGATAAAAGATACCTGATACTGCGCTAACAATCATTGATTTTATAAGAGCTCTATTGAAATACTTCGACTGTTAGCCTTACCAATCGATGGCTCATTTCATTTCTGTCTTGAATGGTGGGTGCCCCCCCCCCTCTAGGATAGTGCCTAGACCCTGTACAATTGGGGCATCTAGAACTCATTTCTTCATTTTTTCGACTTTGAAATTCGAAAAGTATACGCCTTGTATCTTATTTGTAGGAAGCCGCGTTGCAACTATTATCTTGCAGTCTTAGCAGCGAAGCGGTTGTTTCTTCATTTCAACCACTATGTTTTCGAAAAAAAAAAACAACATGACTTTTGGAGCTTGACGATATTGTAGAAGGGAAACCCTTGGAAAAGTTGTGAAATTTCTGAAAGTTGGGCTCCGCAGAAAAGGTCAAGGGTTTGGCTTTGCTCTAAAATGTCGTGAAATCGTTCCACTAGATTTGGCTATCAAACTGATTTCCTGAATGTAGTGAAATTGTTGAATCGATTTGGCTGTTGTTGGTATATGCAGATTACATAATCATTAAATGTAGTGAAATTGTTGCAAACAGATTTGGCAGGAGCTCTATGAATTATCAGAGTCAAATCACGCGTCAGAAGGGGTTTTTCTTTTCTTTTTCTTTCAAATAAGAACAAGAATAAGTGTAGCAGCAAAAACGTTTCCATACAATGTGAACCGTAAAAGCGTTGTTGACACGAAGGCATAGCGTCAGTAGCTAATAAATTGTGTTAGAATTCGTTTTCATGATTTTTATCTAATCGGTGAGGGAAGGTCTGGTGCCTTAGTGGGAGCTACACTGAAAAGGCAGATTAACATTCGAAAACCTTATTTCTAGCCCATAAGGCGACATTTCGTTCAGCAGTAATTAAGAAGTAATTTTTTTGTTTTTGCCTTTATTTGCTCGCCAGAGCACCTTCTGACGAGTGATTTGACTGTGATTATTCATAGAGCTCCTGCAAAATCTGTTTCCAACAATTTCACTACATTTAATAATTATGTAATCTGCATATACCAACAACAGCCAAATCGATTGAACAATTTCACTACAATCAGGAAATCAGTTTGATAGCCAAATCTAATGGAACAATTTCACATTTTAGAGCAAAGCCAAATCCTTGACCTTTTCTGCGGAGCCCAACTTTCAGAAATCTGTTATTTCGAAAAACATGAGCGATAACACAATCAGACTACAGTATGTTAAGAAGAGTCCGCAACCTCACCAGGTCCTACTTCCATTGCTGTAAACTATATGCGTATTATGCGCAAAATACAGACTTTGTTCTATAACTAAGGGCGAAATGGGCAACTTCTGGCCATATCACTCAACCCATCGTTTTCGTCGTAAGAGAAACCAAAGAGACTTACCCAATATGTATCCAAAACCTCGATCCAACATATGATAAGCCTATTTTGAAGGTGTTGCTATACTTATCCGTCGCAGTGTAGACCTTCAAATGGCGTCAGCAGGACGTTGTGGAAACTGGGTGGAGCTTCAGATGAAGTGGCCTGTACTACGTGGAAAAAGAGTAAGCCTTCACATTATGTCATGTAAAAGTAGGTGGGGCTTCAGATGACTTCAGCAGGACGTCATGATAAGTAGGTACGGCTTCAGATGAAGACGTCGTGGAAAGTGGGTGGGCATTCATATGACGTCAGCAGGACGTCGTGAAAAAATGGTCAGCGTTTCATAAGGGCGTGCGCCGCGTCGTAAAAAATTAGTAGCGCTATATCTAGAGCGTGCGACGCGTGGTAGAAACTGCGCAGCGCTTCATGTAGAGCGTGCGCCGTGTAAAGAGTGATAAGTACTTTATGTGGAGCATGCGCTGCATCCTGGAAAATGGTTAAACAGGGTGGATTGGAAAGTGGATAGGGCTCCAGAAGAGGTGTCTGGACCGTGTTGGCAAGTGGTGTGCTACGCTGTATGACATACATACGTGACATGATATCCTTATAACGGGCTTAAAATTATGTAGTCTACGGCATTCACACTTCGAACTGGTTTTGTATGTGTGCAAACTCGACGCAGATTTTATTCCCTTTCTCAGTTCAGTCTGTAGTGCGGTCCATCAAGTTTAGTTCATTCCCTCGCCGACTAACCGCTTCTCATTGTTGAATAGACGTGCAGTCTCTAATGGACTACACTAAAACTATGTCTTCTCGTGTCCACAAATGTGCAAGAACGATTTGATAATTTTCGCAGAAGGACGGTGGTTTACTGTATAATCACATGCCATTCGATACAGTGATGATATGCTCATGAGTATCACCAACCCAGCATTCAATTCCTCACATTCCCTTTTTAAAACTCGAATTCGAATTCTTCGATGCTGAGAAGAGAAAACGAAAACAGATAAACAATAGAATGAGATACATTGAGGTCAGCGATACATTCCACAACAAGCGAAAATTGACCGCGCCGCAAACCGGAACTGCACGGCCCCAGTTTTCAAATTTGCAATTGAAACAGATCAATCAGTCCCGTAATTCCACCGCAATTAACGAACCCAAATTAACGTGATTTTAAGACTTTTTCGTTAAGCGTTAATTAAAAATTTCCTAAAAAAAACCGAGTTGACACGTTAATGCGTTAAGACGTTAACGTTATAACGCACAGCCCTGATGCGTATGATCTCATGTACCCCGGGTCATCCATCTCCATAGTAAAAATACACTTCTCATGTACTCAGATATTCGTGGGGAAGTTCCCGAGCACGACAGCAGAACTTCCCTCGAAACAACTGGGGAACTTCCCCCGAATCGGGGGGAGGCGAAGGGGACGTCTCGACAGCGAAGTAATGGGGGAAGTTCCCACAGCAGGAGTTCTCTTGTTCTCCCGACTGCAGGTCTTCCCGCGACCTTCCCACTGCAGATCTTCCCATTGTTCAATGATTGATCAAAAATCAGCTATCTAGAACTCGCTGATTTCGACAGTCTCCTGTTCCTGAAAAACTGCGATCGGTCCAAAAATATTCACCTCTGACTAATGGTTATAGAGAAGCTTATTAGCTCCTCTGAAAACCAGACAGATGCCTTACGTAGTCCTTGAGTGGCAAATCTACCCCAACTTGCGAAGTGCGAGACCACCTCGCGACTAGCCCGCCTGCATCAGCGTATACGCTGCGGCTCTGTTTTCACGTTCATCATGTTCGGGGGGAGGCCATGGGAACAACCGTGAAGCGAACTTCCCTTGTGCTCCTCTCCCCCCCCAATCGAGCGATAACGACCAAAACAGGTCTATTGTCCTCGGGAACCTCCCCCCAAATGTGTGAGTAAGGATCACCGCTTTGGATCTGTCTTATTTCTTATTACAGGAGAGAAATTCAACTAATTCGCATGCAGAATTCAAACTACAATCCGGGTATTGAGATTGACGTACGATGGGAGAACTGGACAAGTTGTAAGGGCAATGTACCAGCTCAAAGAAGAGAAGGTATGATCGCGTTCAGTCCGCAAAGTCTCCTTGTCACAATCGTAGAAGCCAAGCGGTTGTTTTGAGAATGATTCTAGTTGTTTTTTTTTCAAAAACAACCGCTTCCCTTCTACGGTTGTGATAATGAGCACTGAACGCGATTGCGGAACTGAACTCTATGCCGTCATTCAATTCGACGAGTTCCTGAAAAAAAAACCGTTTGTAATTCGAAGGCCGTTCGTCGACTCCTCAGCGGCCGACGAGCAATTTCTCAGGAACTTACAATTAGGCAAAAATTAGCTGTAAAATAGACAAGCGTAACTTGAAGACTTCACCCACCAACGACGTCTTCGCGTGCAACATTTTACACTCTTTCAAAATCCGCGGCACGCCTAACTATTCCGCTTAATATATTCTTCCAATCTTATTCGACCGCATTATTCAGGGGCCACGACCACTAAGAAATCGTTCAACCTGCCGTACAAGTAGTTCAGGCTAGAGAAATAATCCAATTAAATAATGCGTACATTTTTCGCGATTTTAGTAACACATGACGCCCAACGCATTGCTTCCAGTAGGAAATTCGAGAACGAAAATCGTGGTGAAAACTGTCTTTAAAGGCAGTGTTGACGATAGGAATCGTTTTTCTGCTTTTCCGCCTATCTTGAAGACGATCCCAAGCTGATTCCAATGATGTTGTTGGAATCGTACAAGACCTTCTAGGAGCGGAGTTATGGTCCCTCAAAAATTGAGTTAGGAAGACATGGTGGACGAGTTGTACGAGGCTTGTAACTTTCGTCTTTTGCAGCTGATGTATGCGAGCTGACCTGAATAACTCAGACGATTGGCCGCTCGGAGCGGATCCGGACAGCAATTCGAGCGTCGCTGTCTCTCCGCTCCGAGCGAAAATCGGGCATCTACTCGGGCGACCGAGGTTGCTGTCCGGGCGACTGAGGTCCGCTAGAGGTGATGTCCGGTTGGATTTCCAACTGAAATGCTGATGAGGACACGAGCGCTCCATGGGACGGCGTAAGCCACGTCGTAATAAGCCAGTTGCGCTTGATGCAAAGCGTGTGACGCGTTGTGAGCTGTGAGTGGCGCTTCATACAAAGCGTGTCCCGCGTGGCTAAAACTAGTAGGGCTTCATCCAGAGCGTGCGGCGCGCGGTTTGAAGCTAGCAGCGCTTTATCTAGGGTGTGCGCTGCGTGGTAAAAAGCCAACAGTGCTCCATGCAGAGCGTGCCCAGCGTGGTTTAAAGCTAGTAACGCTCCATGCAGAGCATTCGCCGCTCGGTTTTAAAGCTAGTATCGCTTCACCCAGAGCGTGCCCCGCGTTGCAAAAACTAATAGCGCTCAATGCAGAGCGTGTCCCGCGTGGTTTAAAGCTAGTAGCCTTTCAGCCAGAGCGTGTCACGCGTGGAACAAAGTAAGTAGCGCTTTATCTAGGACGTGCGCTGCGTGGTAAAAAGCCAACAGCGCTCGATGCAGAGCGTGCCCCGCTTGGTTTAAAGCTAGTAACGCTTCATGCAGAGCAATCGCCGCGTGGCTTAAAGCTAGTATCCCTTCACCGAGAGCGTGCCCCGCGTTGTAAAAACCAATAGCGCTCCATTGAGAGAGTGCGCCGCGTGGTTTAAAGCTAGTATCGCTTGCGTGCCCCGCGTTGTTAAAAACCAACAGCGCTTCATCCAGAGCGTGCGTCGCGTGGTCTAAAGCTAGCAGCGCTTCATCCGAAGCGTGTCCCGCGTGGTTTGAAGCTAGTAGCCTTTCAACCAGAGCGTGCCCGGCGTGGTATAAAGCGAGTAGCGCTTCATCCAGAGCGTGCACCGCGTGGTCTAAAGCTAGTAGCGCTTGATCCAAAGCGGGCCCCGCGTGGTTTAAAACTAGCAGCGCTTCATATAGAGCGTGCGCCGCGACGTAGAACCTGAATCTACATGATGCTGTGGAAAGTAGAGCACTTCAGTGTGTGGAAGGTATTCGAAATAGTTGCACTACACTGTATTACGAATGCTGAAATTTCATTAATCAAAATTCAACAAATAAGTGTGTATACTCCTTTCACGGAACAATTACGCTAAAAAATCTGCATAAACAATGAGATCCAATTTCACAGACTTCAGAAGCCTTTCAATCGCTCTTAGCAGGTTATGAGCATGCGACTCCAGCAACAGTGGGGGCACCTAAAAAAGAATTCTCCTCAGACCAATCATAATAATCGACAGGGTACGTCAGGTAAGAAGCTACTTCATCCTCGGTCTTTGCAAAGTCCTCGTCAGCAGCCTTGGTTGCCGCTTGCGCGACTTTGGAATTCACAACAAGAGAAGCCAAGAATTCAACCGAAGACATCACTGGGATACCGGATTCAGAGAGCGGCTGCGGTTGATAGTTCAGTGGTCCTTGAATGAGAAATTGAATCGATTGTGAGCAATCTACAATCCACAGATACCACATTTAAAAAACTACAAAAAATATAACTGACCCAGAACCGAGTCTAAATCAAGATACTGGTCCTGTACATTCAACTGCGGGAATCGCAGAACACACTCATCCTGGGTAGGAATTCCACCGCGATCCAAACAAAACCACTCAACGTAATATAAACCCACAGTCAGAGGTGTGAACTTGAAATGGAGGTGAATTTAGTTGGTTAAGCTTTTTTGGGACTGTATGGGCACTCAAGATTACAGAAGATCTTAAAGTTTAAGTCCAAGGACAAAAATCGCTCGATTGCTCACCCCCCTCAGGATAGAGCAGCCAGTAACGGTCGAAATCTGAGGCCCGCTACCGATCTACAGCACCTGTGTTCTCAGTGGGACAAACATGGATTCGTTCCGCACATGCCACCAAGGATCCATTTCATGCTCCTGAAGCCATGAATAAAATGTGTGAGGGGTCTTAGCGCTTCCCAACAGCGAAGAAGGCTCTGGAAGGGGGAGAAGGGGGGAGCGAAGTGTCATGTTTGGAGAA
This sequence comes from Aplectana chamaeleonis, assembly GCA_029168955.1. Lineage (NCBI taxonomy): Eukaryota > Metazoa > Nematoda > Chromadorea > Rhabditida > Cosmocercidae > Aplectana > Aplectana chamaeleonis. The sequence continues at coordinate 118,768 of JAPDOI010001719.1, forward strand.
AGCACCGGATAGAGACGGAAAGCTCTCCACGTCCCTATCGGTTGTATCTTTTACTCTGACGCCACCTAACTATCCATAGCCGTCTACCATCCGTAGTGATCCTGCACCGCTCTGAGCCGCGCTTAGACCTTCTTCATAGTCGGCCGATCGATTGTAGCCAGCCCGGTCGATGAGCATTCGAAAGAGGTGCAAAAAATCCATGCGTTATGACCGGACTGAGCACGTATGTGCTGCCCGTGGCCATTCCGGTCTATACGCATGCAATACGTTGCTCACTTAGGTCTAAAAATCTCCTCGATGTGGCCGTACTGAGCCCGCATGATCCGTCCTGATCCAGCTGTGACCGCCATGGTAGATAAGTATGCAATGCATTGATTGCTGAGGTGGGAAATCTCCCGTTACGGCCGGATTCAGCCGGCCGCAGCGCGATCCCCCTCACTCGTGGCAGTGGTTTAAGACCCTCTCTGACAATGGCCGCGTTAATCCGCTATAGGCCCCGCTCACACGGGCTGTAGGCCCGAACGTTCGTCAAAACAAAAACTGTCTAAGCAGCAGAAAAAATGGTTCTTCCGCGCCTTTCAGCGTTACAGTCAGCACACTGAGGGTCCGCTGATGAGCGCTTCGGTAAAATAAGCCTACGCTTGAGCTAAAAAAAAACAAAGTTGACCATCTAAAGCGAGAAATTGCAAAATTTGCCTGTTGGAAAGTGGTGTAAATCCCGTATATTTCCAAATGGTCTCTGAAGCCTCAGTTTTTCTTCTAAAATACAGCAGTTGTACAGAGGGTGTTCCCAGTGGAGGTTCATCGTAGAAGACTTCGGCTTCATGCCATAGCTCACTCGCGTGAGTACGCGTCGCGGTTCAATGAGTCTCGCGCGCAAGGCAAACGCTAAAAACACACCACCGTTTGGAAGTCTTCAGTTCTCCATACGAGTAACTGGGTATCGATTATGACAAGAAATGAACGCAGGAAAGCTAATAACGCTCCAGGACATGCCAGTTTATTGGATTTCACCTAAAAGCGGGAATGTCGCGTCCCGCCCATCGCGTTGCGCGCGACGCTCACCGACCGCGACGCAGCATGCACAGGTGAACAATGTTCGCCTCCCGTTTTGCCCAGAGAAATCGCTTTTTTTGCTATTTCGGTATGAGCGACTTCAGTTAACATCCAGGTCGCCAGCGGATATAAGACAGGCCTGAACAACTCCAAGTTGTGTAAAAAACATTCTGTGGCGAATTCCATTTCAAACTAGAGAGACGAGTTGGAATATCCTACTATGCGACCCACTACTGTGCTCTCAGGGTTGGTAATTTTCACCGTTGCTTGCCCCTGTTCTGAACACAGATAATAGTGAGAAAATAGCATTTACTGTGCTTCTCCGTGTCAAATTCCGCTCCGCAATTGCGTATCGAGACGCTTCGCGGCCGCACGCTCTCCAGCCGGACCAGATTCCAGCGCAGCAGCGGATCAGCTAATTGTAGGTGGTTTTTCGTTTTCATTGAAATTCTTGGTTTCTTCTGTGACTCAAGCTGCCATTTTGTGTTTCTTCATATATTTAAGGGTTATATCTATAAGCACACTAATTATGTCCTTCCGGGTGCCTTCGCAACAATTTCTAGGGGAGAAAAAATCAATGATGGTAAATACTTTCTAATTCACGTTTATTTTTGTAATTCTTTTCCCTTTTTTTTTACATTCCAATAATTTATGATTGTTTGGTTTCCTAGGATGGTTCCGGTCCCATCTCAGAATCAACCGAGTTCGGGATTAAACCGGAACTATTCTTAAAAACTCAAACACATGAAGAGAATAACGAGACTAAGCAATCATAAAAATTATTTGAATGAAAAAAAAAAAAAAATGAATAGACATTATCGTATGAACGAAAAATAAACGAGAATAAAAAATTAAAAATAAACAAGAAAAAAAAATTTAACCACATTCGGGATTTTTTCTGCCCTGGAAGTTGTTGCGACGGCATCTGGGAAGAAAAATTCGTGCGCATGTATATAGATATAACACTGTTATATATGAAAACACAAAAAAACGTGTTTAATCAGAAAAGGAAATAAGAGAGATAAAAAAATGAAGGGAACCCACGCACAATCAGCTGATCGGTGCTAGAAACTCGTCCGGCTCGGGCGCGTGCGGCCGCGAACCGTCTTGATACGCAATTGCGGAGCGGAATATGATGTGGAGAAGCAAAGAACATCAACTAGCAAATTGCAATTATTGTCAATCTCTTGACGGGGGAAAGCCGTGACGCTGTTATGATGGCTTCACAATGGAAGCCGAGCGGTTGTTTTTGGAAAAACACAATAGTTAAATTGGAAAAACAACCGCTCCTCTCCCAAAATAACTCGATTCCGGCTGCATCGAGGCTTCCTAGAAACAAGACATGAATCATACACGAACCACAAAAGAAAAAACAAAGAAAACTGGGTGGGAGGTCACAAAAACCAAGCCGAGGAACGTGGAACGCGCCGCGCCGCGACGCCAGGGGATCGTGTCGGGACTAGTTAAAAATCAGTAGGGCGCACTGCGTCTCTTGCTTTCTCACCAGAGCACAGCAGTCGCCCGGACAGCGACCGGACAGGGACCGTCGGTTGATTTTTCAACCGAACCGCAACCTCGGTCGCAATTTCAGCCTCGGCTGCTGTCCGGGCGGTGACGTCATAAGTGGGAGGAGCCGGTCCCGCTCCGAGCGGCCAAATGCCTGAGAAAGAGAGAACTTGGGAATGAAGGGAAGAACGGGAAACCACCGTTCATCTCACAATCTCGAGCATTCATTTGTTCACTTCGGTGGGCGTGGAAAGTGCATCTGGGGTGTGACGAGCTGACGGGTGTCCAATTTTAGAGCCGTAGAGGACCGTTCCAAGCTCATTTTTCTTAGTTTTTTCAACGTTAGGGTTGAGCTAGGCCCCGCAGCTGCTAATCTCCACCAAAAAATAACCGACATGGTTTTTATCGTGGACACTGCCTTTAAAGGCAGGCAAAGGCAAAAAAACGTATAAGAGTTACTGCAACTCCTGAAAATTTCAGCCCACTGTTACCTGGTGGCTCAGCAAGGTTTTAATGTTGATGAGGATGCCGAAGACATTGCATTTACCATTGATGAGTACCAATGGGCAGTCAGGCTAAGCCAGTTACTTCGCTCAGAACCCATGAGGAAAGTTGGAGGAGTACGGTTGCATAGGTAAGAAGTTCACTTTTTCACAGCTTGACAGCCTGTCAGTTCACCGCTCAGCATCTAAATACCTCTCATAAGGGGGGCACAATGTCTTTATTCAGCTCCACAGTAGCAGCTTTATTGTACCGGAAAGATATACTGCCAGGTTGTGGAGCTGTGGAAGAAGGCTTGCGTATAGCGGTAAGTGGCGATAAAATGATTGGGAGGTATTCCTTATCGGAAACAATCTACTCTTATTCCTGTGTATTATGCATAGTCAGTTGAAAAATCAAGAATCAGTCAGAAAAAGAGACGAGCGGAATGAAAACTCTGCACTTCGGAGACAGAATTTGAATAACTCCACTTTTCTATATCGAAACAACACACCTATTCGAAAACCGAGGTGAAGAAGGTCAAGAACGTATAAATGCGAACGCACTGATGCCTCACGTTCCCTATTGTGCGTTGGCGCAAAGTCAGCATTCGTATGTTATAACATATGTGCACCGAGTTTGCGAGTGAGGGTATCAGTGCGTGCGGCGCCCAATGTACAGGCTATAAATTGGCGAAATTCACATGGTTCCTACGCATGCTGGTGCGGAGCGGAGGCTAGATACAGTGAGAGAGCGGAGGGCAGACTGAGGCTGAGAAGTCGCGCGCGCCGCTGGCACTTTAAATGATGTGAATTACGACGTTTTATAGAGTGTAATCGAATTTGGATTATCTTGATATTTAGCGGAAAAAAACGTTCCGCAAAATATTTACGGTAAACATTCAGGGAAATATCAGGACAATTTAGGCAAACGACATTTGGAGGCGACATTTACTGGTGCCGATGGGAGTGTCAGACGAAAATGGGAAACATATAGAAAGGAGGCACAAAGGAGATCTCGATTTGGACAACGCTTTCCAAGCATGTCTGAGGTCACCGATACTTCTGAGATTTTCTGAAAACAGGAGAATTCCACGCTGGTAGCCGAACAGAATGACAACAGTAACCACAAGGATGTTCGACCCCTTTCCCAATCTCCTATGTGTCCTGGACGCTACTGTTGCTATTTTCTGCGCCGCTATTTCTAGTAGTCAAAAGAATGACGAGCATAAAGATCTTCTAACACTTCAGCGTTTCGCGGCTCCTGGCTTTTGCGTCACGACGAAAGGTTAGTTATCAAAAAGATGATTCGCTAATAGCCGAGCACAAGCCAGTGGCCGGAAAAACCTTAACGGTGATTGGAAAACCTGGTAGCCTTCCACTCTTACAATGGGGTCACTAACTGACACTTATCTGAGCTGGAATTCATAACAAAAAAAATCACGTGTGGAACAAATTTGGAGATTGGTCAGCATCAAGCGTTTCGCCTTTGGAGGGTCACTTGATGAGAGGAAGCTCCAGCCAGAGGATTAGCCCATGTCGCATAGAAAAACTGGTCAGTAGGGTTTGCGAAAAGCTCATACAGTGTGTTTCATAACTCTAAAGGCATCCCCTTCTCTTGGGAGAACTAAACCGCTATATTGTCGCGGGCACCCCGTTGCCCTTAAAGACACATTCCAAGCTCAGGGCAAAATCTGAGCTTTCCACATGATTGTGAAGTAGACCCACCTTATATAGCACCTGCCAAGTGCGAGCTTCCAATTCCTTCGAATGAGCGAGATATAGGAGAAAGCCACCTTGGGACGCCCACACCAGGGAACCATTTTGTAACGCCCCTTTTACAATCTTTCGAGCTCAACAGTGGCGAGATGTCCGGAAGTTTCCGAACAAGAGCTCTGTTCTTCTCTTCATTTTTTGTCTCCACTAACGACCCTTCGGGTCCCTAGCCCGTGGTAGCCACGCGACATGGAGACGCTTTCCGCCTGGCAGTAGTATAGTTAGGGTTAGTTTCCAAAGAAGACGAAGAAACTTCAAGCAATGTTAATGGACCGCGGGTTCACACTGCGCACCCACACCAGAAAGCCAATTTTTTCTTTTTTCTCCAAGAAAAACTAATTCCTTCCAATTATTGATTCTATACATCTATGCCTTGTACAACTTCCATATTTGGCTTGCAGACATTAAGCGCCGAATATCTCCTTTTGATAAAGACAATCAAATCAATTTCTGAAAGTTGGGCTCCGCAGAAAAGGTCAAGGATTTGGCTTTGCTCTAAAATGTGAAATTGTTCCATTAGATTTGGCTATCAAACTGATTTCCTGAATGTAGTGAAATTGTTCAATCGATTTGGCTGTTGTTGGTATATGCAGATTACATAATTATTAAATGTAGTAAAATTGTTGGAAACAGATTTTGTAGGAGCTCTATGAATTATCACAGTCAAATCACTCGTCAGAAGGTGCTCTGGCGAGCAAAGAAAGACAAAAACAAAAGAACTACTTCTTAATTACTGCTGAACGAAATGTCGCCTTATGGGCTAGAAATAAGGTTTCCGAATGTTAATCTGCCTTTTCAGTGTAGCTCCCACTAAGGTACCAGACCTTCCCTCACCGATTAGATAAAAATCATGAAAACGAATTCTAACACAATTTATTAGCTACTGACGCGATGTCTTCGTGTCCTCAACGCTTTCACGGTTCACATTGTATTTAAACCTTTTTTGGTGCTAGAGTTATTCTTGTTCCCATTTGATTCAATATGCGCTCCAAGAAAAACCCCTTCTGACGCGTGATTTGACTGTGATAATTCATAGAGCTCCTGCCAAATCCGTTTGCAACAATTTCACTACATTTAATGATTATGTTGTCTGCATATACCAACAACAGCCAAATCGATTCAACAACTTCACTACATTCAGAAAATCAGTTTGTTAGCCAAATCTGATGGAACAATTTCACGACATTTTAGAGCAATGCCAAACCCTTGACCTTTTCTGCGGAGCCCAACTTTCAGAAGTTTCACAACTTTTTCCTAGGGTTTCCCTTCTACAACGAAGTCAAGTTGTTTTTTTTTCAAAAACATAGTGGTACAAATGATGAAACAACCGCTCCGCTGCTAAGACTGCAAGATATGTACAGTTCGGTCGGTTGGCGAGTGCACATTGCCGCCGGTGGGCGCCGGCGCCCGCCGCCCGCCGGCGCTCGCCGGCGGTTTCGAGCGTCTTTTTTGCAAATACCGTTTCCGGCGAAAAGTTGATACTCTTACCAAAATTGGAATTCACTGTTTATTCTCATGATCATTAACACTAATTGATAAGAGAAGATAAGTTTCAAAAACACAACTTCAAGTGTCTTTTTTTCAGATTCTTCATTTTCATCAGACTTTGGCCAGCAAAAAATCTTTTCTTATGCAATTGTTTCTGATTTTTCATCACTATATGAATGTAGATTCAAGGTACTGCTAAGTGCCTTCATTAGAGGACACTTAACGAAGAAGTCAGTGAGATATTATACATCGAATAGCGATTCCTACGGGATTTGACTTTTCAGCAAAGACTTATGCTATCATATTCCAAGAAAGAAACGATATTCGAGTGTTACTTGTGCTAATATCAGTTTCAGGTTTTCCCAACAATTTTTCAGAGTGGGAAGTTCTATCGTCTTGAAAAAAAAAATACGAATTCGAAATGTTGCGTGGTGTTGTGCCATTTTCATCCTCCTAGAAAGTAAGAAATCGATTTTCAACGTAAGCAAACTTTACATAAATAGAGTCCATTTGGATATTTGCTCATTTTCGAGTCATTAACCGAGAGCATAATTACGCCCAAGTCGCTGGCACTGTTTGTCACCAAAGGCAACACTGGCCGCAGACACTTTTGCGCCCCGATGTTGAGACGATTTACCCAATTACTAGAACTTGTATGTATCCAGCTAAAATGATTTCTCCTCCTAGCATCAATTTAAAGTGGTAGGCAGCATCGGGTTTCCAAAACTTTAAAGATGATTTTTAAGAAGTTTTAGACCCGACGAGGTCCCATTTTCTGTCCCATGTTATGTTAGAATTCGAAAATAGCATTAGCAGCTGTAACCAAAAATAGAAATCTCTTGGGCCATTCACTCATTTCTGAGTTTTTAGATGAGGTTATAATAGAACCAGGGTGGCGCTCTACCCGACGAAAGGCAACCCCTGCCGTCGACATTTTGCATCTCCTGTGTTGGTGCAATTTTCTCGATAACTAGAACCCACTCATTCTAACAGTGAGCAATAGTATTTTCGGAACACCAAACCTCAGAGTACAAAAAGACATTTAGAAGTTATATCGCATTTTAAAAAAAAAATTTGAAATTTCGAGTTTTTCAGCAGATTTCCTCGAATTGGCGTCCTATTTCTTCCCTTTCTAGGAAAGCTGTGAAACCAGCTAACATTGACTGGGCAGAGGACGTTTCGTAGACAGATATTCCAATTTTTGGAGGAGCTGAAGAATTTTTCGTTTGTTTTATGTTAGTCAAAAGATGACTCTTCGGCCAAAAACAACATTCTTGTTACCTCTCCTATCTTCAGTCGGGCTCATATGGGAAATAGAATCGAGAAATAGTCGCCAATTTAGTATACACCCATACATCGACACTTTAAACGGGAAAGGGATTAAATACGGTCGGTTAGAAATTTGAGCATTTTTGGGCTCAAGAGAAAATGAGAGCGCCCGATGAGGCGCTCTGGGGTGGGCGGGGCAAATGGGGCGAGCCCGGCCCCACCCCTCGTCGCGGACGAGATTGTCTCTAGACTGGCTCCTTCTCCTTTGTATTTTCCACGTTATTCAGCAGTATTCCACTAAACTCCAAAGTACTAGACGCTGCTCAACAGATCTGTTTCCTTCCGATGACTATCCTGTAGAAGAAACACTCATCCCAAATGCATTGATTTGCTAACTCATGAAGGCTTGCATGTTTACATGTTAACATGGAACTTTTCTTGACTCGCAATTTGATGCTATACATTACTCATTTTTCCGCAGGAGTGATTCGATGAAAAGGTGAGTCTCTTTCTCTAATTTCTTTCTCTCTCCATTCCTTTGAAACACACCAGTGATTTAGAATTCGTGTATAACTCTATTCGCGCAATGTTAAAATCGTCTAATGTTGTTTAAGACTCTGAACCTTTTCATTTTCCGTTGCGCGGCCTAACAATTGTTCACAAATCTAAAAAGTCGATTATCAATATTATAATTTCAAGTTGACAATTTACGAAGAGCTCAAAAATAACATCTGAGAAATACGGAAACCTTCCTATTGATTACCTAGATTTTCTACACATTCGAGTCTTCCTCGAAACAAAATATTAATTTGTAGTATCTTCGGTTTACATGATTTTCACGCCCTCAAGCGGAGAAAAATATTTATTTTAAATAATTGTATTGATACATATCATCCGGATTTTTTCTCCATAGCTTGACTCGATTTTATATTTTTCTATTTATCCAACTACATATCATGCCATATTGAGAAAATTTTGGAGCCTCCTGACAACTTTTCATTCTTCGAGTAGCATAACTGAAACTTTAAAACAATCATACATATGTCTTATTTTGCTAATGCCTCTCCAATGAATTTTCCAGAACATTCGAGTGTTTTCTAGAACATTCTTAATTAGCATTTTATTCACCAATTTTTAAAAAATCAGGCGGTGTTCAAAAACTCAGGTAAGCGTTAGTTTTGTTGGACCGTAACATTCCTATAGATTTACACATACAGTGTATAATGTAGATTTACAGATTCTATAGATTTACACATATAATTCGTGGGAAGAAATTTAGTGAGTGTTAATAAAGAATATGAGAACTCGGATCTGCTTTCTAAGCCCTCTCTTTATCGGATCAATTCCTAACCTGTCTGAAAAAGCAGTTATAGAAACTGTCTGTGATTTACAAAATCAGATTTTCAGGCAAAAACGTAGAGGAACATTCATATAAAACTGAAAAAAAGGAGTTCGTGTATAATTTTTCGCCCCATATTTCTTCCGAACTTTTCAAAATAGATTTTCGCTATGTTTCATTTATAAATGCTTATGAATGCATCTAATTATCAGGAAAATGTAATCGACTTTTTTTGAAAACTGTTTTTACCTTATTTCATTTATTTTTTTATTTGCATTTATTTTCGCATCGAAAAATGATATTCTTAAATTGGCAGAAACCCTAAAAATAAAAGAGAAGAACAACGTTCTGGTTGATTTCACCAATTTTTACCCTTATTTCAGCTTTTTTTTAAATAATGAAGCGCGCTTTGGTTCCTTTGAAACATGCAGTCCTAATATGGAATGAATTTCTTTCTATCCTAAAGTCGAATCTTTTTTTGTAGTCATTCAGCTAGGGCAGACATGCCTATTTTGATTTGTATTCTCAGCCTTTGCATTCAGCCTAATAAAGTTGGCTCATATCGGTCGATATCTCCATCATTGGATGGCTCGTAGCCTCAGCATATCCAATGGACACAACACATCTCAAGACAAGTAACCCAGGATCGTAAACATGTCCCAATGGCAATTTCCAGTGAAAGTGTGGGTAGCAGGGTCATCCACCACGGACATCAACGAGGATTTAATAGATTGAATACTAAGGCTGAGAACAAGATTCGGAATTGAAAAAATAAACTGTTTTCCTCAGCGAACGACAAAAGCAGGCAAAGGAGGAAAAGGGGTGTTTTTCCAGAAGGAAAAGAGATTGTTTGGAAAATCAAAGAATAAACAAATCATAAAATTTCACATCAACATCACAAAAAAGTCAAGAATTTCGTTGCTGAAAAGTTTCTGTCTTTTTTTCTGATTTTTTTTTAATTTTCCAGGGTAGAAGAAACATGTAATGTTGAAAAATCCTATTTAGTTATGGGATAAGTTGAAAAATGAAGTTGCAATTTCAATAAAAAAATTGATTTATAAATAAATACAAAAACTTTGGTTTTTTAAAAATTCAGCCCAAAATTTGTTTTTTACCTAAAAGAGTTTGTGAACTAATCCTCCAAAAAATCTTGCAGCAAAGAAACCTAATGTCATCTTGAAGGTAACATAATATTTTTTTGAAATTGAAATGTTATTTATGATTTTCCGAACTTGTTTCGGGAAGGAATAGCGCTTCCATCTAAGCAATCATTCTTGAATGAAGTACGCACGACTCTTTTTTTCTTGTCAACTCAACAGAAACCTTGAAATCAAAGTGAAATCGATTTTCAGAGCATTATAAATATAAATAGATATCAGTTTATTAAATTGAAGGCAGAATACAGAACCAGCAAAATAATATTTATTAGTTTGCAAAAGCGATCGGATGGACGTAAACGCTTTTCCATACTGATTTTCAAGTTGAATAAATTTTCAGTTTGATTTTTTCCTCTTTGCATTTTCATGGCTAATTTCAGGAAATACATTCGCTGGATTACATTCACTCGAAAGAAAGCAAGAGACTGATTCGGGGAAATTAACTTAACGAGGACCGTTCGAAAAAAAATATTTTCTCATTCGGATTACAAAACAGGATTTCTCTGAGAATGCTTAAACAGAAAAGCAACGAAATTCTCGAATTTTTGTGATGTTGATGTGAAATTTTATTATTTGTTTTTCTTTGATCTCCCAAACAATCGCTTTTCCTTCTGGAAAAACACCCCTTTTCCTCCTTTGCCTGTTTTTTGTCGTTCGCTGAGGAAAACAGTTTATTTTTTCAATTCCAAATCTTGTTCTCAGCCTTAGTATTCCATCTATTAAATTCTCGTTGATGTCCGTGGTGGATGACCCTGCCACCCACACTTCCATTGGAAACTGCCATTGGGACATGTTTACGATCCTGGGTTACTTGTCTTGAGATGTGTTGTGTCCATTGGATATGCTGAGGCTACGAGTAATCCAATAATCGAGATATCGACTGATATGAGCCAACTTTATTAGGCTGAATGCAAAGGCTGAGAATACAGATCAAAATAGGCATGTCTGCCCTAGCTGAATGACTACAAAAAAAAAGATTCGACTTTAGAATAGAAAGAAATTCAGTCCATATTAAGACTGCATGTTTTGAAGAAACCAAAGCGCGCTTCATTATTAAAAAAAACTGAAATAAGGGTAAAAATTAGTGGAATCAACCGGAACGTTGTTCTTCTCCTTTGTTTTTGGGGTTTCTGCCAATTTAAGAATATAATTTTTCGATGCGAAAATAAATGCAAATAAAAAAATAAATGAAATAAGGTAAAAACAGTTTTCAAAAAAAGTCGATTACATTTTCCTGATAATTAGATGCATTCATAAGCATTTATAAATGAAACATAGCGAAAATCTATTTTGAAAAGTTTGGAAAAAATATGGGGCGAAAAATTATACACGAACTCCTTTTTTTCAGTTTTATATGAATGTTCCTCTACGTGTTTGCTTGAAAATCTGATTTTGTAAATCACAGACAGTTTCTATAACAGCTTTTTCAGACAGGTTAGGAATTGATCCGATAAAGAGAGGGCTTAGAAAACAGATCCGAGTTCTCATATTCTTTATTAACACTCACTAAATTTCTTTCCACGAATTATATGTGTAAATCTATAGAAATGTTACGGTCTAACAAAACTAACGCTTACCTGAGTTTTTGAACACCGCCTGATTTTTTAAAAATTGGTGAATAAAATGCTAATGAAGAATGTTCTAGAAAACACTCGAATGTTCTGGAAAATTCATTGGAGAGGCATTAGCAAAATAAGACATATGTATGATTCTTTTAAAGTTTCAGTTATGCTACTCGAAGAATGAAAAGTTGTCAGGAGGCTCCAAAATTTTCTCAATATGGCATGATATGTAGTTGGATAAATAGAAAAATATAAAATCGAGTCAAGCTATGGAGAAAAAATCCGGATGATATGTATCAATACAATTATTTAAAATAAATATTTTTCTCCGCTTGAGGGCGTGAAAATCATGTAAACCGAAGATACTACAAATTAATATTTTGTTTCGAGGAAGACTCGAATGTGTAGAAAATCTAGGTAATCAATAGGGAAGGTTTCCTTATTTCTCAGATGTTATTTTTGAGCTCTTCGTAAATTGGCAACTTGAAATTATAATATTGATAATCGACTTTTAGATTTGTGAACAATTGTTAGGCCGCGCAACGGAAAATGAAAAGGTTCAGAGTCTTAAACAACATTAGACGATTTTAACATTGCGCGAATAGAGTTATACACGAATTCTAAATCACTGGTGTGTTTCAAAGGAATGGAGAGAGAAAGAAATTAGAGAAAGAGACTCACCTTTTCATCGAATCACTCCTGCGGAAAAATGAGTAATGTATAGCATCAAATTGCGAGTCAAGAAAAGTTCCATGTTAACATGTAAACATGCAAGCCTTCATGAGTTAGCAAATCAATGCATTTGGGATGAGTGTTTCTTCTACAGGATAGTCATCGGAAGGAAACAGATCTGTTGAGCAGCGTCTAGTACTTTGGAGTTTAGTGGAATACTGCTGAATAACGTGGAAAATACAAAGGAGAAGGAGCCAGTCTAGAGACAATCTCGTCCGCGACGAGGGGTGGGGCCGGGCTCGCCCCATTTGCCCCGCCCACCCCAGAGCGCCTCATCGGGCGCTCTCAATTTCTCTTGAGCCCAAAAATGCTCAAATTTCTAACCGACCGTATTTAATCCCTTTCCCGTTTAAAGTGTCGATGTATGGGTGTATACTAAATTGGCGACTATTTCTCGATTCTATTTCCCATATGAGCCCGACTGAAGATAGGAGAGGTAACAAGAATGTTGTTTTTGGCCGAAGAGTCATCTTTTGACTAACATAAAACAAACGAAAAATTCTTCAGCTCCTCCAAAAATTGGAATATCTGTCTACGAAACGTCCTCTGCCCAGTCAATGTTAGCTGGTTTTCACAGCTTTCCTAGAAAGGGAAGAAATAGGACGCCAATTCGAGGAAATCTGCTGAAAAACTCGAAATTTCAAATTTTTTTTTAAAATTGCGATATAACTTCTAAATGTCTTTTTGTACTCTGAGGTTTGGTGTTCCGAAAATACTATTGCTCACTGTTAGAATGAGTGGGTTCTAGTTATCGAGAAAATTGCACCAACACAGGAGATGCAAAATGTCGACGGCAGGGGTTGCCTTTCGTCGGGTAGAGCGCCACCCTGGTTCTATTATAACCTCATCTAAAAACTCAGAAATGAGTGAATGGCCCGAGAGATTTCTATTTTTGGTTACAGCTGCTAATGCTATTTTCGAATTCTAACATAACATGGGACAGAAAATGGGACCTCGTCGGGTCTAAAACTTCTTAAAAATCATCTTTAAAGTTTTGGAAACCCGATGCTGCCTACCACTTTAAATTGATGCTAGGAGCAGAAGTGAATTTAGCCGGATACATACAGGTTCTAGTAATTGGGTAAATCGTCTCAACATCGGGGCGCAAAGTGTCTGCGGCCAGTGTTGCCTTTGGTGACAAACAGTGCCAGCGACTTGGGCGTAATTATGCTCTCGGTTAATGACTCGAAAATGAGCAAATATCCAAATGGACTCTATTTATGTAAAGTTTGCTTACGTTGAAAATCGATTTCTTACTTTCTAGGAGGATGAAAATGGCACAACACCACGCAACATTTCGAATTCGTATTTTTTTCAAGACGATAGAACTTCCCACTCTGAAAAATTGTTGGGAAAACCTGAAACTGATATTAGCACAAGTAACACTCGAATATCGTTTCTTTCTTGGAATATGATAGCATAAGTCTTTGCTGAAAAGTCAAATCCCGTAGGAATCGCTATTCGATGTATAATATCTCACTGACTTCTTCGTTAAGTGTCCTTCTAATGAAGGCACTTAGCAGTACCTTGAATCTACATTCATATAGTGATGAAAAATCAGAAACAATTGCAGAAGAAAAGATTTTTTGCTGGCCAAAGTCTGATGAAAATGAAGAATCTGAAAAAAAGACACTTGAAGTTGTGTTTTTGAAACTTATCTTCTCTTATCAATTAGTGTTAATGATCATGAGAATAAACAGTGAATTCAAATTTTGGTAAGAGTATCAACTTTTCGCCGGAAACGGTATTTGCAAAAAAGATGCTCGAAACCGCCGGCGACCGCCGGCGGCCGGCGGTCGCCGGCGCCCACCGGCGGCAATGTGCACTCGCCAACCGACCGAACTGTAATAGTTGCAACGCGGCTTCCTACAAATAAGATAGCATTCATTTCCGAGCTACTCGCAGTCGTATTATCACTATCGTAGATGCGAAGCGGTTGTTTTTCGAAAAAAGCAACTATCAAAATGAAGAAATCATTCTCAAAACCGCACCATTCCTATGATAGTGAAGCCCAACCCTGCGAGTAGCGGGGAAATGGAGGATACTTTTCGAATTTAAAAGTCGAAAAAAAGAAGAAATGAGCTTTAAAATTACCCGATTGTACAGCGTCTAGGCACTATTCTAGACGGGGGGGGGGCAACAACCATTCAAGACAGAAATGGAATGAACCGCCAATTGGCAAGGCTACCAGTCGAAGTATTTCCATAGAGCCCTCATAAAAACAACGATTGATAGCGCAGTAACAGGCATCTTTTATCAGAGTTTTTCATCATTTCTATGAGTAAATCTTGGGTGGCCCCACCACGTCTAAGATAGACCCAGGGTCAGCCGCTCTAACCAAACGTCACCGGTTCATGCTGATGTGGCTCGTCTGCGCCGGCCCATATGTCTGATTCGGAACAAGAACGATAGTCAAAGGCAGTATTCACGATAGAAAATGTGTTTCAGTTTCCACTAGGAATGAGTAGTGGAGGGGCACACTGTAACGTTGACGTCAAAGGCACGCATGAAAACGAGTTAGGAAAAGCTCCAAAAGAGCCCGAAGTTGCCATTTCGAGCGCAAGGCAAACCCCAAAAGCGCAACACGCGCCCACCGACGTGAACAAATGAATGCTCGAGATCGTGAGATGAGCGATGGTTTATAATCATGGCCCCGTTTTTCCCTTCATTCTAAACTTCTCTCTTTACTCACGTCAGCTGGGATACATCGTCTGCAAAAGACGGAAGTTACAAGCCTCGGACAACTCGTCCACCATGTTTCCTTAGCTCAATTTTTGAGGGACCATAACTCCGTTCCCAGAAGGTCTTGTACGATTTCAGAGATATCATTGGAATCAGCATGGGGCCGTTTTCAAGGTAGGCGGGAGAACAAAAAACGATTTTTATCGTGAACACTGCCTTTAAGTGCGCCAGAAGAGGACTACCGTAATCTTAAGAATGATGTCATTCGGCTCTCGTAAACAAATTTGGAGATACCCAATTGATCAAGGGTAAAGTATAGGAGAAGTGAAGAGCGGTGTGTCTTCATTCACACACCGTCCTTCTCTAGAGTTCAGCAGTTGAGGATCTGCCTGGACTACAAAGCAGTGGCCGTATTAATGAAACTTCAGAGAGCTTCCCGGGAAGGTTAAAACCTTCCCGCTGTCGGACGAGTTTTCCGCCATCCATTTACCCGGCTACCCGACGGGTAGACGGGAAGGTTCCTGGTTACCCGGCGGGTAGACAGGTAGGTTCCTGGCTACCCGGCGGGTAGACAGGTAGGTTCCTGGCTACCCGGCGGGTAAACAGGTAGATTCCTGGCTACGCGGCGGCTAGACCGGTAGGTTCCTGGCTACCCGGCGGGTAAACAGGTAGGTTCCTCCTTACCCGTCGATTGAAGACGGGTAATATCTTCCCGTCAATGAGCTTTCGCAGTTTCCGTCTTCCATTCATTGAGTTTCGTGTTGCTTTTATTTCTCTATTCGACCTCATATTTGTACATGACTTACATTTTGGAAGGCACTTCCTGTAGCTCTCGCAATGTGTCAACTCGTGCTGAATTCTGTCTTTGTAGCTTTCGTTAAACCTTCAAACCGATCGCTTCTCTTCCTCATTTGTTTTATGCTTGATGGCCAGACTCTCTTGATTTGAAATTCAATTTTTTCTTGAGAGTCGGATGCATTAAACATGTCACATATGAAGAGCATTCTTTGAAAAAAAATTCACTTTTTTCTATTTATCGCTAGAATTCCCTCAAAATAGAGAGTATCGAAATCAATGAGCTACCGACAGGAATTTTTTAATATAAGACCAACCAACAAGTTTAGTTTTCACTTTAATAAATTAATTAACTCGAATTCCAATTTTCGTATTTTACAATATATCGATTTTTTGCGATTGGATAAACCAGCAAATTCAATGTTTGCAATCCTGAACGGATTAATTCCATTTTTGCAATCCTTAATCCATTTAATTAGATTATCTTACTTTCTGGTCCGAGAAACATCAACTTCATTCTTCAAACCAATAAGTTAGATTCTGATGAGAAACGAGGAATTGAGCCGGTTTTTGCATTCTCTAAACGGACGGATAAATTGGTTTTTTGCAAGTAGATTCGATTTCACTGACTTTGGACCAGAACTATGGAAACCATTTTGGCGTTGTACGAGTTAAGCTAAGTTAAGTACATAACAAAAATGTCCATGTTACGAGTGATAAATATCCGTGCATGCCGAAAAAGAATGAGCGCGTGAAAAAATCGGTGAAATATCTCTTCGAACTACGGTAAGACAGATGCTGCAACGCGTACGTGATTTCCGAGCGAGGCAACATCTGTCTTACCGTAATCCAAAACTTCAGGGACTTCAGGGACCTCTGAGAAAAATTGCCGCTCCAGTGCCGGAAAAGTACAGCGACCCTCGACTATGCCGCGATACTACCGCTGCGCCTCCATGATAGGACGATTCTGTTGCCGTGTCTTCAACCTCGACATCAGCGCGTCAGTACCGCATCGGCTGCGCGTTAGAACCGCACCGGCTCCGCGAGGACGCAGCAGCGAATAAGCGTGGGGTACGATGCACTGTCCTGTGTGGTAAAACGAAATTGTCGCCAGTTCAATTACCCAAGTTTGATGTACAATCCATATTTGGCGGAAACCTCTGTGATAAGGGGCCCCGTCTAAGTCGGTCGATAAGCTGAAGCCACCCCGGTCGATACGTATGCAATGCATTGCGCACTCAAGGCGAAAAATCCCCGATGTGTCCGGAGTGCACCCGCGCGCTGCGTCCTGGCCTCCGAGTCCGTCCCGGTCGATACGTATGCAATATATTGATCGATACACCCCCGATGTGTCCGTCGTGCGCCGTCTGCAGTGCGCTCGAGTGCGCCAGCCTAATCGATACGCATACAGCCGACCACTAGGGACGGCGGAGGACGGCGTAGAATCATTCGGAGCTGAAGAGGACGGCGCAGTTCGGTTTTCGGCCGACTATGATCAGGCAGAGGACCTAACAACCGCAGCTGCGTATTTTCGTTTTTAGTCCGCCTAGTTTTATTATAATTCTTGCATAACTTCGTATGAGATTCTCTGCCGGAGCGGCGTCAGCGCTGCCGCGTAGCCGCTGCGGCTCCGCAGTGCCGCGATATAGCCGATTCGGTGCCTGTAGGCGCCGAAGCGGCACTATCGCGAAGCCGCAGCAGCAATTTCTCTCAGAGATGCAGGTGGGAGCGCTTCTTCTTTGAACTCTCCGCTTGTCAACTCGTTGGTTCAGAGTATATCAACGTAACAGATGATAAACTCCACGCATAAAGAGATAAAAAAACATTATTGAAAAAGTTAAGAACTTCCCTCAATGAATGGCTCTCTCTATACGATTGAATATAGACAAAGAATTCTTATTTGATTACTGACCGATAACGGCGCGCATTAATCTGGAACTTACTCAGACAAAATGCCACTCTACACCCATTTGGAAGGCTGGCATTGTCAGCGACATAGTGGCCGTAAAGCCCGAAACTCAATGTTCTGTCTCCCGCGGCAGTGACTGTTTGATACCCGGGCAACAAGCCGCCCTTAAAACATTCCACTGAATCTGAAAGGCCCGCGCAATGAGCCCCTCTGAATGATAAGGGCTGGTCTTGAAGCCCAAAAATATACATACGGCGCACCGCTACGCGACCGGCACCTCGGCAGCAGGTGCTGGAGCACTGGAAGGCACGCAGGGCTACCAATGCAGCGAGCACCAGCACGGCTCCCTAGCTGTTGGACGGGGCTGCCAGTGGCTGGGCGGGGTGAAGTACCGCAAACTTGGGTAATCGATCCGACGACATTGCCGACATCTGAGCCCTTTCTCAAGAGAGCGTCGTACGCTCCCCTTGGAAATGGGCGTCGAGCTTCTTTTTGGCGTGCACGCTTTGC
Organism: Aplectana chamaeleonis; assembly: GCA_029168955.1. Taxonomy (NCBI): domain Eukaryota; kingdom Metazoa; phylum Nematoda; class Chromadorea; order Rhabditida; family Cosmocercidae; genus Aplectana; species Aplectana chamaeleonis. Next base: position 137,028 of record JAPDOI010001719.1, read on the forward strand.
CTGTGATATGCACTATTCCGCCCTTCTCGACACGATAGACACTCTCCCGTGTCAGGAAGGGAAGCACGTGCTTATCGCGTATCTTTAGGAAAGTGGCCGAATCGGCTTGCGCGTCGAGCTTCTTTTTGTTTGAGTTACGCCTCTCGCCGAAAATTCAGTTCAGTCGTGAAAACCTTTCGGAGGAGGTTGAAAAATAGTACACCCGGGTGTTTAATTACAGGAAATACGGTATGTTCTCAGGCAAACCATCGCTCCGAGCGGGACCGGGTCCTCCCAATTATGACGTCAACGCCCGGACAGCGGCCGAGGGGCCAACTAGCACCGCGGTCCCTGTCCGGTGCCAGTTTGCCCCTCGGTCGCCCTCGGGGGCACAGCGGGGCCATCGCCAGAGATAGAGAGACGCGGGATTGGTTGTTCTTTGAGTGATAACGTGCGAGCCACGTTATCACTCAAAGAACAACCAATCCTGCGTGTATAAAGGGTGGCTCGCCTCGTGTAGACGGGTAGTTGGCCTTTCGAGGCCACTCTTGAGAGTGACCTCGGATCACTCTCAGGATGACAATTTTTGGCGGCCGAGGGGGTCCCCCATGGCCCGCGGTGGGGATGGCTTCCTCATTGCGGACCATGCTGGTATGGTATCCTTGTTGCGGCCTGTGGCAGGATTAACCTCCTGACCCACAGGCTGTAACAGATACCTTATCCTCTTAACAGGCTTAATCCTCTCCAGAAAAGGCGGAAATAAAGAAAAATTAGCTATTAGGAAATTTTTGAAAATCGCCCGAACAGAGACCGCAGTGCCAGTTGGGACCGAAGATCGCTCCGAGCGATACTGCTGTGGCCCGGAGAGCGGCTGCTGTGGCCCGAGTAGATGGCTAATTTCCGCTCGGAGCAGAGAGGCAGCGCCGCTCGAGTAGCTCTCCGGTACCGCTCGGAGCGATGGTTTGCCTGAGGAGGTGAAATCGAGGGCGATGGTCGCATCGAGCGTGATATTGAGGCGTAATTTGCAACAAACTCCCTCCAACCTGACCTTTACCCGCGATATATTTTCACTCCTGAGAAGATAATAGCCCGACGATTCTAGACTTCAATATTATAACTGTTTTGCTTCGCGTCAAAAGGGTTATGATTTGGCATTGAATAGTTTGTGAGAATCTCGTAAAAGAAGTGCGAATGATTTGGTATGCGATTAAACTGGGAGCAAACGCCTAAAATTCAGTAAAGTGATGGAACATTGATTTTGGCTGTGAATTTGTTCAATAAACAGCGAAAATTGAAAGTAACATTGAAAAAAACAGATCACACCCGTATTTTATCCAATGGAGCTAATATTTACAGCTTAATTTCACAAAGCCAAGACTCAAGTTTTAACTTACTCCCAAAATTCAGAATCACGCATTCCCAACCATTACTGGTCTTCATCTCTATATGTTCGCTAGCGGATAAGTAAATAAAATGCATTCGTATGAGGAACATTATTAATTGAATTGAAAATATCATCACACAGTGGGTTTTTACAAATGTTGTCGTCTAAAGGAATCGCAGCCACACGAAGATTTGTGGGTTCCAATAAGACGGGTGTGATTTGGTTTTGCAATGCTACACCTAATTGTCGCTGTTTATTAAACAAATGCACAGACAAATCAATGGTCCATCGTTTCACTGATTTTTCAGCGTTTGCCTCATGACCTTCCGATCGTTATCTTCCGTAACGTACCTTTCAGATGCATCGTTCGCGCTGAAAACGAATGTACCGAAGCACTTTTAAATGGGTCCCGTTCATTTTATATGGCGTCCGGCGCACTTTTACATTGGTCCCGCACACTTTATATGGCGTCCGGCGCACTCTTACATGGATCGCGCACACTTTATATGGCGTCCGGCGCACTCTTACATGGGTCCCGTACACTTTCTATGGCGTCCGGCGCATTTTTACATGGGTCCCGTACACTTTCTCTGGCGTCCGGAGCACTCTTACTTTGGTCCCGTACACTTTCAATGGCGTCCGGCGCACGCTTACATGGGTCTTGTACACTTTCTATGGCGTCCGGCGCATTTTTACATTGGTCCCGTACACTTTCAATGGCGTCCGGCGCACGCTTACATGGGTCTTGTACACTTTCTATGGCGTCCGGTTCCGGCGCACGCTTACATGGGTCCCGTATACTTTCTATGGCGTCCGGAGCACTCTTACATTGGTCCCGTACACTTTCTATGGCGTCCGGCGCACGCTTACATGGGTCCCGTATACTTTCTATGGCGTCCGGCGCACGCTTACATGGGTCCCGTATACTTTCTATGGCGTCCGGCGCATTTTTACATGGGTCCCGTACACTTTCTCTGGCGTCCGGAGCACTCTTACGTTGGTCCCGTACGCTTTCTATGGCGTCCGGCGCACGCTTACATGGGTCCCGTATACTTTCTATGGCGTCCGGCGCACGCTTACATGGGTCCCGTACACTTTCTATGGCGTCCGGCGCACGCTTACATGGGTCCCGTACACTTTCTATGGCGTCCGGCGCATTTTTACATGGGTCCCGTACACTTTCTCTGGCGTCCGGAGCACTCTTACATTGGTCCCGTACGCTTTCAATGACGTGCGGCGCACTCTTACATGAGTCCCGCACACTTGTTAATGGCATCGTGAGAGCGTATGGGCGTCGCTGTGCTTATTCAAATCTCTGCGTTTCGCGCCTCCGTGAACGCGCGTCGCGTGCCTGCGTCGCAGTCTTCCCGTTGATAATTTTGAAAACTTCATAGAGTAGGTTGTTCAAACTATGAGAGGGGGCGTGACCGGGTAGGTGCGTTACTTACCCGGTCACGCCCCTTCCCGCTCGAAAACTTTCATTAATACGGCCACAGGAAAACAGCACCACCGATAGTGAAGATGTTGCAAATTCGGAGTCAGAAATTGGAAAATTTTAGAGCCAACTCGAGTGAGATTACGGTAGCCCTGTTCTGGCGCACTTAACTTTCGTTCTTGTTGATTCGGAGGCATGGCTTGCATATGGTGTCCTGGACATTAAACTGAGGTCATGCGCACGTCCCTTGATGTCCTGCACACTCCTACTAAGGTCCTACACACATTCCATGACGTGCTGCTCATCCTTACATGGGTCCTGCACAAGCTTCGTGATGTCCTGCACACTTTTACTGAGGTCCTGTACACATTCCTGACGTCCTGCACACCACTTCTGGGGTCCTGCCCATGTTCCATGATGTCCTGCACACTCCTAAGATCCTGCACACATTCCATGATGTCCTGCGCACTGCTACTAAGGCCCTGCACACATTGTTCGACGTCCTGCACACCCCTACTGGGGTCCTGCACAGGTTCCATGATGTCCTTCGCACTCCTACTGAGGTCCTGCACACATTTTACGACGTCCTGAGCACCCCTAATGGGGTCCTGCACAGGTCTCATAAAGTCCTGTACGCTCCTACAGAGGTCCTGCACACCTTCTACGACGTCCTGCACACCCCTAAGGGGGTCCTACACAGGTCTCGTAATGTCCTGCACACTCCTAATGAGGTCCTGCACACATTCTACGACGTCCTGCACACCCCTACTGGGGTCCTGCTCAGGTCCCATGATGTCCTGTACGCTCCTACTAAGGTCCTGCACACGTTCCATAATGTCCTGCACACATTCTACTACGTCCTGCACACCCTTGAGGGGTCCTACACAGGTCTCATAATGTCCTGTACACTCCTAATGAGGTCCTGCACACATTCTACGACGTCCTGCACACCCCTACTGGGGTCCTGCACACATTCTACTACGTCCTGCACACCCTTAAGGGGGTAGTACACAGGTCTCATAATGTCCTGTACACTCCTAATGAGGTCCTGCACACATTCTACGACGTCCTGCACACCCCCACTGGGGTCGTGCACAGGTCCCATGATGTCCTGCACACTCCTACTAAGGTCCTGCACACGTTCCATGATGTCCTGCACACTCCTACTGAGGTCATGCACACATTCTACTACGTCCTGCACACCCCTAAGGGGGTCCTACACAGGTCTCATAATGTCCTGCACACTCCTAATGAGGTCCTGCACACATTCTACGACGTCCTGCACACCCCTACTGGGGTCCTGCACAGGTTCCTTGATGTCCTGCACACTCCTACTGAGGTCCTGCACACAATATACGACGTCCTGCACACCCCTTCTGGGGTGTTGCCCAGGTCCTATGATGTCCTGCACACTCCTAAGGTCCTGCACACGTTCCATGATGTCCTGCGCACTGCTACTAAGGTCCTGCACACATTCTTCGACGTCCTGCATGCCCCTACTGGGGTCCTGCGCAGGTTCCATGATGTCCTGCGCACTCCTACTGAGGTCCTGCACACATTCTACGACGTCCTGAGCACCTCTAATGGGGTCCTGCATAGGTCTCATAATTTCCTGCACAGTCCTAATGAGGTCCTGCACACATTCTACGACGTCCTGCACACCCCTAGTGGGGTCCTGCACAGGTCCCATGATGTCCTGCACACTCCTACTGAAGTCCTGCACACATTCTACGGCGTCCTGCACACCCCTACTGAGGTCCTGCTGTAGTTCCATGACGTCCTGCATACTCGTACTGCGGTCTCGCATAGTCAACCGACACTTCAGCCCACCCTGCGACGCCTTCTTATCGATGGTGCGCATGAAACAAATAAGCGCCACGCTCAAGAACATCCCTTCCGCACAGCGTCCTCTTCCGAGCCGGGCGTTCAAAGTACACCACCCTAGACAGCAAGGTGTTTATATGGTATATGGAGTCTAAGAAAACAATGACTGATAACGAAAAGACCCATCATTCTCATAAACTAATCTTGCGAGGCCGGTTTCCGAGTTTGAACCGCCCGTTAGGGGCCCGGACGTCATTATGGTGAGTTCTGCCAATTATTTTCGGCATTCCCGTGGCCTATAGTCACAAATTTTCAAGCGATATGGTCAACGCCTTCCAAAAAAATGGAATTCGACGGACGGAGGTGGAGGCGCAGGCGGTGGCGGAGGCGGTGGTGGAGAACGTTTTTGCGTACTTTGAGAGGTCATAACTTTAGAAAGCGGGGACCAGTTACGATGAAAAGTTGCACACACATGTAGTTTCATTCAGCGCATCGAATGGTGTACAGCTCTGGTGACGGAATGAATAGGTGATCTCATTGTAGGGCATCCGCGCGGGAAGAGATCAAAGCCAAATCTTGGTGCGCGCTTCGCGCGCACCACAACTTGAAAACTCACTAAAGTAATTGGCTGTGGAGCGCGCGGTCTCCTAATTGTTAAGACTTATTGTAATACGAAGAAAAAGTTTAATGATAACAATACCACCTCTACAAAAAAACATGTGAAGAACGTCTGCATACATAACGGCTCCGCCAAACGATGGTCCGGCTTCGCCGACCACCTTCTATGTAGTATTCGTTCGGCTTCGCCAAACGATGGGCCGACTTCGCCAACCCCCCTCCTCCCTCCACGTAGTATTCGTTTGGCGCCGCCAAACGATGGGGCGGCGTCGCCGGCTACACTCCGCGTAGTATTCGTTCGGCTTCGCCGAGCGGTGGACCTGCTTCGCCGACCCCCTCCCCCTACGTAGTATTCGTTCGGCTTCGTCGAACGATGGACCGGCTTCGCCGACCTTCTCCCTCTACGCAGTATTCGTTCGGAAAAGCCGAACGATGGGTCGGCGTCGCCGGCTACACTCCGCGTAGTGTTCATTCGGCTTCGCCGAGGGGTGGACCGGCTTCGCCGAAAACCCACCCTCCGCATAGTATTCGTTCGGCTTCGCCAAACGATGGGCCGGCTTCGCCGACCCCCTCCCTCTACGCAGTATTCGTTCGGCTTCGTCGAACAATGAACCGGCTCCGCCGGCCACCCCCCGTGTAGTATTCCTTCGACTTAGCCGAACGATGGACCGGCTTCGCCGACCCTCCCTCTACTTAGTATTTGTTCGGCAAAGCCGAACGATGGACCGGCTCCGCCGGCTACACTCCGCGTAGTATTCGTTCGGCTTCGCCGACCACCCACCCTCCGCGTAGTATTCGTTTGGCTACGCCAAACGATGGGCCGGCTTCGCCGACCCCACACCTTCCGCGTAGTATTCGTTCGGCTTCGCCGAGCGGTGGACCGACTTCGCCGACCACCCACCCTCCGCGTAGTATTCGTTCGGCTTCGTCGAACGATGGTTTGGCTTCGTCGAACGATGGACCGGCTTCGCCGGCTACACTCCGCGTAGTATTCCTTCAGCTTCGCCAAACGATGGACCGGCTTCGCCGACCCTCTCCCTCTACTTAGTATTTGTTCGGCAACGCCGAACAATGGACCGGCTCCGCCGGCTACACTCCGCGTAGTATTCGTTCGGCTTCGCCGAGGGGTGGACCGGCTTCGCCGACCACCCACCCTCCGCGTAGTATTCATTCGGCTTCGCCAAACGATGGGCCGGCTTCGCCGCCCCCCTCCCTCTACGCAGTATTCGTTCGGCTTCGTCGAACGATGGACCGGCGTCGCCGACCCTCTCCCTCTACGTAGTATTCGTTCGGCTTCGCCGAGCGGTGGACCGGCTTTGCCGACCACCCACCCTCCGCGTAGTATTCGTTCGGCTTCGCCAAACGATGCGCCTGCTTCGCCGACCCACTCCCTCTACGCAGTATTCGTTCGGCTTCGTCGAACGATGGACTGGCTTCGCCGACCACCCACCCTCAGCTTTGTATTCGTTCGGCTTCGCCAAACGATGGGCCGGCTTCGCCGACCCCCTCCCTCTACGCAGTATTCGTTCGGCTTCGTCGAACGATGGACCGGCGTCGCCGACCCTCTCCCTCTACGTAGTATTCGTTCGGCATCGACGAGCGGTGGACCGGCTTGGCGACCCCCTCCCTCTACGCAGTATTCGTTCGGCTTCGTCGAACGATGGACTGGCTTCGCCGACCACCCACCCTCCGCGTAGTATTCGTTCGGTTTCGCCAAACGATGGGACGGCTTCGCCGACCCCCTCCCTCTACGCAGTATTCGTTCGGCTTCGCCGAGCGGTGGACCGGCTTCGCCGGCCACCCCCCGTGTAGAATTCCTTCGACTTAGCCGAACGATGGGCCGGCTTCGCCAACCCCCCCCCCCTTCGCGTAGTATTCGTTCGGCTTCGCCAAACGATGGGCCTGCTTCGCCGACCCACTCCCTCTACGCAGTATTCGTTCGGCTTCGTCGAACGATGGACCGGCGTCGCCGACCCTCTCCCTCTACGTAGTATTCGTTCGGCTTCGCCGAGCGGTGGACCGGCTTCGCCGACCACCCACCCTCCGCGTAGTATTCGTTCGGCTTCGCCAAACGATGGGCCGGCTTCGCCGACCCCCTCCCTCTACGCAGTATTCGTTCGGCTTCGTCGAACGATGGACTGGCTTCGCCGACCACCCACCCTCCGCGTTGTATTCGTTCGGCTTCGCCAAACGATGGGCCGGCTTCGCCGACCCCCTCCCTCTACGCAGTACTCGTTCGGCTTCGTCGAACGATGGACCGGCTTCGCCGACCCTCTCCCTCTACGTAGTATTCGTTCGGCTTCGCCGAGCGGTGGACCGGCTTCGCCGACCACCCACCCTCCGCGTAGTATTCGTTCGGCTTCGCCAAACGATGGGCCGGCTTCGCCGACCACCTCCCTCTACGCAGTATTCGTTCGGCTTCGTCGAACGATGGACTGGCTTCGCCGACCACCCGCCCTCCGCTTTGTATTCGTTCGGCTTCGCCAAACGATGGGCCGGCTTCGCCGACCCCCTCCCTCTACGCAGTACTCGTTCGGCTTCGTCGAACGATGGACCGGCTTCGCCGACCCTCTCCCTCTACGTAGTATTCGTTCGGCTTCGTCGAACGATGGACCGGCGTCGCCGACCCTCTCCCTCTACGTAGTTATCGTTCGGCAAAGCCGAACGATGGGCCGGCGTCGCCGGCTACACTCCGCGTAGTATTCGTTCGGCTTCGCCGAGCGGTGGACCGGCTTCGCCGACCACCCACCCTCCGCGTAGTATTCGTTCGGCTTCGCCAAACGATGGGCCTGCTTCGCCGACCCACTCCCTCTACGCAGTATTCGTTCGGCTTCGCCGAACGATGGACCGGCTTCGCCGACCCTCTCCCTCTACGTAGTATTCGTTGGGCAAAGCTGAACGATGGACCGGCTCCGCCGGCTACACTACGCATAGTATTCATTCGGTTCGAGTTCGGCACAGCCGAACGATAGGCCGGCGTCGCCGGCTACACTCCGCGTAGTATTCGTTCGGTTTCGCCGAGGGGTGAACCGGCTTCGCCGACCACCCACTCTCCGCGTAGTATTCGTTCGGCTTCGCCAAACGATGGGCCGGCTTTGCCGACCACCCACCCTCCGCGTAGTATTCGTTCGGCTTCGCCAAACGATGGGCCGGCTTCGCCGACCCTCTCCCTCTACGTAGTATGCGTTCGGCAAAGCCGAACGATGGGCCGGCGTCGCCGGCTACCCTCCGCGTAGTATTCGTTCGGATTCGCCGAGCGATGGACCGGCTTCGCCGACCACCCACCCTCTGCGTAGTATTCGTTCGACTACGCCGAACGATGGGCCGGCTTCGCCGACCCCACACCCTCCGCTTAGTATTCCTTCGGCTTCGCCAAACGATGCACCGGCATCGCCGACCCTCTCCCTCTACGTAGTATTCGTTCGGCTTCGCAGAGCGGTGGACCGGCTTCGCCGGCCACCCCCCGTGTAGAATTCCTTCGACTTAGCCGAACGATGGGCCGGCTTCGCCAACCCCCCCCCTTCGCATAGTATTCGTTCGGCTTCGCCAAACTATGGGCCGGCTTCGCCGACCCCCTCCCTCTACGCAGTATTCGTTCGGCTTCGTCGAACGATGGGCCGGCTTCGCCGACCCCCTCCCTCTACGTTGTATTCGTTCGGCTTAGCCGAACGATGCACCGGCTTCGCCGACCCTCTCCCTCTACGTAGTATTCGTTCGACTTCACCGAGCGGTGGAACGGCTTCGCCGGCCACCCCCCGTGTAGTATTCCTTCGACTTAGCCGAACGATGGGCTGGCTTCGCCGACCTCCCACCCTCCGCGTAGTATTCGTTCGGCATCGCCAAACTATGGGCCAACTTTGCCACCCCCCCTCTCCCTCTACGCAGTATTCGTTCGGCTTCGTCGAACGATGGTTCGGCTTCGTCGAGCGATGCACCGGCTTCGCCGACCCCCTCCCTCTCCGTAGTATTCGTTCGGCTTCGCCGAGCGGTGAACCGGCTTCGCCGAACACCTACCCTCCGTGTAGTATTCGTTCGGCTACGCCGAACGATGGGCTGGCTTCGCCGACCTCCCACCCTCCGCGTAGTATTCGTTCGGCATCGCCAAACTATGGGCCGACTTTGCCAACCCCCCTCTCCCTCTACGTAGTATTTGTTCGGCTTCGCCAAACGATGGGCCGGATTCGCCGATCACCTTCTATCTTGTCTTCGTTTGGTTGCGCCAAACGATGGGCCAGCTTCGCCGGCCGCCTTCTATGTAGTACTCGTTTGGCTCCGCCAAACGATGAGTCGGCTTCGCCGGCTACTCTCCGCGGAGTACTCATTTGTCTACAACGATGGGCGGGCTTCCCCGGCTACCTTTCGCGTAGTATTCGTTCGGCTTCCCTCTAGGTAGTATTCGTTCGGCTTCGCCGAACACCTACCCTCCGTGTAGTATTCGTTCGGCTACGCCGAACGATGGGCTGGCTTCGCCGACCTCCCACCCTCCGCGTAGTATTCGTTCGGCATCGCCAAACTATGGGCCGACTTTGCCAACCCCCCTCTCCCTCTACGTAGTATTTGTTCGGCTTTGCCAAACGATGGGCCGGATTCGCCGATCACCTTCTATCTTGTCTTCGTTTGGTTGCGCCAAACGATGGGCCAGCTTCGCCGGCCGCCTTCTATGTAGTACTCGTTTGGCTCCGCCAAACGATGAGTCGGCTTCGCCGGCTACTCTCCGCGGAGTACTCATTTGTCTACAACGATGGGCGGGCTTCCCCGGCTACCTTTCGCGTAGTATTCGTTCGGCTTCCCTCTAGGTAGTATTCGTTCGGCTTCGCCGAACGATGGGCTGGCTTTGCTGGCCACCTATATAGTATTCGTTTGACTCCGCCGAGCGGTGCACCGGCTTCGCCGACCCCCTCCCTCTACGTACAATTCGTTCGGCTTAGCCGAACGATGCACCGGCTTCGCCGACCCTCTCCCTCTACGTAGTATTCGTTCGGCTTCGCCGAGCGGTGGACCGGCTTCGCCGAACACCTACCCTCCGCGTAGTATTCGTTCGGCTACGCCGAACGATGGGCCGGCTTCGCCGACCCCCCACCCTCCGCGTTGTATTCGTTCGGCATCGCCAAACTATGGGCCGACTTCGCCAACCCCCCTCTCCCTCTACGTAGTATTCGTTCGGCTTCGCCAAACGATGGGCCGGAATCGCCGGCTACCCTCCGCGTAGTATTTGTTCGGCTTCGCCGAGCGGTGGACCGGCTTCGCCGACCCTCTCCCTCTACGTAGTATTCGTTCGGCTTTGCCGAGCGGTGGACCGGCTTCGCCGAACGCCTACCCTCCGTGTAGTATTCGTTCGGCTACGCCGAACGATGCATCGGCTTCGCCGACCCTCTCCCTCTACGTAGTAATCGTTCGGCTTCGCCGAGCGGTGGACCGGCTTCGCCAAACACCTACCCTCCGTGTAGTATTCGTTCGGCTACCCCGAACGATGGGCCGGCTTCGCCGACCCCCCACCCTCCGCATAGTATTCGTTCGGCTTCGCCAAACTATGGGCCGACTTCGCCAACCCCCCTCTCCCTCTACGTAGTATTCGTTCGGCTTCGCCAAACGATGGGCCGGAATCGCCGGCTACCCTCCGCGTAGTATTCGTTCGGCTTCGCCGAGCGGTGGACCGGCTTCGCCGAACACCTACCCTCCGTGAAGTATTCGTTCGGTTACGCCGAACGATGGGCCGGCTTCGCCGACCCCCCACCCTCCGCATAGTATTCGTTCGGCTTCGCCAAACTATGGGCCGACTTCGCCAACCCCCCTCTCCCTCTACGTAGTATTCGTTCGGCTTCGCCCAGCGGTAGACCGGCTTCGCCGACCCTCTCCCTCTACGTAGTATTCGTTCGGCTTTGCCGAGCGGTGGACCGGCTTCGCCGAACACCTACCCTCCGTGTAGTATTCGTTCGGCTACGCCGAACGATGCATCGGCTTCGCCGACCCTCTCCCTCTACGTAGTAATCGTTCGGCTTCGCCGAGCGGTGGACCGGCTTCGCCGAACACCTACCCTCCGTGAAGTATTCGTTCGGCTACGCCGAACGATGGGCCGGCTTCGCCGACCCCCCACCCTCCGCATAGTATTCGTTCGGCTTCGCCGAACGATGGGCCGGAATCGCCGGCTACCCTCCGCGTAGTATTCGTTCGGCTTCGCTGAGCGGTGGGCCGGCTTTGCCGACCACCCACCCTCCGCGTAGCATTGGTTCGGCTACGCCGAACGATGGGCCGGCTTCGTCGACCACCCACCCTCCGCGTAAAATTCGTTCAGGTTAGCCGAACGATGGGCCGGCTTCGCACACCCCTCTCTCTACGTAGTATTCGTTGGGCTTTGCCGAACTATAGCGAAGCCGGCAACCCTCCGTGTTGTATTCGTTCGGCTTCGCCGAGCAATGGACCGACTTCGCCAAACACCTACCCTCCGTGTAGTATTCGTTCGGCTACGCCGATCGATGCACCGGCTTCGCCGACCCTCTCCCTCTACGTAGTATTCGTTCGGCTTCGCCGAACGATGGGCCGGCTTCGCCGACCCCCCACCCTCCGCGTAGTATTCGTTCGGCTTCGCCAAACTATGGGCCGACTTCGCCAACCCCCCTCTCCCTCTACGTAGTATTCGTTCGGCTTCGCCGAACGATGGGCCGGAATCGCCGGCTACCCTCCGCGTAGTATTCGTTCGGATTAGCCGAGCGATGGACCGGCTTCGCCGACCACCCACCCTCCGCGTAGTATTCGCTCGGCTACGCCGAACGATGGACCGGCTTTGCTGGCCACCTTTATAGTATTCGTTTGGCTTCGCCAAACGATAGGCCAGTTTCTCCGACCCCCTCGCTCCCCGTAGTATTCGTTCGGCTTGGCCGAACCATGGATCGGCTTCGCCGGCCACCCTCTGTGTTGTATTCGTTCGGCTTTGCACACCCCCTCTCTCTACGTAGTATTCGTTTGGCTTAGCCATACGATGGGCCGGCTTCGCCGATCACCTTCTATCTTGTCTTCGTTTGGTTGCGCCAAACGATGGGTCGGCTTCGCCGGCTACCTTTCGCGTAGTATTCGTTCGGCTTCGTCGAATGTTGAGCCGGCTTCGCCGGTCACCCTCCGCGTGGTACTTGTTCGGCTTTGCCGAACGATGGGTCGGCTTCGCCGGCTACTCTCCGCGGAGTACTCATTGGTCTACAACGATGGGTCGGCTTCACCGGCTACCCTTCGCGTAGTATTCGTTCGGCTTCGGCGAATGTTGAGCCGGCTTCGCCGGTCACCCTCCGGGTGGTACTCGTTCGGCTTTGCCGAACGATGGGTCGGCTTCGCCGGCTACTCTCCGCGGATTAGTCATTTGTCTACAACGATGGGCGGGCTTCCCCGGCTACCCTCCGCGTAGTATTCGTTCGGCTTCGCCGGCCACCCTCCGTTT
>JAPDOI010001720.1:0-142500 GCA_029168955.1 Aplectana chamaeleonis
TAGCCCACTACGGCGGGACCAGGATTTACATACTTTCCAGTATGGGGCTAACAATTGACTTTTTCTATCACGGATAAGACACAAGTAAGATTTGTTCTGAGTGGACGGCTGTTTACAAATGGACAATACAACCCTTTTTTCCCAGCTTTAATCTTAAGCACACACTTTTTAATTCTGTTTTGTACCTCTGTATAAATACAGAAAGGCTACACATGAAACTAATCACTAGCAGGGTTGTGTTACTAAATTAGTTCTTCTCAACTTGAGAATCAGTTAAAAAGTGTAGTTTATCCTCACTCGATACATAAGTGATATACATATATAATATCTACTACAAATCCGTAGCTGGTCTGTAATCTGGCAATTTGAGGCTTGCTTTTATATTGCCTTGAAATTCATAAAATTTCAATCCTATCCTCCAGTTTCGCACTCTCCACGTGCTGCTTTACAAAGTATAATGATCCAGGAATCAAATCAGATTCCTATGGTCTGGAAAAACTACAGCAAAACAGTTATCCGTCAATCTCTGGATGGGGAAAGCCAAAGTATCTTCAACCCGGAAAGCGTGCGTTTTCGAGCGTGTGGTGACCACGTTACTGATAGAAAACTCTAGATATCACTCCCTACCGCTGACTTTTCTGTGACCAATATTCAATCCATCTCCTCCCTCTCATCTCTCCTTTACCATTCCTTCTAATAAATTCTTTTTTTCCTCTTTCGTCGCAATGGTTTGTATAATGCAATGCTGTTTTTATACATTGGGCATTGTTGCACATTTTCTCTTCGGTGCCCGTCATAGCCACCGATCGGTTGAAACCAACTCGGTCAGTAGGCATCGTGATCAGCTCACTCAGGTCGAAAAATCCCCACGATGTGTCCGGACTGCGCCTGCCTGGTCCGTCCCATCCCGTCCGTGGTCTTCCCATTCGACACGCATGTAATACATTGCTTCACTGAAGTGAAAAATCCCCCGATCTGGTCGGACTGCGCCCGTCTGCGCGACGCGCTCGACTGACCGCCCAATCGATTTGGCATGCAGCGGACCATTAGGGACGGGACAGGACAGGACGGCTTAGTCCAGCCTCGGCCGACTAGTGACCCAGGGGGCTTCATGGTATGTTCTAGACCAAACCCTTTTATATTTTCCCAGGATCTCAAACATTAACAACTGCAGGTAAGGTTACCAGTCGAACATGATACCAAGAGAAGGGGAATGGGTAGAAAAAAAAGAAGAAAGAAAAATAGAAGCAATAAGCAAAAAAATTGACCATGGGGAAGTGCGCGGTAACAGAACTCGGATCTTTTTGCGTTGCATAACGAGAATCTCTCACGCCAGAAACGCGTGTTCCTATTTGCGTAGCGGCTTCCCCATCCAGGGATTGACTTTCCAGAATATTCAGAGAGGTCAATAGTCAGAGAGAGCACGTTTAGTTTCCTACATTATACTATTACATACCAAATTAAAGGGATCTATGGAGAGAAGAAGAGAGGCTCCTTCCGGCGAACTTCTTTTTCCATATCTCGTGGATTTAATGCACGTCTTTCTTTGCAAATTTGACCGTTGGCCTGCCATGATGGACGTGCTTCATTAAGACCATTCTGTCATCAGGTTGCGGCACTTCCTCTTCAATCCCAACGTAATCAAAGAAGCGAAGCAATTTGAGCTCCCTCTCTCTAACTACCGTTCCATGTTGTGGACTCTGCACTTGGGGTCTAATGGGCATAGAACAATTAGTTTCTAGTTCGGTTTCATCACGGAAGTGACGACAACCTCGGACATATATAGGGGAATGAAGTTTTTCAGAGTCTCCCAAAGTGATTAATATTTGAAAAGGTTAGGTCGCTCATGCTGGCTATCCAACAAACCTCTCCCAGAAGAAGCACCCTCTAATAGTGATACCGACGTTGCTAGGGTCCACCCTGGATTCAATCCGGAGTTTCAAAAACGGTATTACTGGTGGTTTTGGGGGAACAAGAAAAATAATATAAGGTAAAGTTGCAGTGTTGCGATTCCACCTCAATGCACTTTGGTAAACAGAAAACGTTCGAAAAAATTATTAAAGGCAGTGTTCACGAGGAGAAAGTTGCCCGCTTTTTGGCTAAAATAAGCTTTGGATCCCTCTATAAAGAGTAAGGAGAATTGGAAGTGCGACGAAAAACGATCAGCAGGTCTGCAGAAAAATCCTCGTGAGCCACACTACCTGGGCGTCCAATATAACAAGTTGTCCTGCGTGTTCGTTTTTACCAGTAGTAACAGGCAACTTCGAATTTTTTCGAATATTCTTTAAAAATCGCGAAAGTGTTCTAACATCCCATCATGTACATTAACCCCTCTTGTTTTCAAACATTTTTTTGGTACAGAAAACAGGGAAGCAAAGGTACGCTTACCTAAGCATTCTGAAACACGAAAACCATTTCCCCGAGGTCAGGTTCGATGCGTTGTCCGCAGTCTCCCGATACACACATGAACAGGCACAATTAGTTTTTCGGAGATTTCTATTAACAGATTTTGCTTTACGCCCTATTTGAGTGTTTTGTGTGAAATTTTCTCTACTAACCTCTCTCTTCCTCTCTCTCTCTCCTCTCCCCTCCCTCCCTTAATGGACCGCATATACTCAAAAAAACATATGAAAAAGCTAGAATATAGTTATTTATCGTGAACACTCGTCCTTTGAATGCATATTTTCAGTCCAGAGTTTGTCCACGAGAAAATTACGCTTATCGGGCCCAGATCACGAATACGGGGTTCACTTTCAGCTCTCCAGAGGACTGGAGGTGAAGTTACCGTAAATAAATTATGTTCCACCTACCGTGTAACCTGCCAGTAGTGTTCTGGAAAATTGGAAACTGACCTCAAATTCGTGATTGCGCATCAAATGACTTGAGATGAAAATGAAATGACTTGAGATGACAAACTTTGAAATGAAAATGTTTTAATATTTGAAAAACAGGATTCGCGATATAAACGACTTTTGAGCTCTATTCATGAAAATTTGTCGATTTGGTCATCACAAAAGTCGAAATAAATAAAAAAAAACCGGAAAATCGTGGGAAAAACGCTCAAAAACAAATTTTAACAGCTAACTACCGGTGTCGGCCGGGCCCCCTAAATAGAGAGATTTTCATTGATTATTGCTCGCTTAACCGCTTTTTTATTTTGGCTTCTGTAAAGTCGTAAAGTAGTCTCCAGAAATGCTCAGAAATTACTTCTTAGAAGCAAAATAAAGAGTTGACAATAGCAGAGCTTTTAGCACAAATCTCGATACTTGGGGGCGGAAGGACACCAAGCAATAACTTGTTCCTGAGCGTTTTTTCTCCAACTTTCTACTTATTTTCACTTTTGTGATAACCAGATCTACCATTCCAAGGGGATAGCACAACATCCGATTTTATCGTGAACCCTGCCTTTAAAATCCAAAAAAAGTTCAGTTTTTGGCCGTTTTCGATCGACTTAGGTGCATTGAGTAAAATTTAAAGAACGGCACCGAGTCTAGTGTGGTTAGGACAGAATGGTCAACTGTGATGGATATACGTACGACTATTCGAATGTTCGAATATTCATAGAGGATGAATATTAGGGGTCGAGTTTGGCACTGCAAGTCCGAAGTATCTCAACTGCGCATAACACAAAAAAGAGGACACAGAAAAACGGCTGCACCCTAATTACTAGTCGAATTCGGGGAAAAGTATGAGATGCATGCCAGCAGATGGAGAGGCAGAGCACCTTCAGAACTGCAGATTAATATGCAAACTCTCACGAGTCCGGGAATCCCGAGCAGCCTCCTGCTTATCTCGCCATGCCTTTCGTGGGAACTTTCAAACGCTTATAGATAAAGTACTCGCATTTATAATTTTCGAATTTCTCTACGGTTTCTCGAGCAGGTCCGGGAGGCTCACTGGAGAAGTAGATGCCAGATATTACTTATTGAGCGATTCTAGTTCTAGAAGACCAAGCGCTTCAAAGATTGCAAGAATGAAGACCGACTTGGAACTACGGACGAATTCGCATGTAACATCGGCATGGATCCTAATGAGACTTTGCGTCCCCCATTGGAGCTTGGCGCAAACTCGATGCACCTATGCTATAGCATATGGCACCGAGTTGGCGCCAACCTTTAATAGTGAACGCAAAGCCTAATTAGGATCCATGCCGACGTTATTGTCAGTGTCATTCAATTAAGAAGCCTCACTTAGCCATTGGGCGCAAAATTGCTCGGTCGATGGACAATCACTTCAATCTTTTTCCCGCGTGCGACTTTTCCCTCCAAGCAGCGTGGCAGTTCCCTGATTGAATGACTCTGACTTTCGATTCAATAGTTGGTGGGACCGGTCATAGTCGGCCGATTGCCGGACTAAGCCCTCCTCTCCCGTTCCCAGTGATCCTGAGGCGTCCTGCGCCGCCCCTAGTGTGTCGCCTCCATGTCGATCAAGGATGTGCGTGAAGCGATTTTGATATTTCGGCAAATGGAAAGTGACAAATTTGTTTAAAAACTGCCGGCAAATGACAATCAGCAATCGATGCAACGAGGGAACTTCCCACCTCAATAAGCAATGCGTTGCACACACATCGACTAGGTTGGTCACCGCTGGATCTGGAAGGACCACATGAGCTCATTTCGGCTACATCGCGGATTTTTTCGACATGAGGGTGCGATGTGTTGAATGCGTATCGACATGGACGACCACGGACGGCACAGACGTGCGCAGTCCGGCCACATTGGGTTTCTTTTGTGCACCCGATTTGCATGATGTGAATTTTACATACATTAAACGCTAATGAAAAAAATTCGGGAACACGGATTTTGGATAGCCTAAAAGTTTTAGGCAGTGTTCACGGTAAAAACTCGTGTTATAATTTTTGATATTTCTGGGTAGGTAAGCCCATCAAGAAAAGGTTAATAGGGAAAGGTCCCCATAGAACACTCAACAGCGAGACTGTTTAGAGGAATCTCTGGAAAAAATAATTATGTCTGTTCGTGTGTTTTAGGAGGCTGCGGACAACGCATCGAACCTGGCGTCGGGGAAATGATTTTGCGCTTCAAATTTCTTATGTCGAAGGCTACGGCTTTGTTTTCGGTTTCTTGTACCAAAGATTCTCTAAAAATCAGAGGGGTCAATCTAAAAGCTGTGATGTTGGAATTTCAGGAAATGAAGAATATTCGGAAGTTCGGTGCCTGTTCCTATGGTAAAACGAACGCAGGACAACTGTTATAGGATGTGGGGGGGGGCGTCCATACAGGTCGGCTGGCTCACGAGATTTTCACCCGCTTGCCGACCGTTTTCCGTCGCACTTCCGTTCTTATCCTTCTAAGGAGGACCCAAAGCTTATATTTTAGCCAAAAAAAAAACGGGCAGCTTTTTCATCGTGAACACTGCCTTTAAGGTCTCGGATATCCCACTCAAACGGATAGATTCAAAATAGCAGCACCGGTTAATTCGAGTCATTTGGATAGAGAGGCTAAACAGATAGTCGGATCCCGGACCAACTCGAGAATTACGTTAGTTTCGGTGGTTCGAATTCTGGAACCCTCAGATTTCGACGTATTTCTTTCGATGAGTCGCGTCTCAAATCGTGAAAATTTCTATTCATACGGATGGATATCTGGAAGTGAGTGAGTGGGTCGGGTCCAATATATGATGTAGATGCTTATCGACCGGGCCTACATCCAATAGATCGACCATGACGGAAGCCTTATGCAGTCCATTAACGAATCATTGAAAAAAGCTGCTCCTACACCAAAGTACGACCATATAGCGGCTGGCTCAATCCAAAGGAAAGAACGAAATTGAAGCTAAATGAAAACTGAATGGGCATTGAATTTTACATTACGTAGGTTGACAATGGCAATAAAGTCGATATGAATTTGAAGGAGAACATCCAGCACAGCGAACGACTCAAAATGAGCTATTAAAATGGAAAAATGGCCTGCCGGATGGGTTTCATCGAAATTAGACGCCTCGTCTTTATTGGCGCACTTTTTCCAACACCGCCGCTCACTCGCTTCAGGGAGATGAAGGCGAATTCTGGGAGAACCCCCGTTCTATGTGTGTTCATTCATAATTTCATTAGTCTTCCTCAATTCGTCTTGTCATATACTGGTCATTGCCAATAGGTAAAAAACTGTTATACATACGCGGCTGTTTGGAAAGTGATCCGCTTTACTCGAAATGCAGCAATTTCGAAATTGAACTTTTTAGAACTCGCAGTGTGTGCGCTCCTTTCCGAAGCTGACTTGACAGACCGCATCGCAGACAAGAAACAGAGGAAGATGAACTTGGGAGAGAATTAAAGAACAGCGTACACCCCATTTCGGAGACTATTTCAGCTTGCACGCGGACGGAACCGCTTGCAGCTAGCAGCGAACACTCATTCTATCATAAAGGGGTCTTCCAAGCAAAAGTGGTTTGATCCAGACACAAACGTTGGAACAAAAAGGGAACAATAGGAAAGTAGAGTGACGAGAGTCTACAAAAGGTGAACAATTTTTCCTAAAACTCATTCTGTATCCTGACCTTTCTAAACAGCGAAAACAAACCGCTGCGGTAATCTACTAGAGTGTTGGAACGAATAATTTTTTTTGAATATTCGAATAAACGAATAATTCGAATATTTCACTTCTTCGAATATTCGATTATTCGAATAAACGAATATTTCACTTCTTTGAATATTCGATTATTCGAATAACCCGAATAATCCACTTCTTTGAATATTCGAATATTCGAATTATTCGAATATTCGAATATTATTCGAATAAACGAATATTTGGGGAACACTATTGCATACTATCCCATCCAATCCACTCGGGCAAGCTGGGGCATCGACAACAGGTTGAGAAGTTGTCATCTCATAAACTGCACCCTCTTGACAAGTCAAATCGCTAGCATTGTAAGCCTGACAACTGCCCGTTGCCCAGCGACGTCCGCCTGTTGTCGGTCTGTTGACATTTTGACCTGTCACGTTTAGCGGCCTATTTAGCAGCGGTTCACATCCAGCAAGACTTTTATGTGGGGAACTGTTAGGAACTACTTTGCACCGACACGCGTCGCGGTCGACACACCGACACGCAGCGTAGTCGGCAGACCCACGCGTCGCGGCTGGGTCGCCCGACCTCCACTGAGGCCGCCACCGGATGGGCAGGGCTTCCAGATGCTGGGCGGGGCCAATGTACTGCATACTTGGGTAATTGAACCGGCCGCACTCTTATCACCTAAAGGCAGTGTTCACGATAAAAAATGTGTTTCAGTTTCCACTAGGAATGGGTAGTGGAGGGACACACGGTAACGTTTACGTCGGAAGAACGTATGAAAACGAGCCAGGAAAAGCTCCACAAGAGCCCGAAGTTGCCACTTCGAGCGCATTGCAAACCTCAAAAGCGCAACACACGCCCACCGACGTGAACAAATGAATGCTCGACATCGAGAGATGAGCGATGGTTTCCGATCAGAAGCCCCGTTTTTCCCTTCATTCTCAACTTCTCTCTTTATTAAGGTTAGCTCGCATACATCGGCTGCAAAAGACGGAAGTTACAAGACTCGGACAACTCGTCCACCATGTTTCCTTAGCTCAATCTTTGAGGACCATAACTCCGTTCCCAGAAGGTCTTGTACGATTTCAGATTTATCATTGGAATCAGCATGGGGCCGTTTTCAAGATAGGCGGGAAAACAGAAAAACGAATTTTATCGTGAACACTGCCTTCAAGTTCAGCATACACGCTCGTAAACGTGGTTGAGATACTAACTACGGAAGTTGAATGGCATGGCTCAGAATACAACGCCTACGCATTCTGAAGCGTCGAAAACGACCACAAGTGACGCTACGCGACTGAGGAGTCGGCCCCGCACCTGTATTTGCGTCCTCCCCCAAACAGGAGTGCTGGGCCATTCCCACCATTGTCGATGTGTATACTCATACCCACCACTTATTGTACTCATTGTACCACCCACAAGCGTCGCCGATGGTGGGAATGGCCCAGAACCCCTTTTTTGGAGGACGCAAATGCAAGGGCGGGCAGATCCGGTGCGGGGCCAACTTCTCCCACGTATAGCGTCATTGTGGGTCGCTTTTGACGCTTCAAAATGCGTAGGCGTTGTGTTCTGAGCCATACCATTATATTTCCGTGGTTATCTCAACCACGTTTACGAGCGTGTGCTCTGAGTTTTGGCCGAGAAATAGCCGCGAAACAGACGCAAAATGCCTTTTTCCCGAGTAATAGTCGCGAAATAGCCGCCAAATAATGCTGGCTGTGAAATAGTCGCCAAATAATGCTCGCCGTGAAATAGCCGCAAAATACCCGCTAAATTGCCGCCAAATTTGTGGTCTGCTTCGGTCTAGTTTGGTTTAGCTTAGTTGGGTTCAGTTGAGTTATGCGCTGTTCATGCGATGGCGAACTTCCTAGTGCTGCTTAGCCGTGCCCTACTCCGGAATCTCAGCGATAATAAGAAAACTCAGCGACATTTCGTAGTTAGTCGTTGAGATCGACACCATGTCACTGGGAACTCGCCGCGTAATATCTCGCATCCCAGTTCCATCAGACGTCTGGGCGACAACAGACGGATCCGGCACGAACTTGAGACTACATCCAGCTGGTCGTCCTAGGTGGCTGGAAACCATCGAATTTTACGTCCAGCATTATGGAAGGAGAGAACTTGGGCTTTTGCGTCAGAATTCAGGTGAAGTTCACCGGGAAAGTAGACAAATAGCATCACCTCGAACCAGTTTCATGAAAATACACATGAAAATGGCTCATTCTGGCCATCATCGTAAGAAATTTCCATGTTGCTCAAGTGTTGCTATACTTATGAGCCGCTCGAGATTAAGACTTTTCTCTACAACTAAAGGTGAAATGCGCATTTCTAGCGTTTTGACAAAATCCTACGAGCGATTTAATGGAAATACCTGCTATACTGTGCTTATCTAGGTCAAACTCCGGTCCGCGATTGCGTCTCGACACGCCTTGCGGCCGCGCGCTTTCGAGTCGGAAGAGTTTCCAGCGCCGCAGCTGCGGATCTGTTGACTCTAGGTGGGTTTTAGAAACTGGAAACTAAACAAAATTGAAGAAAACTGCATAAAAAGCCATATCGTGTCGGCTTTGGAGCTGGAAACTCGATTGACTCGAGCGCGTGCGGCCGCAAAGCGTGTCGAGACGCAATTTCGGAATGGAATTTAACCCAGATAAGCACAGTAACTTTATATTTATGAGGTACCGAAGAATTGTGAGAAATTAGTAGTCACTACGCTAAGATGTTTGAAATGTAAAATCAGGGCAAAATGAAGTGCGATCTTGTCGAATGTTCAAATTATTCGTGCTGAATATTCGAATAAACCGAATATTTCACTTCTTTGAATATTCGAATATTCGAATAAACGAATATTCCACTTCTTTGAATATTCGATTATTCGAATAACCCGAATAATCCACTTCTTTGAATATTCGAATATTCGAATTATTCGAATATTCGAATATTCGAACATTATTCGAATAAACGAATATTCGGGCAACACTCTATAATCTACTCGCGAGTAGTTTGCCGTTCCCAAGAAGAACTCTCTTCTAGTCATTCAAGCACCGATGAAATTATTTGGAAAAATATGTATGTGACCTCAGAGGCACAGTCCAAGCTCAGGGACGAAATCGTAGATTTCCACATAATCATGAAGTAGACCCACCCCATATAACACCTGCCATGTGCGAACTCTCGATGCCTACGGATAAGCGAGATATAGGAGGAAGCCACCTCGGGGCGCTTACATCAGGAAGCCACTTTGGCACGCCCCTTTTACGATCTTTCGAGCTCAACTGTGGCGAGGTGAGCAATGGTTTCCGACCAATAGCCCCGTTCTTCCCATCATTCTCAACCTATCTCTTTATTCATTTCGGCTCACATACATCGGTTGCGAATGACGGAAGTTACAAGCCACGGCCACCTTGCCCCCAGCAGCTCAATTTTTGGGGGACCATGACTCCGTTCCCAGGGGGTCTTGTATGATTCCAAGGACAACATTGGAATCAGCGTGGGACCGTTTACAAGATAGGCATAAAAACAGGAAAACGATTCTGAGTTTGGACTGTGTCTTTAAAGGTAGGATTCTGGATAAAATCTGTTGTTGTGCTATCCTCATGGAAGGATAAATATGGTGATCCCTAAAGGGAAAATAAGTGACAAATTGGAGCAACTGGAAAAAGTTATTGCTTAGTGTCCTCCCGTCCCCAATTATCGAGATTTCTATAGAGGCCTGATTTGCCGTCTTCTATGAATCTTCTTCTACAGTGATTGCTGAGCACTTTTGGAGACTACTGGCTACTTCATGAGCAAAATAAGAACAGATAAGCTAGCATCCATGAAAACCTCGTTAGTTGGGGGGGAGGGGCGACTCCTGCATTTAGCCGTTCTGGCCTGTTTTGTGCATTTTTCCCGCTAATTTTCCTTTTTTCATTTATTTTTACTTTTGTAATTACAAGGCCTATATTTTTTCAGGGAAAGCTAAAAAATTGTTCTAATCGCGAACCCTGCCTTTGAAGGCACAGCCCAACCTGATGAACGATATCAGAGATTCCCACATAGTTGTGAAGTAGACCCATCCTATAGAAAATCCACCAAGTGCGAGCTCTCAGTTCCTGAGGATAAGCGGGATATAGGAGGAAGCCACTTTGGCACGCTTCTTTACAATCTTTCGAGCTCAACAGTGGCAGGATGAGCGATGATTTTCGATCAATATCCCCGTTCTCTCTCTTTCATTCCCAGCCTATCTATCCATTCTGATCCGCTCACATACATCGGTTGTATATGACTGAAGCCACAAGGCTCGGACAACTCATCCATACCGCTACCGCAGCTCAATTTTTGAGGGACCATAACTCCGTTTTCAGGGGGTGTTGTACGAATCTAGCAACATCATTGGAATCATCGTGGGACCGCTTTCAAGATAGGCAGGAAAACTGAAAAAACGATTCTGAGCTTGGACTGTGCCTTTAATAGACAGAAGACTATCTTGAATTGACCTACACAAATGCTTTGCTCTAGCTGCTAAGAAATGTGAAACAGTGCGAGATCGACATCAGATACGAGTAGAAGTCGTTTTCGAAAACCATCGAACTCTTCCCCTTAAATACCACGACGGTAGGTTTTCGATGTTTATAAAGGTCAGCATACAGAACCGGTTTTAGAAAATATTGTGCCTTTTTTGTAGACTCTTGTCACTTTACTTCCCCGTTGCTCCCTTTTTTTTGCAACGTTTCTGTCAGAACCAAACCACGTTTGCTCGAAACTCCCTTTCTCAATAGAATTGATAACTTTTCCCTGATATTACGCTGCAATATCACTCACTCATCATCAAAATGTTCAAATTAGAGTCAAATGGTTCCATAAACAGTGGTTAACGAATCAGTTAGCCATTTTTCCTGTCCCATCCCATACGAAAAAGGGCAGCCTACAGGCTATAAAACGGCGAAATTCAATTGGCTCCTTCGCGTGCTGGTGGGGAGCGGATGGTGGAGACAGTGAGAGAGCGTAGGGCAGACGAAGGGCGAGGCGGCGCGCGCGCCGCTCGCGCCTTTAGTGATGTGAATTTCTACGTTTTATAGAGGGTACGTTTTGCAGCGATTTGATCTGCAACTTGATATTATCGATCAATTTGATAACCAGTAAAAAATCAACAGGTTAATCACTTCCTTCATCGCATCCCATCCAAAAAAACCACAGTCTACAACATGTGCTAGCGATTTGTTCTACCAATCGATAATATCGATTGATTTGATGCTTCCAAGTGCTGCCTGGAAGAAGCCGCAAAAGTTTCAGACGGAATGTGGTGAAGGAGGATTTGAAGTCACTCGGCATTGAAGGGCAATGAAGACGAGATTTAATACTTCGCAGGAAATGGAATAGTGACAGATAGACGGAATGTGTTCAAATTGTGGCTGAGGATCGTGGGAAATGGGCTCGGCGACTACTATGACAGCACACCTCGGGGACAATGCGGATCGACGGCTTCAGGCGGAAGTCAGCTGATTAAAGACAGTGTTCACGAGAAGTAACCGTATTCTAGTTTTTGATGTTTTGAGTAGGTAAGTACACTAAGTAGAGGTTAATTTGGAAAAGCCCCACAGAGCACTCAGACACCGGAGAAAAACTGTTTAAAGGCGGTAGTAACGATGAAAATCTCACTCGAGTTCGACCCAAAAAATGGGGTTAATTGGTTGTGATGAAGAAACAACTAGTAGTGAAGAAACCGCGGAGAAAAACGTTTAGATTAAGCTAATATATTGGTTTCTAACGTTCAGGGCGTGGACGAGCTTACGGACGATACTAGTTTCCGCAAGCGCGCGCGAATCGATCAGGCTGGAAGCAGCAGAGTAGGTTGGCAATTTGCCAACGAAAACGTCCGCGGCGCCACAATCCGCTTGTCTGAATGGGGGGACGGACCGGGACAAGCGGGCGTACTGGGGTAACTTTCAAAGCCGTTTTAATGATTGCTGACCCGTTTTCGCAGCATTCTTCGACCCTATCCCCTCCAGCTTCTGCCAGCTTAGTGCTTCAAACTCAAACCTCAAGAACGAGATTTATCGTGAACACAGTCTTCAATAGACAAAAGACGATGCTAAATTGAACTACACAATTGGTCAGCTCTGATTGTCAGGGAAAGTGAAACAATAGAAGAACAACATCAAACACCAGTAATCCCATATGGTAACGTGGAACGAATGGAAGTTCTTTTCGAGAGCCATCAAACTCTTTTCCGTAAAATACCATAACGGTTTGTTTTCGCTATTCTAAAAGGTCAGCGTACAGAACCGGTCTCAGGGGATACTGTTCATTTTTCGTAAACTCTCACCACTCTACTTCCCTATCGTTTCCTTTTTGTTACAACGTTTCTGTCTGAACCAAACCGCTTTTACTTGAACTCCCCGTTTTCGAAAGAATTGTTCACCTTTCACTAATATCACGCCGTAATATCACTCATATACCAGCAAAATTTTCAAAGTAGTATCAATCCTTTCCATAAACAATGGTTGACTAACCAGCTGATCTGTTTTCCTGTCCCATCCCATTCGAAAAAGCGCAGCCTACGAAGTGTTGCATTGCAGCGATTTGATCTGCGACCCTTTAATTTCGATTGATTCGATAACCAGTAGAAAATCAACATGTCAATCTATTCCCTTGTTCTCACTCCATCCGAAAAAGAACACGGCCTACGTATTTCAGCAATTTGATCTACCAATTCAGAATATCGATTAACTTGATAACCAGTAAAAAATCAACTGGTTAATCACTGCCTTCATCGCAATCCATCCAAAAAAACCACAGTGTACAACATGTGCTAGCGAACTTCGTCATAAATCGAACCAAATCAATACAAAAAGACGTTCTCTATAATCGGAGTCCATGTGCGCATTGCAGGAAAGATGTTTTTAGATTTCTGACGACCCTTTATTCTGTTTGTATCCGTTACTTGATTAGAATTTTATTTCCTTTTTCCTTAGTGGTCGTTTTATGACGTATGCCTTAAGCATCGTAATAAAAGTTAAAGTTAAAGTTATGTGCTGCTTAAAATACAGTAGAAAGCCGTCGCTAACGCAGGACAGCAGTGAGAGTGGAATATATTTTATCAAAATCTCTTAATAAAAATTCAAAAAAATTTCAAACATACCAAAAACCCTCGGAATTTGTTCATAGACCTCATATGTAGTGTTTTTAATACCACACAGGAATGAGAAGCACTTATCCGGGAAAGTAACACTTACTACTGGGCAGATGCGGAAATGCGTTTTGTGTTCGTTATCTTCAGTGTGAAGGAGGTGGTCTGAAAGCGGCAACACACTTCATGAATGTTGTAATGGACAAAGTTTGAAAACAACCAAAAACGAGAATTCTGGCTCCTGCACACTCGCGTTCTGCAGAGCGAGGAAAACACAGCAGCAAATGGTGGGATCTCTATACACGAAAACTGAGTACTTGGGATCAGAGTTTCTCTAGAAACACTGTCCGGTGGGGAACCGTATTTATCTTTAGATCCTGTGTTGCCTTTTGCCCAATAAATAGAATCGTTCCAGAAATCCGGAATACCACAAGTTTTGCACTCCAAGAAATAATTCGGCTCCCACCGCCGCAAGAGATTTATGAGCGGTGTTGTGTGGTGTCTGGTCTTGTTGTCGCTCATGAACAGCTTTCCCGCGCCTCTCTGTCTACTCCCTGCGTCTATTGGCGTGAGCTGAAGATTCACAATAAATTTCGTTTCTGACTTCTCTATACGAAACACCTTTTTGAGCACTTTGTGTACATAAACTTTCAAAGAAACCGCGCAAAGTAGGCTGAAACGTCTGCAGTCGATGGCAATATTTGAGGATCCGGACTAGTTATCCGCGAAAGCTTAAAATTACGAAAGCAACGAGCAAAGGGTATAAGTGAAGTTCAAGATCAAAGAGATCCCCCGAAAAAAAGAAAAGCAGAGAGTTGAAGTTTTCAAGTGCTGGTTCATGAACGAATCCCTCGCTTCAAAAAACAGTTTCTCTCATAAGGGAAGTGTTTAGAGCGGTAAACCCAACTGGAAAAAAGGATCACATTGGCAGTCTTTCTTGGGCGGCGTCCATAGAAAAACGCTAAGTAACCCGTCCCGGAGATGCTGGTTTGAAGAAGTTACAAGCTTAGGACTTTCTTTTTCCGTGCCTACTGCACATTCCAAAACGCGCAGTAATCGGATCTTACAGTTCTGTTTAGCGGCCGAAATATTTCTATTGGACGAATTTCGGGGTAATTTTCTGCACATTCCAAACCGTTAATAGAGTAATAGCGACTTCACCCGTACCGCGAGTTGGGTAAGGGTTTACTTATATCAATTGAGGGGTTGTGAAAGCGTTTAAAGGCAGTGTTCACGATAACTTTCGATTATGAGATTATTCGCTAAATCGATTGACTGGCCCTCGGGTAGAGCTGAAATGACGGAGAAATCAAGAAAAGAACATCAAAATGGGCTGAAATCTTTCACTCTCACCCCGCCATTTTCTATCACAGGAACTTTTCGTTGTGACAGTGAAATCTTTTGTGGGCCCGTTCTTCGAAATTCTCTACCCTCTATTGCTCCGTTCTTTGTTTCGGACTCTAACTAATACTGATTTGCCTGAAATATTCTTCCATTATCGACTAGCTCTATTTCTCACCGGTGACAACCACCTCGAAAATGTTCATCCAACCGGACAACTAGACCGAGCCTGAGAATAATGTCACTGAAATAAGGCGTCTTAAAGACAGCAGACACGCTCCAAAATGTTGTTTGGTTAACTACGTTACTGGGGTCGTATGGCTCCTTGTAGAATGCTCACGCCGTTGGAAGCGTCAAAACGAGTCAAAAATAATAAAATTGAGCAATGCGAATCGAAAAATTTCTGCAACCCCGCCCCTGAGCTTCGTCAACCCCGCCCCAAAATGCAAACTCGTCCTGATTGATTGTTCTAATACGGTCTTTTTGGCTGGTTTTTGATGCTTCCAACGAGGTGAACGTTCCAGTACAGGCTGTAAGAGTGTATCGGCATCTCTATCTCAACCGTTTTGTTGATAATATTCGCTGTTTCAACCGCGCGCGGTAAAACTCGTCCATTTCCACCTGATAACGAAAACAACCGTTTTTACTCTATTTTCATCCAAGTTTCGTTGGTTTTTGTGTTAGTTCCGCATACTACCAGCCCCAAACCCTCGATTCATGTCATTAAATCGATATCGTTTTTGAGCGTGTCTGCTGCCTTAAAAGCGTTTCGCGCCGTTTCTCCGTAACTTTGTCAACACCTGGTGGCCAACTCATTGCTTTGGGTGGAAAAGGTGGGAACGAAAATCATCGTGAATACTGTCTTTGAGAAACATGTTCCAGATTCGACTTCGGCCATTGTTATACCCCACGACAGGCTTGTCGAGGTCGCAGAACACTGCGACGTCGCTGTCGCTGAAGGCTAACTGTGGCTATCGCTCAGGGCCAAGAAACACGCGACACGATAGGCCGGAATCATGCCTCTCGCTACCCGCGCCAGCGACAGTGCATATAAGGCATATTGATTTTTGATATTGATATAGATGGTAAGCATTTCGTAGCGTCGCTCGTCGGTGTAGGTATAGGGGTCTGCAGAGTTGCAGTGGCCGGCGACTGGTCGCCGAGCATCAGCCTTTACGCGGCGACAAAAACGTTTTCAAACATTATCTCAGAAAACCGCCGCATTTAATGCGTGTCGAATATGCATTCAACTCGAGTGACCTTACCCATCGAAAGGCTTCATCGCAGGGGCACGTGCTCCAAACAGCAGCACGTGCTGCAAAATTTTATAGCAGGAGCATGTGCCGCGAAATTCAATCGCAGGAGTACGTGCTGCAAGGTAGTCCAGCGCTAGCGTAGCGGCGCACAGACGCGACGCGGGTGGCACACCGACGTGCGACGTGGTCAGCTCGCCGAGCACCATCTGGGGCCGTCAGCGATTGGACGAGGCTTCCAGCGGCCGGGCGAGTAAAATACCGCAAACTTGGGTAATTGAACCGGCGAAGCTGCCGACCTCTCAGTTCCGTCTCAGGAGTGCATCGTACACTTTCCTTTTCTTGGATAATCGTTTTGTCATCGAGTTGAATGTGTATCATGCACGCATTGGAAGGCTTATTTGTTGGGGCACGTGCTGTAATTTGAAAACACAATAGGAGCACGTGCTCCCCTAGCAGCACGTTCCCTGACTGTGCTCGAAACCATCTTGCCTTCGAGTTGAATGCATATTCGACACGCATAGAATGCGGCGATTGCCTGAGATTGTCGCGGCGTCGGTTGCCGCACTCTGGCAGTGATGCAGGGCCGTCGCTGCGCCAAAACACTTTGCGGTGCCCCCTCGTCGTCCTTCACGCCGCGTCGGTCGCTCCCGTCGCTTAATGTAATCGATATTGCATCACCCAGCATTGTTCGTCGCTACGAGCAACGCCGCGACTTGAACTCTGCAGGCCCCTTATGATCCCGGCTATACTGGATTTGGCTGGCTAGTTGTCGCTGGCATCCGTCGCAGTGCACTGCGCTGCGACGGGCAGCCGCGACAGCGACCCACTAGTGCACTGCTTCCACATTTCAGACATAATATCCTCTTTAGAGCCAGCGATCGCGACAGAATCTGCAAACTGTTCTCGCGAAAGCATTTTTCTACAGTGTGGGTCTGGTGCCGACACGATTTTTAACAGTTGACCGCACCTGTCGCGGTCGCAAACTTTAGGTACAACAGTGACCATAAAAGCAGTGGTCGCGATCAAATATGCTTGTCTTCTTTTCCTCTATGAACCATTTCTGGATTCGGAGTAGTCGGACCTATAAGGAAAATTTGCGAGAAAAACTCTTGTTCTGGGCCTAATTTTAATCGTAAACTTTTCTGTCTTTTGATGGTGGACGAGCCCACCCCACATCATCAACATCGATCATCTCTAGTAGCAAGAACATCAGCTGGCTTCGAATCGAATCTCAATCAATGAACATTAACCTTCGGACTGACCTGCCCGAATATTTATGTACTAATCTAGTCAAAAACATTGACTGAAGTGTTTGTTTTCATTGTTGAACTGTTTTTATAAGGTAAATTTGCAAATATTTTTCAATCTGAATGTCGATGATTTTTGACTGCTCGGCATGAGACTGCGATCTTTTTGGGCGGCGCTGTGCACGTGTGCATGCACTGGTACCTTTGGACTCTAAAAAACTCAAACCCAAGCCCGTTTTGCACTCGCTACCTTCATAGTTTTTCAGCTGTATTCGATCTAAGCTGATTTTAGAAGTTCTTTCGATAACGTTTTTCATCGTGACCACTGCCTTTAAAGGCAGTGTCCACGATAAAAAATGTGTTTCAGTTTTCACTAGGAATGGGTAGTGGAGGGGCAAACTTTAACGTTGACGTCGGAAGAACGCTTGAAATCAAACCAGGAGAAGCTCCAAAAGAGCCCGAAGTTGCCACTTCGAGCGCAAGGCAAACCCCAAAAGCGCAACACACGCCCACCGACGTGAACAAATGAATGCTCGAGATCGTGAGATGAGCGATGATTTCCAATCATTAGCCCCGTTCTTCCCTTCATTCTCAGCTTCTCCTTTTACTCAGGTCAGCTAGCGTAGATCGGCTGCAAAAGACGGAAGTTACAAGCCTCGGACGACTCGTCCACCATGTTTCCTTAGCTCAATATTTGAGGGACCATAACTCCGTTCCCGGAAGGTCTTTAACGATTTCAGAGACATCACTGGAATCAGCATGGGGCCGTTTTCAAGATAGGCGGAAAAACAGAAAAACGATTTTTATCAAGAACACTGCCTTTAAAGGCAGCGTACGCGCAAAAAACCGTATTCACTTCTTTCATACTTTCGCGCAGGTGGGCTTACCAGGTTCGTAAATATCGCTAAGAGGCCACCCAAAACGCTCCAGTTCCGGTTGAAAAATTCGTTCAAAAATCCTGGAGCATTCAGATTCCTTTTTCTCACGTCTGTCTGGTGTATGTTGGGTAGAACACGAATGTCGAAAATTTGAATGGCTGAATTGATTTCCAAAGTTTGGCTTCCTGGCAGAAGTAATGATTTGGCAATGTTATAAGTACAAGAAATATAGAATTTAACAGAATAACATAAGAAAAACAGCTCGAAATATGTTTGAAAATGATTTGGCACAAAATAACCAGAAGTAATGAAAAACTGGGAAATGTAGTGAAATAACCAAAACCGGATTTGGCGGTCATTCATAGGCCAACTTCTGATAAGTAGTGACTGACGTGGAATTAAATTTTACAAGCTTCTCCGTTAAACTTATCAAAGCGGAATCAAGCGCGCATCGAATTAGAGCATTACGTTCACATAGCTTGACCCACCCTGATTTCCGTATTACATCTTCAATGAAACGTTTTACGGTTTCCGTTGCGCGCTTGATTTCGCTTTGATAAGTTTAACGGAGAAGCTTGTAAAATTTAATCCCACGCCAGTCACTACTTATCAAAAGTTGGCCTCTGAATGACCGCCAAATCCGGTTTTGGTTATTTCACTACATTTCCCACTTTTTCATTAGTTCTGGTTATTTTGTGCCAAATCATTTTCAAACATATTTCGAGTTGTTTTTTTTATTTTATTCTGTTAAATTCTATATTTCTTGTAGTTATAACATTGCCAAATCATTACTTTTACCAGGAAGCTAAACTTTTGGAAATTTCATATATTTTTACCAAAGGTCCCCTTTCTGACCTGATTTTTGCTTAGCGATCCCCAGTCTGGAGAGAAAAAACCTTTTATGAAAGCTTTTCTCTACGGTAAATAAATAAATCATTACTGATCGGTGTGGTCGGACGACTATAACTCCTAAAAATTGTGACCCGCAAACATAAAAAAGGACCCATTCTTCCCTACTGAGGTCCCGCACACTTTCTTTGGCGTCCTGTGCACTCCCACTGGGGCCCGCACACTTTTTACGGCGTCCGGAGAATTCCCACAAGGGGCCCGCACACTTTCTGCGGCGTCTTGCGCACTTCCACTGGGGGCCCGCACACTTTGTACGGCGTCCTGCGCACTCCTCGAATCCTATTCACACCAACCGTCTCAAAGAGGAAACAATCCTGGGCGGAAGACTATCATTGGCTGTGTTGATTTTCATTAGTTCATTTTTAAAGTTCAGTGAGCGTCGGATGGTTAACAATAACATGTTTACATGTTTTTACCCGTCCTGGCCCTCAATTTTGAGGTACCGCTAAAATTGAGCTTTCAGCTCCAGAATTGTATTGGAGCTAGCTGCATCCACTTCCCGCCTCCTGCCAAAAAATTTACTTCCTAGCTAAATTTTAAGTGTTGCAACAAGATCTTGAATGCCGTCTTAAAAAAAAAGAGATGAACAGTTTTTCGACCAAAATCACGTGGTTTTCGCCGAGCGCCAAGAGACCATTCCACAAGGATCATCCCTGTTGTGATCCTAACGGGACTCTGAAAGTTTGGGCCGGGAAATAGGCCACCAGGCTCCGCAGCGGCTCTTGGTGGGCTATTTCCAGGCTATTCCGCGGCTATTTCTCGGCTTCTCATGGAACGGACCAGAAGTAGTCGAGAAATAGCCGAGATATAACCGAGAAATATTCATAAATAATCAAAATTAACCAAGACGCAACCGTCGCCGGCTCGACGAGCCACCGTGTGGGGCCGCCAGCGGCTGGGCGGGGCTTTCAGAGGTTGAACGAGGTTCACGAACCTCAAACTTGAGTAATTGAACAGACGGAGGTGCTGACATCTGAATTATGCCTCTGGAATGCTCCGTATGTCTGCCTGGAGAGCATTATTTCTCGGCTATTTTGCGGCGAGCATTATTTAGCGGCTATTTAGCGGCTATTGCGCGGCAAGCGAGCATTTCGCGGCTAGCTCTCGGTCAAATCTCAGAGGAGGTGGGGGTGACCCCACCACCACTGCTCGCAGTGGGGTCCACTATACTTTGACCGAATCGAATGATTCGAAAAATCATTCGATTGAAAAAGTCGACTTCGAATTATTCGAAAAGTCGAATATTCGAAAAAAATCTGAAAATGTAAAAGTATAGGGTCCACCACACTGCAAACCGTGGGGAGATGGGCCCATACTTGGGTACGACCTCCCCCTCCCCCGAGCCGTGGGGATATCCCCTCGGGGACAAAAAATTATCCTCCGGAATCCGGTGGATCTTCTGGAAAGTGACTAAGGCCACCTTCCAGGTCCGGCTCCGAAGAGCCGACTGAGGCACACGGTGAGATGAGGAGCCTTTTATACCAGCAACATTGTTAGTACCTTTGTCTTAACATGTCTATGTTCATACGCGTCTTGACTTAGTACACGTGAAACAGGTTTTAACTTGCCTCAATAGGCCAGAGCGCAACTTCCAACAGGATAATTCCTGAGTGAGAATTTTGTGCCGGAGGCGAATTATAATCGTCTCTCTCTGCGGCGTCCTGCGCACTCCTCAAACCCTATTTACACCAACCATCTCGAAGAGAGAACAATCTTGGCCAGAAGCCTATCATTAGCTGTGTTGATTTTCACTAGTTCATTTTCGAAGTTCAGGGAACGTCGGATGGTTTACAATAACATGTGTACATGTTTTTACCCGTCTTGACCCTCAATATTGAGGTTCCGCTAAAATTGACTTTTCAACTCCAAAATTGAATAGGAGCTAGCTGCATCCATTTCTAGCCTACTGCCAAAAAATTAGCTTCCTAGCTCAATTTTAAGTACTGCAACAAGATCGTGAACGCCGTCTGAAAAAAAAGAGATTAACAGTTTTTCGACCAAAATCACGTGGTTTTCGCCATTTTTCTCGAGCGCCAAACAACCATTTTTAACCATCTTTGGGTGTATACCTCAACTTTTTACGCTCTTTCCAATGAAGACAAAACCGCATTTCCACATTCACTCCGAAAGTCGATTTTGTAATCGCAGAGTTGCGCGTGGGCGAGTTAAAGCCAAATCTGGTGCGCGCTTTGCGCGCACCACAATTTAGCCCCCTTAACTCTTTAGGCTCCACAATCTTTTCGCCTTTCTGCTGTCGAAGATTCTCTGAAAACAATGTGCTTTCAGAACACGCGTCCGAGCTCGAGGATCTCTCAGAACAAAGAATTTTGGATTCCCGCGACCTGTCGGAGCCTGTCGTGGCGCATCTGTTCCTCGTGTTAAATGATCGACCGGGAATGCACCTTTTCAGACCAAGGAGCAGTTTTCACTAGCCTATAGCATTATGAATACGCAACACTCAGGTCACAAGCTTCGCCAACCATATCCACTTGGTTCAAACATTGGATTGAGAAGAGAAACCCACTCAGGAATTCGCTGAGCAGCTAGGACACTGAAACGCCCTCTCATTTTCTGAGCAGCATCATGGAGATATCTGCTGACGACCGCCCACCAGTTTGTGATTGGCTGATGGACCCAGCGTTACAAACCCCATCGTCGCAGGATATCGTCCCATGATGCTGAAAGTGCAGCATATGTCGCGGAACTCCGGCGCCCCACGGAAGAAAAATGTTCTAGAGCCAGCGGACGCTCGCCATTGGATGGCTCCGCCCACCCCTCTTCCTAAGTGGTCTAATCCTGACGCAATCAGTCCCGACGCGAAATTGGTGCTGAGGACGCTGGATTTTTGAAATTTCGAACCCACGCCACCACTCACTGTTGCTGTCGTTGTTCATATCCATGCTCGCGGCCCCTCGTTTTTTGCCGCTGTTTATTATGTGTTTCAGTGGACCCCTATTT
Source organism: Aplectana chamaeleonis (assembly GCA_029168955.1). Taxonomy (NCBI): domain Eukaryota; kingdom Metazoa; phylum Nematoda; class Chromadorea; order Rhabditida; family Cosmocercidae; genus Aplectana; species Aplectana chamaeleonis. Next base: position 22,225 of record JAPDOI010001720.1, read on the forward strand.
GTATAGTAGCAAGAACGGTTCCTGTTGCCACAAGGGCATGAAGTGATGATATGAGGCACATTTCGATATCAGACCGAGCGATCTAAACTCAGATGAAAGCTGCAAATCATTTTGTTCCCTTGTGGCAATCGACACCGCTCGGAATTTTTTTGGTAAGTGTGTTTTTGGGTTGAATTTTTTTGTGTCAGCATGCTTTTTTATCCCTAGTTTTCCACGCAAAACAATGCGTGTATGAAAAGTGGTACCAAAATCACGAAGAAGTTGCGAGAACGCCCTAAAACGTCTCTTTCCAGTAAATTATTCTCTGAATTCGACTCATTTTAACGGTAGTTGTGACTGATGAAAGACCGGGCTAGTTGGAAATGAGAGAATATTTTATGCAAAACAGCATTACTTTGGGTCAGAAGGAAAGAAAGAAGTAAGAAATAGTAAAGAATTGCAAAAGACGGGTCTACAAAATATTTCATTGTCATAACGAACAGCTTCTGTGAGAGAGAGGCGAGGTGTGAGCAAAGGATTCCGACCCTTCTGGAGCGTTTTTTTCGAATTCATCTCACTTCTACATGTAAGCCACTGCGTGTCGAACGCTGAAATATCCCGGTACGGTAGCGGGCAATCGCATCGGGACCAACTCCGCATATAAATGCAAGACCAGCGTAGAATTATGCGATTAGGGCGAGCTGTTCTTACCAACATGATTTCCAGAGCGGATGTGCGCCAATACGTCATAATCGAATCTCGCCTGATGCCGCCTCCGGTTGGTTTGTTCACCATTTTTTAACAGATTCACTTTCCTACTTTTTCGAAATTATTTATTATTCAGAAAAAAAGAGTGGTCTCCAGCAACGTACTAGAGGACACATTGGACGAGACTAACTAAGAAGGGTTTAGGAAGGAATTTTAGTGTTTTATGTTTTTAGCGTGGGCTCGCCCGACATGAGAAGAGGAAGGGGTGGGGTGTGGGGAAAAAAAGGGGAAAAACACAGTAGGATCCAAAAAGGACGTAATTATAGCTTCATGTGCTTCCGCAAGCAGAAGAATATAGGTATGGAGCTTCGGGAAGGATGACTCATCTTCGTTGGTCGCGCGCGGCCGCGACGCGGCGTTAGCATCGTAGCGCGCCTGCCCCCTCGCACTTCACCTTTCCGCATTTCACATATTTCTCACCAAAAACAAAGCTTACGCGCCTTCTCCTTCAACTATACAATGCATAGGCGCATTTTAAGATTAGTTGATGTCAAATAGAATGAGAATAAACTTGTCATCTCGTCGGATAAAAGAAAACAGATAAAAGTACAAGATACTCAGGACATGACTAGCACAGAGCAGCACTACGACACACACCAGCAAACTCAGCAGCAGAGCAACAATACTTAAAGGCTGCCAATATGCACAAAACACAAACAACAATTAACCACCAATCATAAAACACAGTAAGATCAGATCTAAAACGGGGTTTTTAAGGCCCCGACTACAACTACCCTTGGTGCAGACGGCTTCTTCAGGTCTCTCTCAATGCACAAATAACAGATGGATACATCCTGAATTGGCGCCTAGTAATAAGATTAGGCTATACTTGCGTATAAAACTATGCTTGTTACCTGTATAATCACATTTTTATTTCTCTAGCTTTCCTTGACAACCTGATTACTCTCATACACAATTCCACAGAATTTTTTCTTTGAGAAAAATAACTTACAGGAAATCTGCACTCCAACAACTATGAGCTCTTTTATGATATGCCACATCTGCCAAAAAGGGCCGTACGCGATGAAGAACCTGTACCGGCACCTTCGAAGTGCACACGATTGCGCAGAAGATGTGATTGAAAATATTTCCAAGGAGGTGAAGAAGGCCAGAATGCCAGAGGAAGATTTGATCCAATGTGAAAACTGCGACTACTTCTGCTTCTCGAAGCGAGGCATGAATTTGCATAAAAAAGTTCGTATTTTCATGTCCCTTTTCCATTTTTCTTATGAGTTTCCGGACTAGAGATTTTACGATTTAGAGTATAAGTAACTACAAACGGCACGACTCAGTGATGTTTTTTTGTTAAGGAAATTCACAGCGATGCTGCCTCCGAAAACAGACTTCCTTCCGTTAACTGTCCAGGATGCGAAGCTTGCTTCCGTTCAAATCTTGAGTTGGCACAACACTGTAATAAGAAACACTCCGAGGAAGGCGTATCATTCACTTTAATCGAGCAGAATTTTGCGGAATGTAGTGTTTTTGAGGTGCGTAGACTCGCTTGTGAGCATTTCATCTGCAGTCGGTGAGTATATAGCATCGTTTCCAGGACTGGCTCAGCGAAAAAGAGCGTTCCACGGTTTCGAGTCTCGTTAAAAGAACCACAAGGCCATGCTTAGACGGAACAACACATGTGTATGCCTGCCAGCACTCTGGAGGGAAGAACACAGAGGTCGACGCTGAAAAAGAAAAGAAACGCTATAGGAGAGCTAAGCGGGTGGTTAGCCACTGTCCGTGCTTCGTCAAGGTGCGACTGCGAAATTATATGCTATTTCATCTGATTTTTTTCGAATCTAGGTCCTGGTCAAACACGATAGTCCAGTTGAAGTTGTGGCCTGTTTCGATCACCTTGGGCATGCTTTGAACTCCTCTGCCCTACCCCTATCGAAAGAAGACGTGGACACCGTGAAGTCACTAATCGTCAACGGAGTGCCATTTCAGACGGCTAGTGCTGCAGAGGGATTTCAGAACAATCAAGAGATAAAAATGCAATGACACACAGAATAAACGAGAATTCATAACAACATAGGACATTATTAATACCATATGAAAATAAGCTGATAATACCTACCACACTATCAGATTGTCTCGAGGCTGCGACAAGACAGATGGCTCAGCAGTGTTGAGCCACAAAAGCAGCCACGCCTATGTTTCCTTACTCAGAGAGATGTCAGGTAAAAGTGAACCACCGTTTCTGCTGGAATCTTTCAATTCCGTGATGTTTTCCTAATTAATTTAGGAACATTGCAATCAGAAACTGTCTAGTGCCAGGGAGAACCAGTGAGGACGACCGAGCATCTTTGAGACAACTGTTGGAGGGAAAAGAGGGAATAGCTAACCTGAGGTTTATGGAAACTGACGATCTCAGTGGTGACGGTTTCTTGCTAGGTAAAAAGAAATGTTCTTGTATAGACGTAACTTTTCACCCATTGATCGACTTTCAAGCATTTGTCACGAACAATGGGAAGACATACCTTGAGAAATGTGGAAATCGAGGTCTAGTCTTTGACGATACATTCAATGCGACAAGGTACTGTTTCCGCCTTGCAACTCTGGTGGTATCCGATGACGCAGGAAATAGTTTCGCTTGTGCTCATTTGCTATAGTATCGGATGACATCAGCAGAAGTTCAGATCCTCTTTGAAGTCATCAAGGTGCGTTATTTGGAAACGAAGTCACAAATGCGTTGCAAGCAAACTCGCAGCAAGCTAGATTTTTTACATTTCAGGAATCTGTACCGACATTCGACTTCCAGTTCGTGATGACTGATGACACGAATGTGTTTTTCAACGGCTTTAAAGCAGTCTTCCCGTTGAGCAAAGCCAGCAAGATCCTTTGTGCATTTCACATAGGGAAAACTATGCAACGCCAGCATAAGCAGTTGCTCAGTGTGAGTATTCAAAATCATAATTTAAAAATCCCGAACGTTAGATGACAAGATTCATGAGTTTTGGGCCTTGACACGGTAGATAATTGGATTGTTTAGGAGCGAAATGTGTTCAAAGCGGACCGCCTATTCAACAACCTTCTCAAGGAGACTAACCCAGTTGAGTTCGAAACTCAGTATGCCGCTTACATAACTTGGCTTACGACCATTGAAGCTGTGGAGATGGTTACGGTGAGCATATATTGGTTGCTCAAAAAGCATTATAATGTTCTTCTTATAGTACCTCGAGCAGAATTACTCTGGAAGAAGGCGAGAATGGGCCGGGTGCTACAGAGCTTGCGCGCCATTCAACACTTCAAACCACGCCGAGTCGTGGCACAACAAACTCAAAACGAGTCTTCTAAGAAAAAAACAGAACAGCAGGCTCGACTCTCTGGTGTACATTTTGATAGAATATTCAAATGACCGTCATCTGCAACTCCTTTCTACGGTAATTGAATGTCATAAAATAATTTTTGCTTGCACCACATGGCGTTTTTACGGAACCCAAATTTAGCTTGCGAGAGGGGATACCGCAATCTCGCGAAGGAAGAGAGCTAATGTACTACAACATCGAGAAATGTTGCAGCGTTACAAGCATCTGCAGGTGGAGAACACTTCCTAAACAACTTTCGTTGCTGACCTAATATCCTATTCTTTAGGGGTGGTTTGCCCGCGAAGGGGATCGTTCATGGTCTATTCAGTCTACTAAGGATGAGAGCGTTAGGCATTGCCGAGACATGCGATTGTGACAACGAGGTATGCTGCAACAATTATTTAGAATATAGGAGGTTCTAATGGTTCTGACTCTTCTCACCTTTAGATGAATTCGCACTGTGACCGGTGCGGCGTATGCGCATTCCAAGCCATTTGTAGCTGCAGCTATGGGCACCAAGTCGGCGTCAGCTGTGGACACGTTCACGCGTTAGCCACTTACGTTGGAGGAGGTCAGTTAGTGTCATGAATGTGACACATTGGTTGACTAGAGTTGATTTTCATTTATTCAGCTCGCGTCCTGTTTCGTCCCGTGACCAATCCACTCCTACCATCCACCTCAAGATGTTCATCTCAATGCTCGAGTAACTGGAGAGAACAGTGTCCAGACGACGAAAGAGCTGTAACATGTGGCTCACTCGACATTGAGATAGATGAGAACTTCCCTCCATGCCAATCTTGTACATTAGAAAACCACGACGAAAGTGATGAAGGCTGCGTTTCTGCCATGCCTGCGGAAGTCGTGGCCCAGGATAAAACACGGGAGTCATATCAAAGACTGGAGGGTGTGAGTTGGATTGAAAGACAATTCGAAAGAACTTCCTTAAGAAAAAACATTGTAATTACAGCCAATTGCACGCTTGTCGGAAGTGAAGAGAAGTTTGCTCAGACAGTGTCGTCACGAAGAGATTGACAGCCTGCAGAGTGCGATAGAGAGTGCACTCAAAGCCTCGCAACCCAAAGGAATCGCTACCTGTTTATCAAGAAGGCCCCTACTGCAATGTACTGGAGCGGGTCCGAAACCAAAGCTGATCGAGCCGCAGTATAAAAAGGTTGTTTTTCTGAAGCTGATAGTAGTTAAGACCCAAAACAATTTGATTATTTTCAGCGGGGAAGTCTTAAAAGCAGAAAGGCTCAAGCTGAGAAAGATGCAAGCAGACCCCAGCCTTCATCTCGAAGTGAAAAAGATCATGCAGACGGACCGTAAAAAGCTGCTAATCTGCTTTATCTGCGGGCGGAGAGACCCAGAAGGACATGACATGGAAATGGTGGAGTGGCTCAGCTGCACGAATGCCCCTACATGTAGGGCATGGGCACATACGAGATGTTGCGCTGAAGTTGGCACCAATTGTACTATATGTAAGGAAGGAACTTGGAGACTTGAAGAGATTGATAGCGATTGAGAGAGCAGTCAAATATGAAAGTTTCTCGTTTTCCTCCTCATTGCCCAAACTGTTACCTTTATACCGAATTTTTGTTAACTTAGTTTCCTAGAACTGATGACTCCTTACATGCTATTTTATTTCATTTACCCTTATATTTCGTTCCTCAATTCGTTTTATAAGTCAGCAGCTTTCCATTACAAGTATTCTTCTTTCCATTGAACATAGTTCTATATCGGTGAGAGAAACGCATCTTCAAGAACTCACTCGACAAGTATAACGGTGAAGCGTCTCTAATCATATTAGTTTAAAAAAACATTAGCATGAATTCATGCTAGATTTGATAAAACTTATGTTAGGACTTGTTTTTTTTCATTTGCTTCTGCTTGAAAGTGTAAATAGTTAGGTTATCTTAGGTTAGTTAGGTCTGCATTCTTATACGTTCAATGTCTATGATAAATGAAAAGGAAAAATTTGGACATTTGGCGAAAATTACAGCCGTTTACTGGGTTTAGCCCGAGAGAAATATCTGATTTCGAGCTGTACTCTGTGTATTAGAAGAAGTAGCAATATCGAAACTGCAGTGCAGAGCACCCGAAGTATCCGTGTAATGGAGTCACCATCTGCTCTAACACGTTTTTTAAGAGAAAAATAGGCGAAAATGCGTTTTCGGACAATCAGTATGTTTGTCAGGGGTCTCAACAACCCCGATGAAGAGTGGTGGAGTGCGATGGGGCTAGCAGGCGCGCTACGATGCTAACGCCGCGTCGCGGCCGCGCGCGACCAACGAAGATGAGCCATCCTTCCCGAAGCTCCATACCTACATTCCAAGCAGAATGGAATGATATCTTATATTTATATCGAAGTCTATAACAAAACCCAATCTACCTTCATGAAGCATCAAAGGCATTTCAAACAAACAAAATTACACCACTCTTCTTTATTGAAATCACTTTGAGTTCTTTCGTTCCTTTGATAACGGATGTGTCATAATAAACCGGCGCTAATTTTTACAGGCTAAAGCCCTGAGAAAAAGCAGCGTCTCGTGCTCAAACCTCGGGTACCTACAGTTATACCAGTTCATTTCGATTCGATTCCATTGAGTATTGAATCAGGAAGAAGTCGTTTTTGTCATAGTGCTGCACTTCAAGAATTAATCTTGTTGTCTGAGAACTCACAAAGAAGATTAAATTTTAAAAGAACGAAAGAGTCGTGCTCTAGATGAGAAAGCTTATGTAATTTTGTTCATTTAAAATATTTTTAATGCTTTATGCAGGAATATAAGGTTTTGCTACAGATCCCAATACAAATACAAAATATCATTCACCTTTGCTAGCGAATATATGCCTTACTTTGACTGGTTGCTGATTTTAGCTGAAAAAACTGCGAGGGGACATCGAGCAAGCCAAAAACTAGGAACCGATTTCGAGCTTGTAGAATCTATATTTTTGACAATTCCCAAACTAACTTCCTCAAGTTACCGGGGGGGGGGCTAGCTTATGTGCCTGATCTCGTCGTTGTTGGCTTGTTGTTGTTTAGATTGGTATTCTGCTCAATTTGTTGGTAGAATATTGCTGATCCTGGCGTATTGGCCACTCAATATGTATGGCATTTTCTCCTGTGAGTACTGGTGAATTTAGATAGCGGGTAGGATACAGTAGTGTTTTCGAATATTTCATGGATGTCTGTCAATGCAATTTAGTAAAATCTGTGGATATTTTTCGTGAATATTTTTATGATGTTGTTCCTTGTGAATATACGTATGGAATTTTGAGATAAGTGTTGTGTAAACTGACCGTATAAAAAGGTGTGCTCGTGATAGTTTGGTGGGAGGGGCATTGAAGCGCATATAAACCGCGTATATGAGGGTTTCAAGCGCAGTTAGGGGTGGAGAGGGCTGAAAATTTTGGCGTCTGAAACCCGAAATTGTGAGCAGCATATGTCGCGCGAAACCGGCGTTTGAAACACAAAGCTGGGAGCAGCATATGTCGCGCGGAACCGGCGTTTGAAACCCAAAGTTGCGAGCAGCATATGTCGCGCGAGCAGGGCGTTCGAAACCCAAAGCTGCGAGCAGCATAAGTCGCGAGATGTGGCGTGGAAACCAAGGCTGGGAGCAGCATATTTCCCATGAACTGGGTTTCAAACGCAAAACTGGCAGCAGCATATGCTGCGGTGGTTCTGCCCCGTTACGCCCACTTTTTCAGCAGCTAGGGAACGGCCTTGGCCTAGAAACCTCCATGATGTGTCCTAGATGCTCAGCGATTATGCGAGCAGATGCAATTTCTGAATGGGCGCTTCCTTTAAACTTTCTCCAGATCAGGCTAATCGAGGTGCTGATCATAAATATGAGGTTTATGTGTCGATTTTCCACAGTTTTGAACTAACTTCGTTCAAAGCTTCCTATCAGGAAGGAAATTTGAAGGCAGAACGCGACTTTCGACGATTTTCGGATCAAATTGTTTCTCAGGGAGTTAATCGGAGTGCCGAACACGAATCTGGTATCAGATTATCGATTTTTGACGGCCTAGGGTAGATCACGACGGGTGTGCGGTAGTCTATTCAAAGTCTCGAATTTGACACAAAATTTGTATCCGAGGGGTGATCGGGGTGCTGAACACGGATTTGATGTCCATTCGCCTCCATGTCGTCTTTGGGAGTAATTCTGGGCGTTTGGTGAGGGGGTGGACTCGGACTCCACGCTCAAATTTAACCCTAGAAAAACAATTATTTTGGAATGCACAGGCTGATCAAAAGGAGTAAGTCAATAAATGATTCAAATGAAACTCTGTTTAGGTTTTACGTTCCATATAAGGCGGAGCTAAAACGGGATTCCTTTATGAGTTTCGATTTTTTTGTGAAACTCTTGAAAATGCTTAAAATTTTCACAGCATACAACACAGTATCTGGAACACGAAGAAATATTTGGAAAAGCGGGGAAATGAAAAAATCATTGTAAGCATGGGTTTGTTCAATTTAACTTGTTACCAGTTCTACATACGTCGGCCTGAGGTCCACGTCATAAAGGGCCTGCAGAGTTCGAGCCGCGGCGTTGCTCTCAGCGACTAACAGAGCTGAGCGATGCAATATCGATTACAATCGGCGACGGCAGCGACAGACGCGGCGTGAAGGGCGACGAGGGGGCACCGCAGAGTGTTTCGCGACGGCCCTGCATCACTGCCAGCGAGCAGCAATCGACGCCGCAACGATAATTTTCGGAAACATTTTTTCGACCACTCGCCGTCCGCTGCCACTCTGCAGGCCACTATATTCGGCCGAAGGCCGGACTGCGCCGGCCTCTGCCGTCCCTAGTGATCCTGCACCGTCTTGTCCCATCCTAAGTGATCGGCAACGGGGGAATTTTCACCTCAGTAAGCATACGTTTCGACCAGGATGGATACGGAAGGGACAGGCGGGATCAGTCCGTACACATCGGGGGAATTTTCGCCGTGAGCGACCAATACATTGCACACGTATCGACCGGGCTGACTAAAACCTATTAGCCGACTATGACGAGATCCGACTATCTTTGCTGAAGCTGAATCTGATATAATCCACTGAATACATACTTTAGAAAAAAAATAATACTTTAGGAAACGTTATCAGCAAAAAAGAATAGCGTTGGTTATTATTTACTGCTTGCATGCGGTGTAGTATGCGGCCTCTGGAAAAAAAGCTGGGCAAAAGTAGTCAAAAGGCGTACGCGCGCGGCCGCGCTGCGGGCTCAAACCAGACTGCAAGCCACCTTAAATCAATTTACACGGCCTTCCAGGCTACAACTGTGTTTGTATTTGATAGGCTATGAGTTTTACGACCAGTGAGGAGAAGGGATAGAGGCCAGGGATGCGCGTAATTACGACTAACGGATTTAACGGCTAACGGCCTTTTTGGGTGCTAGGTCTAACGACTAACGAATCAAAAACTATTTTCGTAAGCAATCCCAGAATTCGTTAGAAAACAGCAGTCATCCACATATCGCTCCATCCCAAGAATTACATCAGGAATGGTACATAATTCCCTGGTGGTTTTTCGAGGTGGGTGGTAAAATTTAAAGAGACCCTTCAGTATTTATTATTTCTGCTGACTGATCTCAACCGAACATTGCGCAAGGTCGGGCGCAGCATTTATGCTAGTGATGGGACCTCTCAGTGGAAAAAATTTCACTTGGGCGCTGATTTCTTGCAACCTTACCTCCATCATAGGATCAAGCTCCAAACCACGCTCGTGCTCAACTTGCAACGCTGCGAGAAGAACAATCAGTGCAAAGTTGCTGCAGATCTTCGTGTTGTCACTATGGGGTGGACCCATATAACATCACATAGCGCAGAACGACAAATTTTGAACTGAAAAAAGCGAGGAGCTCAAGGCTTCCTTTGTTCCCATACTGTCTCTTTTCTCGCTGAAACAAGGACAAGAATGAGCAAATTCACACTTTCGCTTATTAGGCTTCTTCATGCATGTTTTCAATTATGTACATGTTGGTTCTTAGTTCGAATTAGCTCTCTAACGATGAATGTTTTGTGTGTTTAATGGCCATGAATGTTTTCGAAAGCACACGTCTCTTCATACCTTACTTCTTTCTCTAATCTTTTTTTTTGGCCTGAACCGTGTTTACTTTCATAGTCTAGATTTTTACGACTAACGGATTACGACCAACGACTAACGAGGGATTTGGCCGATTGAACGACTAAGGAATAACGAATTTCAAATATTCTCAAACGCACATCCCTGATTGGGGCTCTCTACACACACACAGGGAGTTGTCCCATTTTCGCAGTATTTGCTTTCCGAGGAGGGTAATTTGTGGTGTCGAGCACTAAATTGCTGTCCACTTCTCGATATTCGAAATATGAAAATAGGTTAGGCAAGCTAAATAAATGGCAGTATACTCTCCTTATCCTACAGTAATCCTCAGAGACTGGGTCCTTCAATGATCATATCAGGGTATACGGGCGCTTCGGTGTATAATCTTACCCATACCCCATATAATATGATTCTTCAACATTTATACCCTCCCGTCTCGGGATATAAGTCCGAAAATATTATTCCCCACTCTTGAGCTGAGGCCGTATTCGTCAATCATTATGTCAGAGGTTTAAGGGCGGATTATGGTATAATCTTAAACAGTCCCTAGTAAAATGCGTGTGATTATACCCTGCTGCGCCCTTATACCCGGGGTGTAATCGTTCGATGATTCCGGCACCGGCTCGTATTTTCCACGAAACGTGGGCCATGGTTAAAGGCAGGGTCTGTGATAAAAACGACTTGTGAGCTATCTTGAAGGCAGTGTTCACGATAAAAAATGTGTTTCAGTTTCCACTAAAAATGGGTAGTGTAGGGGCACACTGTAACGTTCACGTCGAAAGAACGCATGAAAACTAAGCTCCAAAAGTGCCCGAAATTGCCTCATCGAGCGCAAGGCAAACCCCAAAAGCGCAACACACGCCCGCCGACGTGAACAAATGAATGCTCGAGATCGTGAGATGAGCGATGATTTCCAATCATTAGCCCCGTTCTTGCCTTCATTCTCAACTCCTCTCTTTACTCAGGTCAGCTCGCATACATCGGCTGCAAAAGACGGAAGTTACAAGCTTTTTTACAATTTTTACAAGCTACATTACAAGCTCATGTTTCCTTAGCTCAATTTTTGAGGGACCATAACTCCGTTCCCAGAAGGTCTTGTACGATTTCAGAAACATCTTTGCAATCAGCATGAGGCCATTTTCGAGATAGGCGAGGAAACAGAAAAACGACTTTGATCGTGAACACTGCCTTTAATAAGAATGTAGATTTGGTCATCACAAAAGTAAAAATAAGTAAAGAACCCGGAAATTCGAGGCAGGAAGCGAAAGAAGCTCAAAAACAAAGTATGACGGATAACCACCGGTGTCGGAAGGCCCCCTAATTAAAGGCAGGGTTCTCGATAAAATTGATTGTTGTGCTATTTCCATGGAATGGTAGATCTGACCATCACAAGTGTGAAAATAAGGTACAAAAATTGGAGAAAAAACGCTCAGAAACAAGTAATGGCTCGTTGTCCTGCCGAGATTTGTGCAAAAGCCTGTTTTGTCAACTTTTATTTTGCCTCTAAGTAATTTCTGAACAATACTGGAGACTACTGATTACTTTAACAGCAAAATAAATGACGGATAAGCAAGCACTAATGAAAATCGCGTTAATTAAGGGGCCGGCGGTAATTAGCCCTTATGCCTTGTTTTCGAGCGTTTTTTTCCGCGAATTTCCGGTTTTTTACACTTACTTTTAGTTTTGTGGTGGCCAAATCTACATTCTCATGAGGAGAGCTCAAAAGTCGTTTTTATCGCGAACCCTGCCTTTGCATCGATTACGCGTAAAGTTGAAAAAGTAATTAAGAACACTAAAAAAGGAAAAGTCGAAAATTGCTCTCTTCGTATGATCGATTTCTCGACTTTCACTCGAACTGTCCTTTTCCGAATGACTCATCCAAAAATCTCGACTTATCAAAAAATCGCTCTTCTTCGAATGGTCGATCCTTCGATTTAGCCGGATTTTCGACTTTCGGAATAGTCGTCTGAGTCGATTTAATCGAAGTCGACTTTTTCAATCGGATTCGATCATTCGATTCTGCCCTACCATAAGGCGCTATTCATACTACTTAACGCCAGCGCGGCACGCGAGTGCGCGTTGGCGTGGCGTTTGTGTATGAATATTTTCTATGCGCGTGACGCGCGAGTCGCGCTTGCGGAGACTATGAATACTTCAGCGGCGACGCCATGGCGGAGCTGTGAAGCTGGATTGAATGAGTCGATCGATGAATAATATCAGTGGATGAAAACGCCAAGGCGTTCCGGGTGGCAGTATGAATACTGCAGCGGCAACGCCATGGCGGAGCGTGACGCACGTGCCGCGCGGGCGGGGCGTCAAGCCATTCATACACAAACGCCACGCCAGCGCTGGCGTTGAGTGGTATGAATAGCGCCTAAGAGAGACCCCGCTTTGCAATTTCCACGCTATACTTAAAGCCGCGCTGAAACAGGAATTCCTGTTGATGTTCAGATTTTTTTTTGTCGGTCAGTGCAAATTTTTAAGAATTCAAGAGCACACGACACGCGAATGAGAAAAATCTTCAGAAAAATGATCATCTCTCAATGTACGTAAGGCGGTGATGACCTCAATATTTTCCAACAGCAAAAGAGGCGGGGAAACGGTGGAAGAGCGAAGTACGTGGTTGGACGGAATACGGATTCCGTCCAATCATGCGCGTTGCTTCTCCCCCCGTTTGGTCTGCCTTTTTTACGTTTGGGAAACATTACGATCACCATCCTACGTAAGCACTACGTTTGTATCTGTTCGACTGATGGACCTACTACTAATGGAGCAGGATCTGATTTCGCTCATCGGTTATAAAAGGGAACTTTTGGCAACGTTGATACATTTTCCGGCCATGCTGCATTCCGACAGAGAACCGCGCCTCAACGGAAGTCATTTTCCTTAGTCTCCTTGGCTACTTTTCTATGAATTCTTGATCTATTGTTCTTCTATTCAGTACGGTGGGTTACAAACACCTGAAAGCTCAGAAGATCGCCACATTCTCTGCCTGTCTAATATGACTTCAACTTGAGTAACTACTCCCATCGAGAGGCTCTATTGCAGGGGCATGTGCTCCGAACAACATCACGTGCTGCCAAATTTTTATCGCAGGGGCACGCGCTGCAAAGTATAGTTGTACACGAACGAAATTTTCGAAAAATTTTCGAAAGATTCTTCGAAATTTTTTTCGTTCGTTCGAAAATTCGTTGAACGAAATATTTTCAGATTCCGTTCGTTCGAAATTTCGTCGAACGAATTTTTTTTTTCAAAATTCGTTCGTTCGAAATTTTGTCGAACGAATTTTTTTCAAAATTCGTTCGTTCGAAATTTCGTCCAACGAATTTTTTTCAAATTTCGTTCCTTCGAAATTTTTTCAAACGAAATTTTTTTTAATTTTCGTTCGTTCGAATATTCTTCGAACGAAAAGTTTCCGATTTTCGTTCATTCGACTTTTTTTTTTCGAGATTGTACAACTATACTGCAAAGTAGTCTAGCGTAATTGTAGCAGCACATTGACACACGACGACCCCGGCACACCGATATGCAACGCGGCTAGCTCGCCAAGCGCCATCTGGGGCCGCCAGTGGTTGAGCGAACGAAGTGCCGTACACCTGGATATTTGGAGCGGTGACGCTACCGACATCTGAGTCCCGCCTCTAGACTGCGTCGTGAGGGGTCCGCAAAGTTGAAGTTGCTCGCAGCGAAGAACAGGAATGGATTATGTAATATCGATTACATTCGGCGACGATAGCGACCGAGGCGGCGTGAAGGGCGAAGAGGGGGCACCGCAGAGTGTATTGACGCCGCGACGGCACTAAATTACTGCCAGCGAGCGGCAACCGACGCCGCGTCGATAATGCTTTAAAAAAATTGTTGCCTCGTCAAGGCTTACGCTCTGCGTCCACTCGCCGGTCTCTGCAGCTCTGCAGACCCTTATACGCTTTCCTTTTTTGAAAAGTCGTTTTGTCATCGAGTTGAATGTATATCAAGCATGCATTGAATGTCTTATTTGTTGGGGCACCTGCTGTAATTTGAAACACAATAGGAGCACGTGCTCCTGTGGCAGCACGTCCCCGGGCTGTGCTCCAAACCGCCTTGCCTTTGAGTTGAATGCATATTCGACACGCATTGAATGCGGCGTTTGTTTGCGGGAGTGACAGAAAAGTCGCCGACAGGATCAAGTTTTAGAGACGCAGCGCGTCCGCTCGCGTCCTCAGCTGCGCACGGTTGACCTTTTATGGAGAGGCCGCATGGGGAAACGAATATTTTTGTGGGGTTTCGAAATACAGTTTCGGATGAATTCAGCATAGCCGTGCAATATAAGGGCCTAGAATCAAGCACTGTCTCTTAAAAATGAAATTTAATCACAATTTGACTGTAATAATTCAAATAGAGGCTATTTCCTCGGGACATCACTATAAGAATCACTAACCCGTAGCTCCTCTCCACCACCGGAAGGCCTTTGATAACTGTTGCACTTCAGTGGAAGATGGTAAGTTCTTGGCACATATTTCCGAAAATCAAAAGGAAACAGATTAGGACATTAAAAAATCTCTCAGCACAATTAATCGCCAAACAACCATGTCAAAGGGTGTGCTGCATTAGCGATACACAGCTACATAAACTCTGTCGGAATGAGATTGTCTAACCACCCGTGTGTGTCGAGCGGCCGTCGCAAAAGCATTTCTCGGACAAGCTTCTCCATCACTGCAAATAGCCGACTGGGACATTGTTCCCTATTCGTCTCATATTCCTGCTTATCGATTTACAGGTCCACAAAATGCCTGCTCGACGGCAGCACGACACGCACTTCAACTACGTGGGCGGACATTCCCATTTGGACAGACTTTATAAGGTATGTATATGAACTCATTGATTCTTCATTCACGACGGAACGAGATGCTCTTCAGAGGCGAAAACTCGTAAATTCAATTCAAATTGGCCTGCTGATGGCAAGCTAGTGCTACAGATTTGAGATTTTCATAATCATGTTTCAAGGGAATATTAAGTTGTTACCGCAAAATCATTATTAATATATCATATTACGGAACTAACAAGAAAACCACTATTAGCCAAAGTAGCCACTTCAAATGATTTGTACATTTCTAGAATCACTTTCGTATTAAGAATCCGCTTATGCATTGAAACAAAGCTAAAGGCGTTTTTTCCTTATATTATATATGAAGAGAAATACATTTGAATAGTAACCGAAACATACGTATTCGAAAAAGTGGATAATCAAATTGTTCAGGAATAATAACGGGGAAAATCATCTCACACTTGGGTAGTCCACTGCAGGAGGGTACTCTAGATGAACAGCAGTTGCCTACCTTCATCCACATGTGACGAAGGTTCAAAGTATGGACATCCGCTGATGACTTATTTGATGGGCATCCTTTGAGGACTTATACAATTCTTCAGAAAAAGCATCATCATCTCGACTAGATGCTCATTTCGCGCTCTCAAAGAAAACTAGTCTAGAGGGAAGATGCTTCGTCCTGTCTAGTGCTTCCTCATTTTTTTGCAGTAAATTATCCCTGATGAGTCGTGCCTCTAAGGACAACGATATGGTGTTTTTGCATAACGCATGGAAAATCTAAAGAAAGCCCTTTCTCCCCTTTCTTCATTGTACCCAACAGCCCTCGTTAGCAAATTAACTTGACCTTTGCGTATAGTTTTACTCAGCGAATCTGTTGAGCACAAATGAAGAAACATCACAAAGTTTGCAATACATAGTCGACCACTCCTTATTTGGTGTTACAGGAGCTGTTATCCAGTGTCACTACTAGGACGGCACACCTCGGTGATGATGCTGAAAGATCCGCCAGTCACACTTTGAACACCCGAGTGACTTCAAATCCTCTATAACCACATCCGAAGAGAACTTCCGCCTACGCCCAGGTGGCCGTTCAGAGATAGGATAACGAAGCATTCTCAGAGCGTGTTGACCAGACGATCCCGCGTTTCTCTGTATGTATGTATGTATGTATGTGCCCGAACAGTCGGAAGTCGACTTTCCATTGAAACTTGAGTAAACGTTGGGAGAGACAGGCATCTCAACCGCGTCAAGCGATGATGTACTACGTCGATTCCCTTGTCTTCGTAATGATAAGCTCGTCGCCAGAAGTGTCCAAGCAAACGCCTAAAAGCTTTATCTCCTCGCAATCCAACCGTTCCTGCGAGATCTGCGTCTTCGATGCTGCCCACCTCTCCGATCCATCATGATAGGGCGAATAGCGGATAAGTAGACGCGCAACTTGACTTCCTTCGCGATGGTGGTAGACCATAAACACTTGGTTAGGGAATTGAATGCTGATGTAGCTTTCACACATCGTTAATGGATATCCGCTGGATAACTACCATCGTTCTTTAGCAAACAGCCCAAACAACAGAAATCATCCACAAGTTCTATGTGCCGTCCATATAGTCAAATTCCCGTTGGAGGCCTTTGAGAGACCCACATTTGTTTGCATTTGTCGGGAAGAAGACGATGTCTGTAGGCTGCGGCATATCCCGAAACGAGGTTCACAGCAATTTGCAGTTTTGCGTTGTTTTTAGCGAATAGCACAATGTTGTTCTCTGTCCTTGTCCTTTTTGTGTAGCTTGAGCTCTCTAAAAAACGAACATGTCGAAAAGGTTCATGAAAAACCATCATTTGTAAAGAAAAGTCGGTATGAACACACTGTAAAATTAAATCCAAATTTTGAGCCAAAATCGTTTTTAAAGTTTCTTCTGCATTTGGAGTTTGTGCCGTAACTGTTTCTCATGTTGTTTGGCGGTCGCATGAACATTCTAGGAAAAAGTGGTAGATGACTGGGGAGAACTGGTGGCGAATCCTCATCTTTCACCCCTTGAAACCTCATAACCCGACACTTTTGATGCACCAAAGTTTATCGGTGTGGTCTACCGGGCTCATTCATGAAATTCCGTAGCCTGAAAATGAAAAATGGATGCCCAGCGCTAACGATGCCTTTAACGATTCATAAACTTTTACATCAGAAAATTTTCGCACCGCGAGTTGCTGTGCTCAAAGGGTTTGAATTCATTCTCACGTTACGCCAGAAATTAGGAAGACAACCATTAGGGTTGGGCGTAAATAATGATTCCCTCTCAAACGCACACAAAGTAGAGCGTCTTGACGCCAGCGTTTATAAAGAAAAACTAAACCTCGTAGGCCTAACCCTGATCAGAGAACGCGAAAAACCCTACGATGCGTGGTTTGACTTTTCTAATTTATAAACGCCTAAATTTCACAATAGTCTAGCGATTTCGTCGGCGATGAAATCATAAAAAAAACATTTTTTTCAGCTATGTCAGGTCTACCACGAAGCCGAACTCTTCGGGTTGATTGATACTGCAGGAGAGTTCAGCAAAGACCGTGACCGCATCGTATCATTTTTCCAGTGGTTTAGACCTCACGGGATGTGGGATCTCCACTCTTCGAGGGAGGAGCTGTCTAGCCCTTCGCGGCTCGAATGGGACCACTTCGCTTGAATTGAGTAGCTTGTCGTGTCGAACTGCTAAAATGGGACAAATCCCTATCCCGATCTCACGATAAGAACCATTGAAGGAAGTCCACAAACAAAGAGGTGAAAGGACTCGGTGAAAGAGAGCAATGAATCTGCATAATGCTTTGCAGAGAGAAAATAAAAACCAACCAGTATTCAAGGCGATAATGCACACATCCAGAAAATCTAAAGTTTTCGGATCCAATGCAGTCACCTTACGGTCATCAGCATTTTCGTTATTCTATGGAATGTTTTCACCAACACGCGAGCAGAAAATCACATCAAGGTGAGTATCGGGTTGCCCCTAGAATCCATGCAGATTTGGAGATTTTGGAGAAACTCAACAATTTTCCAGAATCGCCTGCCATGGAATTGATTCATCATCGTTCGTATACAATAACACAAAGCGTCATTTGTACCCATTCAAGTTTTTCTCCTATGAAAAAGATACTTGATTGGCACTTCAGACAAGAATACCTACTGAATAAAAACTGATTGGAAAATTTATCCCATGCCAATGCTGATTGAATGACAACCATTACTACCCATCAAGCAGCCTCCAGAATATTCCGCGTGGGGAAATGTTGATGTTTGATGTTGAACTATTGTATATAGTTGGCCGTGGGAACAACCAGGAGTCAAGTTTCCTACATTGTTCTCGTTTCGCTTCATTCGCAAGAAGCATGCTACCATATGTATAGTGGAGTCCACCAAGAGTGTCTCATTTACTTATCAATGAGAAGCGGTCGATAAGAGATCAATGAACACGAAACTCGTTGCAGCACAACCCCTCGCTCAATCGGTATCGAGCGTGCTGGTGTCAAGATTCATGCACATTGATCCACAGCCGACCGCTTCTTATTGATAAGTAAATGAGACACTCTTGGTGGAGTTCACTATACTATGTATGGCCTTCCGGCAAATGTACATATGTAGTCGAGCAAATGTAAAAGATTGAGGTCGAGCGAAGTCCCCCGTTACCGAAAACCTCATTTACGTGCATTTTCAGGCGTTTCGCGTTTCCGACACCCAAAAAAAGCTTTATTGCCAAAACCCAAAAACCGGTTTCCGAAATTATTTAATTCTTATTCCGCTCATCTCTGGACCAAACGCGATCATTTGCGGGGGCCGTGCGAATTCTACTTCTGCCGTCCCCATCTATTCACTAGACTATATATGGCGAAGGACCTATATGTATGTGCATGCTCTGTTGACGGCAGTGCGGGCGATCTGATGAAGTGTTTGATTCAAAAATAATCAGCGGTTGAATTTTTCATTTCACACTTGTGAAAAGGGGAGAGAAAAAGTTACTTTCCGCTTCTTCACTTGCAGGTGATATCAGGTCTGTTCTGAAATTTAGGCTCTATAACAAATCGTTTGCGGACTTGAATACTTTTTCTAGGAACCACTCCCAACACACAAACTGAAGTTATGAGAAAGCGGTCTTCTACGGATTCTCAGGGAGATAAAAAATCATTTCCAAAACTTTTAGCCTTACTCCTAGGTAAATAAAAAAAAACAGTGGGTTACGGCTTGAGGCATTCTGCTGCCGAGTGGGCCCATGTAAAAGGCCAACAAGAGGCAGATACACCAAAGTGGAAAACACTCTCCCGGATATGAAGGTCATATAAGCATATCAGCGGACATTTTCGGAATACTGTCGCGTATCACAAGAGAAGTTAAGCTACAGTTCACCTCCGCACTGCCGTTCAGTCCGCAAAGTGCACCCTGATTGCGAAATCTTGCTGCGGCGCGGTTGCGAACATCCTCAGACAAGGATGTGGGATCACCCGGGCGCTTTTGGCCTTTGGTGCCCGGGTGATCCCACCGCCCGGGTGATCCCACATCCCTGTCTGAGGATACTCGCAACCGCGTCGCAGCACGATTTCGCCATCAGCGCGCACTTTGCGGACTGAACGGCAGTGCGGAAGTGAAGAATACATAGTCGTTTGCGGAGGCCTAATGAGGTGCATATTGCGTATGAGGCATCACGTAGTTTGCGTTCAGTACATGTTATCCAAGACGTTTCAGTCAACCGAATCCTACATCAACTGTACTGCAATCTCTCATAAGCTTTTGACGTACCGCTGATAAAGTTATGGACCGGATTAAAGCAAGTCTCCGATACTGAAGTTGGCTTTGGCCTCGTAAACGAGACTACTATTTAGAAGTGATGAGGGTTACCAAAGTCTCGATTCTGGGAGTTAAAGAAAGAAGTGTTTTCCCACTTGAGATTTTGCTTTTCGATGAAGCAAAGTATTCAGACCCTGACATCCAAGATGGTCGATCTCACTAATGGCGGAATCTGTGAAAGGAAAACTCTGTACTTCAGCTATCGGAGCAGGAAGTTCGACGGTCTAGGATTGCTCTCTCTGATTTTGAACGGTTGGTACTTGACTTTCCTTCAAGCTGAATCGACAGTTTAAACTCACAAAACTTCAGGAGGTGCCTTATGACCGCCTCCTGGCACATACAGGTTTTGCATTTGAAGGTGAACCGCGTCAACTCGAGCATCACAGTCAACTTGCGCATGGTAACAGGCACGCAAGTCAACATTACGTTTTCTGGACTGCTCCTCTCGGCTAAGTTTTGAGGAGAGGTCGTGGCGAAATCTACTGTGTGTAGTTCAAAAGCATAGCACCACGTTTTTAGTCAGTCTTTGAGCTGAACATAGCGATTTTGTATTCCCTAATGTATGCTTGGGCCCCTCTACTCAGCACCACGTGGAAACGGCGTTTTTTTTTTCGAAAAACATCCATAATTTTCTACTGGATGAACCCGATTCTCTAAAACCTCGCTTCCTAAGTCTTTCAGTAGTCCTGAATTCGTTGGCCATGCTCTCGCATGGCGAAGATCGTGGCAAGGCCCCCCCATGCAAAAATTAGGGTGGCTCAATAGTTTTGCACCGCAGTTTATTGTTCGCGCATCCAACCAAAAGCTCAAACTCAAAAATTTACCGAACAATGAAACTGGGAACAAGTTCTAAAACTTAAGCTCTTTTATAAACTTCAGGTGACCTTACCCACCCGATGGGGTCGCTCATGGTGCCCTAGCAAACAACTCACAATTTGACGTACACTGTACACCACCGAGTTCAAAAGATTGGAAATATAACTATCTGATCAGAAATAATCAGAAATAACTATCTAATATTCAGAGGATTCAGAGACAAATCGAAGATGAATCATGTGTCGGGTTGATGTGATCGGAAGCCACAAGAAACTTTCTGTATTAGAACCAACAAGCGTCAAGCTAGCCACTGACACCTGTCGTCCTTCCGATTCGAAAACAATGTGATGGCTGAGTGAGAACCTCTCTGTTGCATAAATTGACACTGATCATGGCAAGGCCCGCGGATAGAAGGGTTCTGAACTTAGAATTGAATTGAAGGTTCAGCTCTCCTTATGGCTGGCAAATATCTTGAGCTATTCAAAAGCCGAATATCACAACGGCTAAGCAAAACTTTCTGGTTGAAGGTTCGTCCGCAACATATTTTTTACACGAAATCTGATTTTCTCAAGAACAGAACGGATGACGGATTGTGTATGCTGGTTAAAGATAGTTTTGACGAACAGTTGCACTTGTTTTTCTGTTCTTGAGAGTAAATGTGGTCTTATTTTGATGGCCCTTCTTCCGCATTCTCTTCGATACAACTGTTTTCATGAGCACTTGGTACATAGGACGGGTTCTTTCCGCGATCGACTAGAGCTGACAGGACGGCATTCGTTTCGACGCTAGGTTTTCCCTAGTCGACGAAAGTTAGAACTGGAGGCAGTTGGGGTTCCAGGCAGACTTCGATGGTCATAGCTATGGCTTGGATGAGGCCAATGCAGCTGAATACCGGGCTAAATACAGCCTGCCCTTGTGTTTTAGCTGAAGAGGAGGAGCTTCGGTTTAATTCGGTGAAAAGCAAATGAAGGAACCGGCTTATTGATTAATTTCATAGCTCAAAGTGCGTGGCTGCCCTCTCATCACTGCGGCACGCCTTACAGCGGGGATCCACGCCGCCGTGAGCAACAAGCCAAAAGAGTCCCCTTCAAAAAGCTACTTGGCCGCTAGGAGGAAGTTGAGATTAGAAATATAGACTATACTATTGTTCAAATTTTCGCCTTTTTGTCAGAAACAAATTGTCGGAAGCTGTTCGAACTCATCTTCTTCGATGACGCGACTGGTGGTAGTCGTATTGCTTTCCAGCCACACAAGAGGCGCGGAAACGGGGGAGGAGCGAAGTGCGTGGTTGGACGAAGGCCGTGTTTTGTCCAATCACACAGATCGCTCCTCCCCCGATTTTGCGCCTCTTCTGTGGTTGGGAAACATTACGACCACAACCCTGACACGGAAGTCCAGCTTATTGATCCAGCGAACGCATTACTTTGCAGACCGGAATTTTTTTTGCATTATATAAACTCGTGTAAAAGACTTACAGAGTTCCCCGTTTCAGTTGGGCTTCATATACTGTCGAAACCCTGTAGGACGTTGAAATGCAGGAGGTAATATCATTTTCAAAGCCAGATTCGGGGACACAATTGCGTACTATGACTTTTGCATCACGCGATACTGATAATCGTGGTGGCAGAAAGGTGGATCATGCCGGGACCAAGTGTTCCCAGCACGATTATCATCCTCGGGCGTTCAAGGGATAGGAGCTCTCTACACGCACAGAGAAGGAAGAGTTGTCCGGTTTATGCCGTTTGACACGTGACGCTACTCATTCCAAGCGGAGTGGTCCCGGGTGGAATTGAAGCTGCAGAAGGCAAAACAACTCCTTTCTCGGTGTGTAGAGAGCCCCTATACCGGCGTTCAACATTTCGATTACACCGAATATTCACAAAACTTCATCGGTAGAGTAAACGCGGAACAGTTCGTCCGGTCGATAATAGCTGCTTCTCTGCGGTGCCACTTATGCAGTGCACATTCTCTTTAGAGTTACGCATAGTCGGGCGGCAAAAATAACGCCGAAATGTTGGGTAATGGATGACAGGTGCGAGGCTGTGTAGTTGCCCTCTACCAGTCACTGTGGCGGCGCGGCTTTTCTCGCCCGACTACGCATGGACCTTAGGTCCACAGCATAGAGCACAGACCCGCAAAAAGGTTGCCGCCAACACTGCTTGAGAGTCTCACACTTGCGAGAAATCCTAGCACCCGCAAAATCAGAATTTGTCTGTTCCTTAACCACTACTTACCTCAGGTTGGCCGCCGCGCTGCCCCTTATTTAATGATGCCTACCTAAGCTGTCGAAAAATTCGTTAGAATTATTGCTCTGATAGCCTTAATATATTCAAGCGACAGCTACAATGGAAGGAAATTCTTGAGGACAGAGGGAATTTAAAATTGAAACTGATTTATTTTTAGTGAAAGATAACATTCAACATTAACAGAGGTGTTCTTCAAAGACATGGTGCTGCTGATCCCCCATTCATCGTCGTGGCTTCACAGACCTGTAAACATGCTCCTCTCACATGACCAGTATGCTGTTTAGCGAAATATGAATCTTTACCTTTAAGGTGCTATTAATACTGCTCAATGTCAGCCCGTGGCGCGCGAGCGCGGCGTTGGAGTATGAGTATCCTGACGTTGAGCCGGCACGTGGCGCCCGTTCCGCCATGGCGGCGACGGCCCTTAACGACTTTTTCTTCGTTAGTAGTCCATCATCAATTTCATTCCGTTTCATGATAATTGATTCCAGTATTACACTTTGCTGCCATGATGGCGAACGCGTGTACAAAATTTGCTTGTTTGGATAAGTTGAGGCCCACTTTATTCGGCTCCGACATAGCGTCGCCGCCAGCATTCGGTCTCCACAAACAGCGTGATGTGCGCAGAAAGTGTTCACGCTTCAGCGCCACGCCCGCGCATCACGCACTGGCGTTGAGGAGTACGAATAGCGCCTTAGCGGCCAACTCGGGCCTTTTTCATAGATTCTTCGACCACTAATTCATTTTGAATCCTGTGCTCCTGAAGCTTTCGAGCGAGCGCGAATTTTGTGGCGCGATTCACCAGGTGAAGTCACGTGATGTGACATTCATCATTTGAAAATTCGAGAAAATTTATCCGAGAAATATGATTTTTTTTTCAAAAATTCGATAAGATTATTCAAAAAAAATATTTTCAAATTGGTTCTCGAATATAGTCGGAAATTTGGAATTCGGAAAATCAGTTTTTCGAATATATTTGAAAGTCCGAAATTTGAAAAATACCATTTACGAGTTTATTAATATATTCGAAAATCGAATTATCGAAAAATACCATTTTCGAGTTTATTGGAAAAATTTGATTTTCGAATATTTTCAAAAATTTGAAATTAGAAAAAAAGGATTTTCGCATTTATTCGAAAAATTGAGGTTTTTAACAGTTTTTCCAAAGTATAGTATCAACAATAACGGTTCACGATTTTCAGTTCTGCTCTAATCAACCAAAGTACCGCAACAATAACTCAAAAAAAACAAGACACGATAAAAAAGAAAACACGTGAATCCGGAGAGCAACTAGTATAAGGCTAACCTTTCCACTGTGAAGGGAACGCCTGGTGCATATTGACGATGTTCGCTATATTTACAATACCGAGTGCTGCAATGAAATGAGGATTCAAATACTCCAACGAAGGAGAACTTGATGAAGGAAATAATGCCAAAGACGAGAGATATTGACCCAGAGGAAAACGGGTGTCCACGGCTGGCGCGTGAATTTTGCTCCAATCATCAACCACTGTCTCTGAGGGCGACCAAAATCTACTCGGGAGTAGATTTTCGGAGATGGCGACCTCGCCGTCTCTCTCTCTCCTCTACGACTCACTATTTCTCCGTCCTCTCGCACAGAGAACGAGATGATGCTCATGTGCCCCTCATGTGAACGAGACGACCACTCGGAAATGGCTGCGAAATGTCCTCATGAGGTCGACGTAATGTCGAGCTCTCGTGTAATTTTCCGATTTTCGAGATTCTGGCACCCTAATTAACAATTCTACGAAAATGTGTCGAAAACTTTAGGTGCCACTTAAGTGGCACCTTAAACTCACTCTTACGTCCCGCTCTCGCCTGGTTTACTACCACCCCTGCAATTTTCATTTGGGAGTTTTAGTCGGTCGGTCTGATATAGCAGTGCAACTGATATCATCATTTTATGCCATTGTGGCAATCGGTACCGCACGGTATTTGGAGCTTACTTTCAAAACCATACACTTATTTAAAAAAGGCGCTCAATAGAGAATTAGAGGTTTCTAGTCTTTTCATCCAGTTTTGGCTTCTAGTCTAATGAGCTTCTGTAGCTCGTGGATTTTTGGGCCAAATTCATCTCAGAGCTGTAAACATCACGTTCTGCTCTGCTGTAGGAAATACGAAACTTGAACAGCAGATGTCCGCAGCAAAATCTGGGTCCAGAATCAGAGAGGGCATGCAAGAATTGATCAGAGAACATTCATCAGCTTTCTGATCTGGGGGAACACCATGCGAGGTTCCCTAATTAGGAGTAATGGTCGGTCTTGTTCAACTTCTCAGTGTTGTCTTTCCACTGCGTAACGGAAAACACGGCAGTTGAGCAACTGTAACAGTGTTCTCTGATTACTATTGAAATAGTATTTCTTCGTGGAAAGATAGTCGTGACATATACTTCTTGTGAATAAAATTGAATTTGATGCGGCCGAAAGTGACTACAAAACCTGAGCTGCCATGATACAAAATTTTGTGTGATTTAAAGTGAAACTTTCGGGGAATGTCAGCCATAGGGTGTTGGTTTCGACTCGAACGCTAACGTCGGACAGGGAACGAAATTCTCATGCCGTTAAATAGCGCGTTTCGGTATGTCTATTGCGTCCAACACTACTCATTCTACGACATCAGGAAAAATTACAACAATGTTCTTTTAATTTGCCTGTACATGCCGAAACTCAGCCTAAATTGCAAATGCTTTGTCAATTTAATCTCCTTATACGCACATTATCACGTAACTCAAGTTTTCTTCCAAAATAAATGAAAAAAATCTAGGAATGAGTTCCCGATGTAGCAAAAATTTCCATGATGTCGTAGAATGA
Source organism: Aplectana chamaeleonis (assembly GCA_029168955.1). NCBI lineage: Eukaryota > Metazoa > Nematoda > Chromadorea > Rhabditida > Cosmocercidae > Aplectana > Aplectana chamaeleonis. The sequence continues at coordinate 47,875 of JAPDOI010001720.1, forward strand.
GTAGTGTTGGACGCAATCGACACATAAAAACCCGCTATTTTGCGGCATGAGAATCTCGTCCCCTGTCCGACGTTAGCGTTTGAGTTTTGTTTCGTAGTTGTGATCATTTCAGCGGCCACGAGTAGAGTTGTACTGCATACTATTACCATAGAGCAAATAAGAACACTCGACTAGAGCTTTCTCTGAAAAAATGTATACCTTTCTTCTAAGTACGTAGCAGTATGTAGAAAGAGGAAGAAGATGATCCCAGCTGCTACTCCAAAAGTTGCTGACAAATGTTTCCTGAAACACAGAATTTTGGAACGAGAAAACCTTTTCGACATCCCTATTTGTAACCAAATGGTCATTAGTATTCTTTTTCTACCGCATCACTGTCAACAACTTCGTGAATTTCACAAAGATCATGTCGCAAGACATACAGTAATGCCAAGACGTATTGGGACGAAACTATTCGGGAAGGGGGCACTCAAGATTGAGTTGAAGAATGAGTGATAACGCCTTCAGAAGTCGAAGTGTATCTATGAAGTTTCCATGAAAACAGTGACTGATAACGCTATCAGGCTTATAATATCAGCACAAATCTTCGGCTCTATCCTATACGTGGGGGGGCACCCAAGATTTGTTCATAGAAAGGAACAAATAACGTGATAAAAGGTGCTTAATACTGCTATCAATACTGAATTAATCAATGTTATTAGCGTTACTGATCGGTGGTTCATTTCATTACAGAATTTCATCCTGAGGGCTCCCCGTCCAAGATAGTGCCCATATTTTCATTCTAATTTATGAGTCTTTTTAATTTCTCGAGTGCCCCCCCCGACTGGTTTTGCACCGCTAGGTGTCATAAGGATAAGCGTTAGTAATTTCGTTCTTTTGTGTACTTTGGCATCTACCCGTTTCACCGGCTACGCATAATTTGTGAGTGGCTTGATGTATCGTCTCCGTAAACTATTCACTTTCATAGCAGAGCGTGTAGGGTTCCCGGTAAATGTAGGGGGCCGAAACGCCCAGACAAGGGGGCGGTTATTCGGCGGGGCAATGTCGGTTGCCCCTCCCTGGTCATCCAGCGTATAACCGGTACTCATCCTCCGTACAACCGCACAGACACGTGTGCGGTTATTCGGCGGGGGAACGTCGGTTGCTCCGCTGGAGCACCTGCGGAGCAACCGATCTTTCACCGCCATTCAACGATCTGACACCGCAGTACGACCAAACCAGATTGCCGATCACGCGTTTTTCAATACCTGGGTATTCCCGAGTTCGCAGAGGGGACCCATGGGGCATCCCTAACGGGGTCCCCACAAAAGACGTGCTCCCGCCGCCACGGTCACCGCTGCGGCGCGAGCACCTCTTTGATGGGATGCACCCCCCCCCCAAGCCATGAGGAGCCCCCTCCCCTCGGCGACGAAAATTAACCTCCGCCTTACAGTGGTTCTTCTGGGGTCATATTCGCCAATAACCCGCCGGGTAGTCGAAGGGTAAATGAGGTGAAATTTCAGTACAAAACGCGCGCTCCACGGCCACCTCTCGCCTCCCTTGGCTTCCTCGCGACCGCCGGAATTTTTCGAATAGCATAGCTGAAAAATGGCCGCTTCGCGATGGAATCTTTATCTTTGCAGTGATATCGATACGTAACACAGTTTTCATTTCTTACATGGTGTAAGATGGGTTGATCTGCTCCTCTGCCGCGCGCGGTATCATCCCTTCCGCTTCCCTTCGACTACCCTCGGCGGGTTGTTGGCGAATACGACCCCTGGAAGTTGACTCGAGGCCACCTTCCAGGTCCGGCTCCGAAGAGCCGACTGAGGCACACTGTGAGATGAGGAGCTTTTTATACCAGTATCATTGTTAATACTTCTGTCAAAACATGTTGATGGCGGCGCACCCGTCTTTTTGTCTGAGTTACGGAACGTGTCACATTTTTGACGGTAGAGCACGTCCCCGCCGTTGCACCGTCAGCCCGTTTTCTACCGCCAAATAACCGTCCCGGTGTCTTGAAATTCTCTGTATCTGCGGTGCAACCGACAATTCGACTCCACCTCGTTTTTGCTCCCGCCGTTGCGCCGATAAGCCCTTTTCCCCCGCTGAACAACCGTGAGCGTGTCTGAGGAGGTCAAAACGTTCCGGTCCCCTGTTTGGGCTAGTTCGCTACTCCGGTCAGCAAACTAGGGTGGCTGGAGGCGACGACTGAAGGGAAGGAGAGGTTGGGCTTCGGCCAGGTACGACAGACGATTATAATTTGCCAACGGCACACAATTCTCACGGTAAACAAAATTGATGATACCCAATTGATAAAGGTAGGGTATAACAGAAATGAAGAGCGGTGTGTTACACTCACACAGTCTTTCTCCAGAGGTAAGCGACTGAAGCTCTGAACAGACTAGGGAGTAGGGAAGCAGCCTTACCGGTGTTAAAGATAACACGATATTGGGTTCTTAACATGAAAAACTCTGGACAGAAAGACTTCTTCACTTCTGTGAGAATTTTGTGCCGTTGGCAAATTATAAACGTGTAGGTACGACCAATCCTTCGAAGTCAGGCGTCACCGGGAGCATGCACACCGCCGATGAGGAGCTGGATCATGGCTGACGTCGTGTACATCTTTGGTGCGTCAGCGACAACAAAACAGGGACAAGGAGAAGGACAAAAAGAAAGGAAAGAAGAAGTAGAGTGAGAAGGAGAATAAGAAGAAGAGAGAGAGTAACGGATAGGAAATAAAAGACGTTAGAGGTAAGGCGCTGTTATCAACTTACATATTGGCCGTGGTCGACATCATCGACATCTTCTGTAGAGCCGGCCTCTCCAGCTTCCATATCTGATGTGCTAATGGACCATCCATGCGCGGTTAGTGTGAAAAATGGGACACACAGGCCTTGTTTTGTTTTGACTCATGAAGTTATCGCGTGTGATATTTCTACATCGATATCAAAACAATCCCTTTATCAAGCCTCACATAGCTTCCGCCAGCTTGACTAGTCCTCCCCTTAAAATGACGGAAATTCTTATTTTTGCGCAATTAAGGTCCTGACCAGGTTCATGTGGGGAATGAACTGTGAGAATACTGTGGTGTGAACAGAAGCAGTAACCGACTTAAAACATGAATTTAGCGTAAAGCCTCTTTCCCACTTGCCCGACCGACGTCGGACGACTCGTCATCGAATGTGTAATGTCTATGTACCCTACCCTATCCATCTTGTCTGTCTTAACTTAGCAAATTTGATAACAAGTCGTCCGACGTCGGCCAGCAAACTATGAAAGGGGCTTAAGCGAGATTTCTTACCATATCCAGAGAGACAAGAGAAGGCCAAGGGGCCTCTGGAATTTCTGATTAAGATAACTGAGACTTTACCGCAAACTGCAAGGTGGCTTGAAGCAATATAGCTACTTCCTTTTTACAAACAACTTGAAGCGATGTAACGTGTAACTTGACGACATCTTTGATCAAAATTACGAGTAACTTGCGTTAGTAATACATTACTTACACAAGGTAACCTGCAATGTTGTTACATGTAACTTGACACGGACACGCCACGCAGCCGGCGCACTTACTTGGGATGCGGTCGATACAACGACACGCAAAACGGCCTGCACACGCAGTGAGTTCTGCTCGTCGAGAACCATTTGGAGCTCCCAGCGATTGGGCGGTGCCACGTATGTACCTCAAACTTGGGTAATTGATCCAACGTCGATGCCGACCTCTGAGCCCCACCTCAAGAGTGCATCGTATACTTTCCTTGGAAATGGCCTGCGCATCACAATCAAAACATAAGAAAGTACTCTACACGCAATATCTCATGTAACATACCTATCAACACTATTGAAAAGATAATTCCACTCGTGAAGAAAATTACGAAACTACACCAGATCTTTTAAACTCGTGAAAGTCTTCAATTCCTGACGGAGACATTATTCAAGAAGCACTACCTGCCTCAGACTCGTGAGACCGAGTTGAATCCTCGACCTTATAAAATCCTCTTTTATCCAAAAAGTGTATCCAGAAGAGGAACGGGACTTTTAAAAGCACTTTTGTGTTTTCTTGTGTATAGGTTTCTCTGCAAGCTTCATTCTCCTGCCATCTGGCCGATGGAGTGGCTACACGGGCATCGTTTCCATACTTCAGGAATTCTAGGCCCTTCCATTCTGGCTTCAGGGTTCCTAGCTTCACGGAAGGGAAGTTTTGTCGTTGACGTCTGACGTGTTGCCAATCACAAACGGTTCGAAAGTTTTCGAACCCATATCAAACCTCATCGAAAGTTTTTTTTTTGGTTTTTTATTCTTGAGATTTTCCCCACTTTTCCATACGCAGGAGCATCACAATCCCTGAAATTCACGGATTTCGGCTTCTATTCTTCTGAGCGTACTCGCATATCAAATTGAACGCGTGTGGTATTTCATACCTTTTGACGACCTTCCCTTTGACTCCCCGTAGACGGCGCGGATTTGTTTCGATCTTCAGCAAGGTGCCATTTCCACAGACTCAGCCTTTCGTGGGGTAGTGTCTCGACACGATAGGAGTTCGATTCCGGGGAAGACTTCGGATTCAACCGCCCCTTATTGACAGCACCTGCTGATTTTATAATTAGCTGTGGATACAGCAACTATGTTGCGAATCTCTTTGTACGTGGAGTCGATTACTATTGTACCGGAGTACTACCCCACAACTGTCTGATGGTGGAAACATCAAAAGTCGCTAGTATTATGAATTAATACCTTCTTGTAAGGCACCAGCTTGTAAGGGTATTGCAAGTAACTTATCTATTGAGGATTAGACACGAGTAGCATGAGTAAAAAGTCCTGAGTACGTGTTTGTGATACGAAGGGAGGCAGAAATTTTCGAAACCAGGGGCCGAATACATCGACGGATAGGGTTGGGGCAGGGGCAGGGCAGTCTGCGCCCTTGAAGATCTTCATAAATGGCAAAATCGATTAAGAGATTGATGGAGTGGTCTGAGCTTAGGGATATTCCGTTTAACCTGTCGAAAACCTTTGTTGTTTACATGGGAAGGAGCCGACCTTTACAGTATAAATACGGTGACATTACTCTAAACATGCGTAATGAAGTCAAAGACTTGGGAGTTATTATCAATGACCGCTTAGACTTTTCTTCCCATATTCACGAAATGGTGCGAAAAGCACTGGGCACAGTCTTTTTCTTTTTCAGAAACATACATAGCAACGATAGTCATATCTTTCTAAGGCTTTATAAAGCATACGCTCTTCCACAGCTTGGGTATTGCAGTCGGGTATGTAGCCCACAGAACAAAAAACTTCAAATGAAACTATAGAAGGTCCAACAAATGTTCACACGCATTCTGATGTACCAGAGTCGCCCCCAATCCTGGGTACCCTCGTTGATTTCCAAGCTACACAGCCAGACTGCAATACCTCAAACTAAATAGCCTGTTATATCGTAGTTTGGAACGATATGGTGTTTTGCCTTCGTACCTTACGTGGAGAGTGTCGACTCAGAGCGAGCAAGTATTGGACGTTCAGGCCAAACCGTGGAAGATCTGGTGGGTTTACGATTCATTGCGCTTTGATAAAAAGGGTCTACCAATCCAAGGTTTTCAACTAATTGTTTTACCGTGGTGCTCGTTGGTTAGAAAAATCCCCAAGAGACGTGCTTTGTGAACCTAATATGGGGACTTTGCGTAGCAGACTGAAATTCGTGTTGAGCACTCTAACTAACCCCCAGGAAAACGATTTGAGCCACATCTGTCGTTAAATTTCGGAAATCGTCAAAAGTCGATTTTGACGTCAATTTTCTATGCCGGTGGGAAGCTTTAAACAAATCAAGTCGAAAACTTCGGAAAATCGGCAAGTAAACCCCAGATTCGTGATCAGCGCCCCAGATAACCCCCACCCCAAGGCAATTTTTACTTCAAATCTGGAGTATTTTTATAAAACGCTTCGAGAGACCTCAAAATGGTATAAACAAACGCCCAACCGAAAATACGTCAAGTCCAAAACGCTGTCAGTCTACGCTGAGTTCGGAAGATGCTCCTTCACCCAAAATTTGCCTAGGTGTGCAGTTTTGGGTGCTGAACACGATTGTGAGGTCTGTTGAAGGTTTTTCTTAGGAATAATGTGCTTTTTGGAGGGTACAATAGGTACGAAAATCAGAGAAAAAAATGCCTATAACTTCTTTCAAAGTGGGTCTAGGCAGTTGCTATGGGCATATTAGGACTTTCCGTTCGAAAATGGTTCTAGAAAATTACCTTTCATTCGGAATGCTTACTCTGACTTAGGGTGAGTGTGGGGCAGTGGCAAGAGGCGCCGCTGACACGCACAAGATCGAGTGATCAATCCTCACCAAAGGTTAACCAACCCTTCTTTCCCCCGGGGTTGGTAAATTGGTACTAGACTTGTCTGGGAGGATAGTAACAATGACTTGAACATCGGCTGGCCCCCGCAAGTCATTATACAGGCCCGATACACATTCAAAAGCCTCTACGATTCTGATTGGAAGTCGAATGTGTGGCGCATCCCTATAGGGATTGATATACGCCGAGAACTTTATCTTTAGAACTGTGAGTTATAGTGGTTCCCATGTTAGGTCTAAGGGAGTCTCGTACGCTACTGTCTACAAAACCGAGCGAGGAAATCCCAGTTTCAGCGCCGGCTTATCAAGATCACGAATTCATTGCGTTGGTTGTTTCTTATACACTCTTGAATAAAGGAAGGCAGGGTTTGAAAGGAGCTTCTTCTTTCGGAAAATTGGTTACCAGGAGACAAAATCATCAACAATGGACCTGCAGGTTAAGAATCATTGGAGGGAAACGTAAGGAATCCGTGTGGCATCCTTTACTCATGGTTTCATCGTTGATGGATTCTGTTCTAAGTGCCGAATCCTAAAGCGGCGCTGAAATGTGATGTACACTCGATCAATTGCTGAAAAAAATTGTGATTGCTTCATCATCTTCCCATGCTATTTTCCCCTAGATCTCGCAGCACTTCTCGCGATTCTGGAAAGGAAACAGCCCACATTTAGCCTGTCTGCTCCAAATATGGACTATTTCACGGCTATTTCCATGCAAACTTATCTCCAGATAACTTCTGGAACAGCGTCCGTAATTTTTGATAACTTATGCACGTCAGGGGATAAAGAAAGTAGGAAAAAGAATATTTTCAAAAACGTTTTTGGTTTTATATAGGTGAAGAAAACCTGAAGAATAGTGCCATGTTTAGGCGTTTTAATTAGGCTGTACGACCCCCCCCGCACGAATTCAACGTATATAGCTTTCGTGTTTGGAGACCTTTGACGACCTCTTCCTGCGGCAACCGGAACATGTGCCCTGCCGTTGGAACTCAAATGTGAGTGAGCAAAAATGGGTGGCAGCAAAGAGAACTGCAAAACTACTCGGAATCAATGAATCCTGTCAAAAGTACAGTTACATTCTATTTTCGTGCGATATTCACTTTGTTCCTTTGCGTGGGTGCGCGAAGCGAGAGCAGAAGCAGCAAATGAGTGTGGGGGGGGGGAGATGGAGAAGCAGCGTACGTGCAGAACGCACGCTCATCAGGATCTGAGGAAATATCTCTCCGAACTGGAGAGAATGCAAGCATGTCGAGTCTACGCGGGACATCGCCAGTTTTAAACTGGGGAAGAATTGAAACTAGCTATGCTGGACTATCAGTTCACCCAACAGTCATTCAAAAACTTCCAATAATTAAGCTCTGATTATGAGGCGTACTTAGAAAACTCCGGCTTTCGATTTCAATAGGCCGCTTTTTCTGTCAAAACATCGTTAACATTGGTTATTTTTCACCATGGCCCACCGGCCCGCTAGTGGGGAAAACCGAAGTATGGAGCTCTTCAGGAGTGTCCGGGCTATACAGTGCGTTTCGTGATTATAGTGACACCCTCCAGAGCACCAGTATCAAGGCCTACACGAACTTCCATTGGACGGCATGGTCACACTTGATCTCACCGCACCTGAAAATCTTTGTTCACAGAATCTGACAGAAAAATATAAGGAAACAAGACTTATCTGGTGCTTCACCTTCAAAATGGCCGTTTCATAATTATAGCAACACTTTATGCTCTCGTAGATTTCTTGGGCCATTTCCCGTTTTAGATATGGTGTAAGTAGAGGCATGACACATATTCCAATCATGGGGCACGATAGGGTACTCTCGGAAGGCGAGAAGAGCCAGGTTTTTGTGCTGCGTAAGGCCGGACTGATCGCTAGAAGGATTTGAGAGGTGCTTGGTCATCACCGGGCCACAGTTTACCGATTTCTGCATGATTCTGAATTGTATGGTTCTAAAAAGGGCCTTGGGGGACTCGGAAAGCTCTCGGGTCAGGACGATAGCAGAATAGGACGGCTTGTATCGAACTCGGCCATCACGGTAAATGAAGCCCGAGCTGAACTTTCGGCGCCAGTGTCATAGAAGACAGTGTGCAGGGTGATAACATCAAAACATCAAGCACTCCCGGATATGTTCAGCACCTCGCATTTCCGAATCGCACAAAGCAGCGCGACTTCAATTTGCCGAAAAGAACATGGCAATTGATTGGTCTAAGGTAAGTGGTAATTCAACTAGGGTTTCTACGGAGTAGACATTGTGTCTAGGTGATTTTTTCAGACGAGAAAAAATTCAATCTGGATGGACCGATGGATACACACACTATTGACGAGATCTCCGCGAGGAGCCGAGGTACTTCGCCAAACGGAACTTTGGTAGGAGCACAGGGTGACTTCAATGAAGGCGGTACGCTTCAGATCGCCTCCACTTCAACTCGTATGATTTCCACCAACTTCCAAGAGATGCTGCAAATTTGCCTCCTGCCTGTGGTTGCCCGACTTCAGCATGATGGTGTCGTTTGCAGCAAGACAACGCGTCAATTCATGCGAATCGCTCCACTAAGACATGATTGGAGTAGCATAATGTTACCCTTAAGGACTGGTCAGCCTGTTCCCTGAAGGAAACCCCATTGAGATTAATTGGGAAATCTTGGTTTGTCGAATATACGGTGGAGGCAAGACGTACGAGTCAGTTGAGGGACTCAAGAGAGCCGTAATCAATGCCTGGAGCAACTTGGACACAGAATTGCTCAAACGGTTGGTTGAATCCATGCCGAAATGGGTTTTCCAGATCAATCCTAGGCATAGAGGAGTGTTTAACTAATAAAGTGTTTCGGAAAGTTTTCATTCTTTACTAAAAAGTTGAATAATTAAAGTGTCGCTATAATTACAAAACGACCATTTTGAAGGTGAAGCACCACATAAATCTTGTTTCTTTATATTTTTGTGTAAAATTTTGTGAACAAAGGTTTTCGGGTGCGCTGAGATCAATCGTGACCATACCATCCAATGAAATTCTTTGTGAGCCTTGATTCCAGTGTTTTGGAGGCTGTCGCTTTAATTGTGGAGCTCAGTGTATTAGTTTTTGAGAGATAACTTTTGTGGCATATCTTCAATAACTAGGGATCGCTTATATACTTTTTAAAAGAATGACGTCATTTTCGAAAATCCCATCTCGCTATCAAAGATAACCACTAAAATAAATAAGAATTCCCCGTTTCAGCGCCGGTTTATCAACAACATGGCGCAGCAGATTTGTTTTGAACCGTCCACGCCCGCAACCGCTCTTTCGAAATCTAAATTCTGGATGAACGTTGAAATCAGGTCTAAATTGCATTGTAAAGAGCGCAAAAAGTTGGGATTCATGGCCGAAAAAGGTTTAGAATGGTTCTTTGAGATTTGAGAGAAATTTGAAAAACCGTCTTCTTTGTTAATCTCCTTTTCTTTTTTTTTTCAGACGGCGCTCACGATCTTGTTGGTACACCTAGAATTGAGCTAGGGAGCTTATTTTTGTACAGGGGGCTGAAAATGGATGCAGGTCGCCTCTATTCCAATTTGAACTTGATAACTTAACTTTGAAGGGTACCTCAAAATTGTGGGTTTACATACTAAATTGGCCGTGGAGCACAAAAACTGCTTGGACATGCTACGGCTGTGGAGACCAGGGTATGTGTGTGGATCTGCAGCCAATTTGCACAGGTATTCGAAGGTGTCAGACAGAACCTGTCAAATTTCGTACTCATCACACGCCATAGATCGATAATCGATATTATCGATTTTCGCGCTTTTCGCACAAAATGCGGTGAGGAGTGTTGATCTCTGATGGAAATTCGTTCGTTCGGTCTCTTTTAAAAAAGAAGAGGGGCGCAGGACGAGTTGTGTATTTTTCGGGAGCCACGGACGAGACTGCCAGTGGTTTTTTTCCGTCCGTGACTGTTTCGGCTTTGTTTTCCGCATACAGTATACAGCAATGGAAGTAGGACCTGGTGAGGTTGCGGACTCTCCCTAACATACTGTAGTCTGATTGTGTTATCACTCAGATTTTCGAATCAACTGAGATTGGTCGATGAGTTTTTGTTTCCACTCACATTTTCACCTGTTTTCATTGCTTCCACAGATGTAGTCGTATCGGTGAAAACAAAGACTCACCCATTTATCACAGCTGTTTCGGAAAAAAATGAGTTATACCACTAACAAACTACCGTATGTTAGGGCGAGTCAGCAACCTCACCATTTCCTACTTCCATTGCTGTAGACTATATGTTCCCATTTATGTAGCTTCTCGATGTAAAACTGTAATAGGTTTTCTAGGACAATTTCCGTTTCTGGTGGTTAAATTCAGTTGAAGCTTCGATCGAAACGCTTGGAGCCAGATTTATAAATTTTCGTTTCTCGAGAACCCATTGTTTCTTCTTCTCAGTCACTCTCTATCAAATTTTTAGTTGAAAAACGATTACTCACCTCTAGATGCGCCCAAAGTGGCCGTGAAATTTGGTTTCCGAGACCCGTAAAATTCTGAGACTATGCGTGTGCCTTTCCCTCAAAAAATTGATTCCAGAAATACACCGCATTTTGGGTGATTTTCAGATTAGATTCTAAAGTCGGGTAAAAATCTCCGGTGCTCACAGAGAGCGTTTGGACGCTTCTGATAATTTGCAGTGACTCAATCGAGTTCCTAAATTTTTGAACGTTGGTCTTCTGGCCATGGGCGATGTACCTTCGGAAGCGCAATTTATCTTCTAACCAATGCTTCTTTAACCTCAAGAAAATAGTAGTGGCTGTCGATTCAAATGCAGAATTCAGTTGCAAATCGTCATAAAAAAAACATCTTCCACTATTTCTATCTACTTTACAGCAAACGGCTAAAGCTATGTACCAAAATGACTATATATTCAAGCCCTCTGAGGGTTACATAACAGCGTTTGCGGAACACCTCAATGAGTACGATCATTGTATTAATAAAAACATGTTTTTTTTTAATTCCGCCGATTTCCAGTCTAATGGCCGAATTTAGCGGTGAAATTCGAATTGAGGTATTGCGGACAAGTCCCTACTCAGGCAAACCATCGCTCCGAGCGGTACCGGAGAGCTACTCGAGCGGCGCTGCCTCTCCGCTACGAGCGAAAATTAGCCATCTACTCGGGCCACAGCAGCCGCTCTCCGGGCCACAGCAGTATCGCTCGGAGCGATCTTCGGTCCCAACTGGCACTGCGGTTTCTGTTCGGGCGATTTTCAAAAATTTCCTAATTGCTATTATTTCTTTATTTCCGCCTCTTCTGAGAAGGATTAAGCCTGCTAAGAGGATAAGGTACCTGTTACAGCCTGTGGGTCAGGAAGTTAATCCTGCCACAGGCCGCAACAAGGATACCATCCCAGCATGGTCCGCAATGAGGAAGCCTTCCCCACCGCGGGCCATGGATGATCCCCTCGGCCGCCAAAAATTGTCATCCTGAGAGTGATCCGAGGTCACCTCTCAAGAGTGACCTCGAAAGGCCAACTAACCATCTACACGAGGCGAGCTGCCTTTTATACCCGCAGGATTGGTTGTTCTTTGAGTGATAACGTGGCTCGCACGTTATCACTCAAAGAACAACCAATCCCGTCGTCTCTATCTCTGGCGATGGCACCGCTGTGGCCCCGAGAGCGACCGGAGAGCGACCGAGGGGCGAACTGGCACCGGACAGGGACCGCGGTGCCAGTTGGCCCCTCGGCCGCTGTCCGGGCGATGACGTCATATTTGGGAGGAGCCGGTCCCGCTCGGAGCGATGATTTGCCTGAGTAATCAATGGCATTTATTCTGTCAATTATCGATATTTATACAACTTTCTGTACAAAGAGACGCTCCATTAAAGCTTGTGCAAGCGCTATCATCTAGTTCTAGAGAGGTTTGAACGCTAATTTAACATTGAAGGTTCACATGTCTTGATAAAAAATACTGGAAACATTAAAACATAAAGCCTAGCTTGCTCGGATGAGTCCGAGCGTAGTAAGTAAAATATAACAGTGATAGGGAGATTATGACATGCTAAGCCCGATAAACCTGACTTCAACCCGCTCAAAACGAAGGAGGTAGGCTATACATACTGTGCTTCTCTGGGCCGAATTCCGGTCCGCGATTGCGTCTCTACCCGCTTAGCGGCTGCACGCGCTCGAGTCAGTCGAGTTTCCAGGGCCAAAGCCGACTCGATTTAGCTTTTTTGTACAGTTCTCTCCAATTTTCTTTAGTTTCCAGTTTCCAAAACCCACCTAGAAACAACAGATCAGCGGCTGCGGCGCTGGAAACTTCTCCGACTCGGAAGCGCGTGGCCGCAAAGCGTGTCGATACGCAATCGCGGACCGGAATTTGGCCCAGAGAAGCACAGTAGCTATGATTTTTCTTAGATTTCAGCATGAAATACGCAAAGCAATAGATTCTGCTGATAGCGGAAGGAGCATTGGATGGAAGAACATTGGCGCGGTAGAACAATCGGTTTATGTATCGCATACACATAACAATTCTATAAGCTCTCTTCTGAGGACAAGGGGTAGGTACTCCCTAAATGGCACTCCAAGTCGAAGTCTGGAATTTGAGCTCATTCGCTCATTGTAGGAGCTGGATCTGTTCACTCAGCAAGTATAAAAAAACCTTTTCCAAAGAGACTGACTAAAAAGCCATGGATGATAACGGAAACCATGTAAGTAATCCCTGTTTCAACGCCGGCTTATCAGCAACAATCAGCAAACCAAGTTCTCACGGTCTGAATATTGAACTAACAAGGAATAAGGATTTAACAACATGTATCGTCCATTTCCTGATTTCGGGAAGACGCGACGCTGCTATGATATCTCTACCACAGAGAATTGATTTTAGCGGCTGATTTGGAGAAAATAGAGTGGTAGAAATGAAGAAACAACAACGCTCCTACGATTTCAAGATAGCGTGGTGATAGCTGCGTTGCGTCTTTTTAGAGGCATGAGACAGACCATATTTTCTGTCCCTTTACTCTGAGAGTTTTGACCGAGAAATAGCCGCGTAATAGCCGCAAAATTCCTGCTGGCCGCGTAATAGCCGCCAAATATCCGCCAAATAACGCTGGCCGCGACATAACCGCGAAATAGCCGCGAAATAGCTGCTAAATAATGCTGTCCGCGAAATAGCCGCCAAATTGTTTTCGCCACGAAATAGCCGTGAAATAGCCGCCAAATATCTGGTGTGCTTGAATTCAGTTCAGTTTAGCTCAATTGAGCTTAGATGATTCATGTGCGGTCTATGCTATGGCGAACTTCCTAATGCTGCTGAGCCATGCCCCACTCCGGAATACTACGGGTAAAATCGAGTTTCTTGAGCACCCATTATTACTGCATCCCCTTACATGGGTGTATTCTTGCAGGCATACGGGGGGCGAAGATCAACCATTGCAAAAAAGGTGCTTTATAGCCACATACGACGTATTGAGTCAGCCGAAATAACTCTTCTGTACAAAATTCTATGGAATTTTGAAGCATCATCAATCTATTCACAATGGGACGCTCATAAGCTCGGATGATAGCAGGATACCGGCGTATTTTATATTATGCGCGCCTCATATTTCTCTTATTCTCTCCTCTGACTACCAGGGGTGGTAGTAAACCAGGCGAGAGCGGGACGTAGGGGTGAGCTTAAGGTGCCACTTAAGTGGCACCTAAAGTTTTTGACACATTTTCGTAGAATTGTTAATTAGGGTGCCAGAAGCTCGAAAATCGAAAAATTACACGAGAGCTCGACATTACGTCGACCTGATGAGGACATTTTGCAGCCATTTCCGGGTGGTCTTCTCGTTCACATGAGGGGCACAAGAGCGTCATCTCGTTCTCTGTGCGAGAGGACGGAGAAATAGTGTGTCGTAGAGGAGAGAGAGACGGCGAGGTCACCATCTCCGAAAATCTACTCCCGAGTAGATTTTGGTCGCCTCTCAGAGCCAGTGGCTGATGATTGGGGCAAAGTTCACGCGCCAGCCGTGGACACCCGTTTTCCTCTGGGGTATATCTCGTGTTTGGCATTATTTCGTTCATCTATTATAATTCTCCTTCGTTGGAGTATTTGATTCCTTATTCCATTGACTGTTCTTTCTTGTTTAGGCCTTCATGACTAAACTCTTACTCATTCGATATTTTCTACTTTTTGTGCCGTTTTGTTCCCTAACACGCAATGACACCCTCTTTTTCAGCACTCGGTATTGTAAATATAGCGAACATCGTCAATATGCACCAGGCGTTCCCTTCACAGTGGAAAGGTTAGCCTTATACTAGTTGCGCTCCCCAATTGCGTGTTTTCTTGTTAATCGTGTCTTGTTTTTTTTAGTTATTGTTGTTTTACTTTGGTTGACTAGAGCAGAACTGAAAATCGTGAACCGTTATTGTTGATACTATACTTTGGAAAAACTGTTAAAAACCCCAATTTTTCGAATAAATGCGAAAATCCTTTTTTTTTTCGAATTTTAAATTTTTGAAAATATTCGAAAATCAAAATTTTCGATTAAACTCGAAAATGGTATTTTTCGATATCTGGATTTTCGAATATATGAATAAACTCGGAAATGGTACTTTTCGAATTTCGGACTCTCGAATATATTCGAAAAACTGATTTTTCGAATTACAAATTTTCGACTATATTCGAGAACCAATTTGAAAATTTTTTTTTCAAATAATCTTTTCGAATTTTCGAGAAAAAATCATATTTTTCAGAAAAATTTTCTCGAGTTTTCAAATGATGAATGTCACATCACGTGACTTTGGTGAATCGCGCCACAAAATTCGCGCTGGCTCGAAAGCTTCAGGAGCACAGTTTCAAAGAATTCATAATGAATTAGTGGTCGAAGAATCTATGAAAAAGGCCTGAGTTGGCTGCTAAGGCGCTATTCGTACTCCTCAACACCAGCGCGTGATGCGCGGGCATGGCGCTGAAGCATGAATACTTTCTGCGCGCATCACGCTGTTTGCGGAGACCGAATGCTCCGGCGGCGACGCTATGGCGGAGCCAAATAAAGTGGGCCTCAACTTATCCAAACAAGCAAATTTTGTACACGCGTTCGCCATCATGGCAGCGCAGTGTAATTCTACAATAAATTATCATGAAACGGAATGAAATTGATGATGGACTACTAATGATGAAAAAGTTGTTATAGGGCCGTCGCCGCCATGGCGGAACGGGCGGCACGTGCCGGTTTGACGTCAGGATACTCATACTCCAACGCCACGCTCGCGCGTCACGGGCTGACACTGAGGAGTATGAATAGCACCTAAAAAGATAAAGAGTCATACATAGATTCGCTAAACAGAGTACTGGTCATGTGAGAGGAGCATGTTTCAGGTCTGCGAAGCCACGAAGATGAATGGGAGATCAGCAGCAGCATGTCTTTTGCAGAACACCTCTGTTAATGTTGAATGTTATCTTTGACTAAAAAATAAATCAGTTTCAATTTTAAATTCCCTCTGTCCTCAAAAATTTCCTTCCATCGTAGCTGTCGCTTGAATATAGTGAGGCTATCAGAGCAATAATTCTAACGAATTTTTCTGACAGCTGAGGTAAGCATCATTAAAGGCAGCATACACGCTCGTAAGCGTAATTGAGATAACTACGGAATAAAATGGAATGGCACCGAACACGACGCCCACGCATTTTGAAGCGTCAACAACAACCCACAATGACGCTATACGAGTGAGAAGTTGGCCCGGCCCCTGTATCTGCCCGCCCTGTATTTGCGTCCTCCTCCAAAACAGGGGCGCTGGACCATTCCCGCCGTCGTCGGTGGGGGTGGTTTACCTATTGTACCTATTCCACCACCCACAAACGTCGCCGACGGTGATAATGGCCCAACACCCCCGTTTTTGAGGAGGACGCAAATACAGGGCGGCCAGATACAGGGGCAGGGCCAACTTCTCACTCGTATAGCGTCATTGTGGGTTGTTGTTGACGCTTCAAAATGCGTGGGCGTCGTGTTTGGTGCCATTCCATTCTAATTCCGTAGTTATCTCAATTACGCTTACGAGCGTGTATGCTGCCTTTAAATAAGGGGCAGCGCGGCGGCCAGCCTGAGGTAAGCAGTGGTTAAGGAACAGACAAATTCTGATTTTGCGGGTGCGAGGATTTCTCGCAAGTGTCAAAGTCCTAGCGGCAACTTTTTACGGGTTTCTGCTCTATGCTAAAGACCTAAGGTCCATGCATAGTCGGGAGACAAAAGCCGCGCCGCCACGGTGACTGGTAGAGGGCAACTACACAGTCTCGCGCCTGTCATCCATTACTCAACATTTCGGCGTTATTTTTGCCGCCCGACTATGCGTAACTCTATAGAGAATGTGCACTGCATAAGTGGCCCGCAGAGAAGCAGCTATTATCGATCGGACGAACTGTTCCGCGTTTACTCTACCGGTGAAGTTTTGGGGACAGGGGCTCTCTACACAGCGAGGGGGGATTTGTCCCGCCTTTTGCGGCTCTAATCCCACTCGGGACCACTTCGCTCGCGTTGAGGTGAGTGAAGTTTCAAACTGCGAAAACGGGACAACTCCTCCTTCGGTGTGTAGACAGCCCCTGTCCCAACTTTTGTGAATATTCGGTGTAATCGAAAGCCGATATAGGGGCTCTTTCAATACACGGAGGAAGGAGTTGTCTTGCCTTATGCTGCTTTAATTCCACTCGGGACCACTCCGCTTGAATTGAGTAGCGTCACGTGTGAAACGGCAAAAACCGGACAACTCTTCCTTCTCTGTGCGTGTAGAGAGCCCCTATCCCTTGAACGCCTGAGAAGGGACTGCTTCTCAAAGGTTTTTATAAAGCGCAAACATTAGTGGTGGCCATAAGCATATGACGACTGGCCACCTAATAAAAACCATCTAAGAAGAATAATAATAATAAATCTGATATTAGTAAAATGATTATTTTGACATCAGTGGTAATAGTAATAATAATATCGACAATGCTAGCAAAAATAAGAATAATATCGACTATAATAATACTATTAATCATACTAATAATGATAAAAATATTGTGTTTACTGATTTTTGTTACTGTTATCAATATAATAATGTATTATTAATATTATTGTTATTATTATTATTATTATTATTATTATTATTATTATTATTATTATTATTATTATTATTATTATTATTATTATTATTATTATTATTATTATTATTATTATTATTATTATTATTATTATTATTATTATTATTATTCTTATTATTATTATTATTATTATTATTATTATTATTATTATTATTATTATTATTATTATTATTATTATTATTATTATTATTGATATTATTATAAGAGTAGCATTAACAATACAATGTTAGTAGTAATGGTAAAATTAGTTGTAGTGCTGATAATGCTATGCCTGAAAGTTTTTTCGGAACAACGTCACTGCTCCATGGCGATTAAAAACAATTCATTTAATGCTACTCATCATTGCAAGCGAGCACTCAGTAATTCCTGACACACCCCGCTACGCTCTAATATTTTTCAAGTTCACCTTCGATTCCTGAAAGACGATAAAATGCAATCAATTTGTACACTCGACGGCGATTCTGCTGGTCACGGTAGACCTAGCTCGCATAAAACCTGTGCACGCAGTCGATTTCTTCCACTCGGCAATGCAACTGGCCTCATGATCGCCTACATAGATGGCATTTCACATAGCACAAAATGTAGTCGACGAAATAGCGCAATGGCATTGCTCCCTCGTCCTGAGAGAAGCGGGGGAGTGGATCGATCTCGTGCGTTAGCTAGGTTTTGAATGGGGAGCGAGACTCAGCTCACCGTCTTCTGTTCATTATGTCACCCTCTAGAAACTGAAGTTGCACTCAAAGTGTCACTTCGACATTCGTGTTAAGTGACGATTTCAAGAGGTTTACTACCACCCCAGAATGTTTCTTCTCAGTGGATCATGGAGTTATCTGTCGAATTCGGCATGCATGTAGTGAAGATTCAAGCCATTGTCCATATCGATGGTTTCACATGCAGTTTCCAGACAAGGTACGGACCCTACGATTACTTTCGGTGCAAAACTAGTTAAGGGGGGCCACTCGAAAAAATGAAATGATTCATGCATGAAAATGAAAATTTCTGCTGATTTCAGATGCCTGATTGCGTTATAAGTAGGTGTTTTCATGGAAGCTCTGATGGAAAGTTTTCACGGACTATTTCGATTTCCGAAAGTGGTATCATTCATGTTTTAATTGAGCCCTGAGCCCTCCCCCCCCCAACTAGTTTTGCACCTCACTTCCTACACTTTATCATGTTCACATCTGTTTACATCTGATTAAAACCGTAGGCTTTCGAATGAGATCTGCAGACCATGAACATCGACGAAACGTGGAACTGAAAAAATCCACAGCCTGGTCTTTTCCGTTTCCGATTTCCGTTTCCTGCGTTTTCACCAATTTTGTTCCGGCTCCAAAAATTATTTTAAAAAATTTCGCACAGTCCTAGCCTCGATGGATATAAGCCCTGTGTTGCGTTTCAGCAAACAGAACGCAAAGAGACCTCAATATTGTCTTTGGACGTCTTCTTACGGAACACATGACAACAGTTATGATTGACGGTATCGTTACTTGTAACTGTGAATGAAGGTAAGACCGGCAATAGAAGTTCGCCGCCTCATTTCCAGATTAGTGGCTTAGTAGAGAGCACCAGTTGCCGGGAAGTAGCCGAGAAATAGCCGAGGAATATCCGAGGAATACCCCACCAGGCTCCGCAGCGGCTCCTGATGGGCTATTTCTCGGTTATTTTGCGGTTATTTCGCGGACAACATGGCCGCATCCGAGCATTGGCCACGAAATAGCCGAGGAATAATTGAGAAATAGCCGTGAAATAGCCGAGAAATAGCCCAACAGGAGCCGCTGCGGAGCCTGGTGGGCTATTTCGCGGCTATATCTCGGCCAAAACTCTCAGAGTAGTTGATGATAAAAAGAGCACTGATGAATAAGGTTTGCGCATTTGTGATAAGTCAGTGCTTGCAAAGAGTTTTTTGGTTTACAGCTGATGATCCTGCGTTCATACTAAACGACAACTAGTCCAGGCAACAAACAAATATACTGAAATCGAGCGTTTTAGCTAGTTTCTTTTCATTTCTTCCTCTGTGGCGCTTTGTGGCCAACTTATTGTTCTCAGTGGGAAACTCTGAAAAGAAAGCCTTTTTAAAGACTGAATTCAACGAATAATAGCTGAAAAGTTGTCACAATAATGATACAAACGAGCAAAATTTCGCTGTTTCAGCGGCGGTTCAAAAGCAGCACGCCGTCGTTCGGTTGCTTCTTCTTTGTCGAAGATCCTAGGTTCTCAAATAAGTGAAGTAAAAAAAAAACGAAGTTGGACTTCCTCAATTTTCGGAAACCCTCAACCGGCGCGGGAATCTTGTTTCTTGAACACGGTAGAATTCTGAGATTTCCTCTTCTGCGCCCTATGATGCCTGATTTCTCCGCAGCATTGGAGACAGTTTTTGAAAAATTGCGAAGGAAATATATTTTAAATCTATCGCTTTTACTTTCCTAACATAACATTACATATCTTTGGGCTATAGACTTTAACCAATTCAGCATCGATTTCGCGCAAAATCGAAAAAGTGACAAAGAACACTAAAAAAAGAAAAACTCGAATATGGCTGCCTTCGAATGATCGGCTTCTCGACTTTCCGATAGTTGTCCTTTCGCGAATAATCGACTTCTCTACATTTTTTAATCCAAAATCACTCTTTTTCGAATGGTCAATCCTTCAATTTAGCCGGTTTTTCGACTATCGGAATAGTCATCTGAGTCGATTTAATCTCTAATCGAAGTCAACTTTTTCAATCGTATTTGATCATTCGAATCGACCCTAGTTTCTAAAACGCTCTACAACTTCCACGCTGCACTTAAAGGCATCGTCCACGATGAAAACCGAATTTGGGTTTATGCGTTCATTCGGACTAGTGGGCCATGACAATGTCACTCAGAAAGTTTGCAGTTACAAAACCGTCTCTGATTGAAGATTCGCTTACCTCAAATTGGCTTCCTGGGTTTGGGGGGCCGGCCTTGGGTTCGATCCGTTGTTACAAGGAACAAAGCTCCTGGGTTGCTGACGGCGGGCGTGCCTTGACGCGTCGTAGGGCGCAATACAGACGCCAGTCAATTTCGAATTCGGCATCGATCGAAAGCAGCCGGCAGCACTGGACGCAGCAGGTGGGTAGCCCATTTTAATTCAGCTGAAGTCGTAGTTGAGCGGCATCCTCGGTGAATTGCTTCCAACGCTGCTCCAAGGAACGAAGCGTAAAACTGTTCCTTGCATTCTCTGCGCAACTATCCCAAGTTGATGCCGGCGCGAAATTCAAATTTGCTATGAACTTTCTAAAAATAGTTTTTCTCAAAAAGTTGACGTTTTTGAGGGGGCGTTTCGCTACCGTTAGTCACTATAGGGATAGTACAACACGAAAACATCAAAAACCCAAATATGGTTTTCATCGTGTACGATGCCTTTAAAGCCGCGCTGCAAAAGGAATTCTTGTTGATGCTCGGTTGGTGGAAGTTTTCTGGAATTCAACAGAATGAGAAAAATCTCCAGAACAACTATGATCTCTGAACGTACGTAAGGCGGTGATGACCTCAATGTTTTCCAACAGCAAAAGAGACGGGGAAACGAAGGAGGAGCGAAGTGCGTGGTTGGACGAGATACGGATTCATTCCAATCACGCGCGTTGCTTCTCCCCCATTTGGCCCCCTCTCTTGCGTTTGGAAAACATTACGACCACAACCCTACGTAAGCACTACTTTTGTATCTGTTGGAGCCAAAACTAATGAAGCAGAATCTGATTTCACTCATCGGATGAAAAAAAAGGTATCTTTGGCAATTTTGCCTTCATTTTCCAGCCATGCTGCATTCCGGGACTCAACGGAAATTAAATTTCTCAGTCTGCTTGGCTCCTTTTCTGTGAATTTTTGATCTATAGTTGTTTTTATAGTACGACAGGTTGCAATTACCTGAAGGCTCAGAAAATCCCCACATTTTATACCTGCAAAATATGCTTTCAACTTGTGTAGCTACTCCAAACGAGAGGCTATATTGTAGAGGCACGTGCTCCAAACAGCATCACGTGCTGCCAAATTTTATCGCGGCAGCACACTCTGCAAGGCAGTCCAACGCTATTGTAGTAGCACATTGATATGCTACGACGCCGGCACACCGATATGCAACGCGGCTGGCTCGCTGAGCACTATACATTGGATCCGATTCGGATAATTTCGGATATCCGTCCGAATGATTCGAAATTTTGACGAATCGGTATCCGAATCACCGAAAAAACGCCAAATCCGAACCGAGCCGAAATCCGAATCACCGAAAAAACCCCAAAACCGAACCGAACCGAAATCTGAATCACCGAAAAAACGCCAAATCCGAACCGAACCGAAATCCGATTCACCGAAAAAACGCCAAATCCGAATCGAACCGAAATCCGATTCACCGAAAAAACGCCAAATTCGAATCGAACCGAAATCCGATTCACCGAATTACACAGGATTGGATTCATGAATCGAGTTTTCGATTATCCGAAATGCGTCACGATTCGATTCAATCATGCTAGTTTAAAGGCAAAGGACACCCAGGGAATTGTTTTTCTAGATTTCATCCTCATCTTGGAGACGGTCACACTCTGATCACAATGGTATTTCTGCAATCGTCCAAGACCCCTACGAACGGAGATATGGCTCCTTGAAAATGCCTGTTTTTTCAGGGCAAAAATTTGGTGGACGAGTTGTCTTAGGCCTGTATTTCTCTTGATTCGCAGTTGCGGCACGAGAGCAAAACATGATGAGGAGATAAATTGGAAAGGGAGGGAAGAACGATGACTCGGTTGAAAATCATCCATCAATGTAGCCGCTATTGAGATCGAAAGTCAGGAAGAGGGCCGGGCCTGTGGTATTGGCTGGAGCGGGTCGGGCCAGTGGTGGTCGCTTATATCTAGCTTATTTGGAGAAATTGAGATCTCGCATTTGGCACGTGTTACACAGGAGGGGTCTTCTACACAATTACACAAAAATTTCAAATTTCGTATCTGAGGGTGTATGGTGCCTTTGGAAGGATTCAATAGTGATCCATATACGCGCTCCAATAGCGACACGCGAGCGCGGGCTACATTCGAATTTTCTTCCAGAATTTTCTGGTTGTGTCTTTGCTTCTCCTTCGCTGTCAGTCTACGGTACTTTTCCTGACTGTAATTGTTTCTCGTATTGAAAGCCTGTCTTTGCGCTTGCTAGTGGCCGTTTCAATGTTTCAAAATTCTGTCATATACATTTTCAGATATTTGCGACTATATTCTTCTTCCCTAGTGCAATCCCAATAATCCGCATCTATCGCTCCGGTACGTTTTCTTTTTAGTCTCCTTGAATAACCGCCGTAGAATTAGAAGCTTCGTCGCTGCTGGTTGCGGACAGAGAAATTGATTTGGCGCCAACTCATGTTTAGGGTTTTTTTTCATCATTTCATTGCTTCGATAGCGGAACGGGTCGTTTTTCCAACTAGTTTAGTGCTAAAACTGGAGTACTGATTATTTCATTATTGTCTCGAAGATGATTGCAGGTGTTCTGAGCTTTTTCTCTCGCACTTCAGAGCACACATATCTGAAGCGATTTCTTCTGTATATCCGAGAAATTACAGCGAGTCACACACAATGTCTCATTCCTGACGGCCTTCGTATCGCTTCAAAGAAGGTGATGAACTGAATGCCTAGAAGGCTTGACGGATTAGATGTGGAAGTTAGGGTTTGCGCGAGAATCCTCTTAGAGCGTAAAAGCGACGAAAAGAAAATTTTTTTGCTGTCGATTGGGTTGCTGGGTCCGCAATCAGCAGTGACGAAGCATTCAATTTTACGGTGAAGACCACAAAACAATCGGAAACAGCACATTGGGAACGGTACCGATAATTTCGTCGATTCGAAACGCTGGTGCTATCTGCCCGGGTCATGGCGGGTTGCGACTGCGATTCGTTCACATACATCTCACTGGGGCGCCCCACCTTTTGGCCTAAAGGTTCTAAAAGCTCTCAAAATATGCTTTAAATGTGGTGCTCTGTTTTAACACCCTGTATGCCACCACTTTGATCCTACCTATCCGCCGCCGGTAACTGCGCGTTGAAAACAGGACAGGGGCCCTTTACACACCGAGGGAGTTGTCCCGCCTTTCGCGGCTCTAATTCCACTCGGGACCACTTCGCTCGCGTTGAGTGGCGTGACGTTTCAAACTGCAAAAACGGAACAGCTCCTCCCTCGGTGTGTAGAGAGCCCCTGTCCCATTTAAAACCGCACGCGCGCGGCGTGGCATACCCGGCGCGGCGGTTAAGGCGTCGCGCGCGCCGTTTCGCATTAGGTCGCGCTCACGAACAGCAAGGAATTGAGCCAAATCAAGTTATTCGTTCGCAAGGTAAGAATTAGAGAATAAATGCTTTAATAAAGTACAATTCGCCGTATTTAGCTCACAAATAGATGGCATAGTACACATAATTGGGGCTAGATAAGACGATAATGAGGAATTTCTAAATATTACGAGCAACTACCACTCAACCCATGGTCAAGCAAATCAGTCTAGGATTTCGAAAAGAAACTACCTGTCATTGTTGGAAAGTTCCATCCAGTTAGGCCTTCAAGAAACTCTAAACATCTCTTTTTTTTGATTCTGTTGGTCAAAACATTATTTTCGGATAACACAGACGATGATTAGGATGCGACTATAACTTTGCCTCATAAACCACGAAATCCTTTGGAATGGTTAGAGAAAGAGAGCGAGTCATTCTTGATCTAAAGCTCGGAGAGCCATCTAGAATAGTTTCGAGATTGTTTTTCGACGCTTAGGGACTATAAAGGTATTTCTGAGACCTTAGCCGGTGCTGTGTAGAATGAAAAAAATCTAGACTGACATAAAAGAGCCATATCGTTCCTGGTTTTCCCCCAGGTAGACTGCTGGAAATGTTTGTGGAGAATGTCAAAGAACCCAAGTTTACACTCGAAACACAATCTGAATACTCGAGTCCTGTGAGGGGTGAGATCCAGTGAGATATGTGCACACGTGACGCAGCCGCAACGCGAAGTGAGCTGGGACGAATAGACAGAATGCTTAACTTTTTAAGTGTCTCCTATTACCCACGAAGGCTTAGGAAACCCATCATGACCGTGATTACGCAAACCATCTTCTAGATAACTAGAACCATCAATCGTCAGTGAGATTCCTATAAAATCAAACCATCTATTGCTCCGCCGTGCTTGTTGCAGCATGGTTAACACAAAATTACTTGTATTTTTGTGTACAAAGAATGGCTTGTACACAGCGAAACGGGGTGATGTTTCCACCATTTGATGGGGTTCCCGTTCTCTCGCGTCTCTAGCGTGATGTTTCCACCATTTGATGGGGTTCTCCTTCGACGAGAACACCATCAAATGATGGAAACATCACGCTAGAGATCTTCCACTTATTGCTCAACAGTTCCTGAATACTGTGTGGCACCGGCCGGGTCAGTAGATTGCGAAAGAATTTAAAGGTAAGCAAATAGTGGATTGGTTTTACGTCTTCTTCTTATAATTTGTATATTCAGTTTTGCTGGACTCATTTTCGGCAACAAACGCAGAGGCCGGCTCTTTGGTGGGAATGCCAGGACGCTCCTCATGATGAAGGCTCACACATGTGAAGTGAATAAAAAAGGTGAGTAGAACGTGAAAATCCCATGGTGTTACGTTTAGATAATTCCACTTTATTTTCAGGCTCTCTCGTTTCTGGACTGAGGAGTACGCAGCATGCAATGGTGATACTATGGATGCTGATGACAGCTCAGAAGAGAGCGAAAGCGAATATCTGGAGTGAATGAGGCATTTATAGGAAGAAATCGTGCAACAAATACAGATGATGAAATTGAAAATTTTTGATGTGATCGAAAATATTATGAATAAATGGATTCTGAAAAAAAATTCAGCCTCTAACGTATGTGTGAAAACATGAACAGCTTTTCAAGCGCGAGCAGGAAATAGTATCTTCAGTTCAGACCGTATGCTGCAAAATTGTGGGATGGACCTTCTCCAATAGTTTTTTCTTGTTGTATCCGGCTCATTATCCGAATCGAGTATCCGAATCCGAGTGATCGAAAAACGCCAAATCCGAATCGAACCGAAATCCGATTCACCGAAAAACGCCAAATCCGAACCGAACCGAAATGCGATTAACCGAAATAACGCCAAATCCGAATCGAACCGAAATCCGATTCACCGAAAAAGGGGAAAATCCGAATCGAACCGAAATCCGAATCACCGAAAAAAGACCAAATCCGAATCGAACCGAAATCCGATTCACCGAAAAAACGCCAAATCCGAATCGAACCGAAATCCGATTCACCGAAAAAAACCGTTTTTCGGATCAGCCCGAAATCCGATTATCCGAAATTTTTTGCCTCGGATCCAATGTATACTGAGCACCATCTGGGGCCGCCAGTGGTTGAGCGGGCGAAGTGCCGTAAACTGGGTAATTGAATCGGTGACGCTACCGACATCAGAGTCCCGACTCAAGACTGTGTAGAACGCTTTCCTTTTTTTGGAAAGTCGTGTTGTCATCGAGTTGAATGTGTATCAAGCATTCATTGAACGTCTTATTTGTTTGGACACCTTCTGTAATTTGAAAGCCAATAGAAGCAGGTGCTCTTGAAGCAGCACGTTCCTCGGATGTGCTTGAAACCGCCTTGTCTTTCAGTCGAATGCATGTTCGACACGCATTGAATGCGGCGATTTTCTGCAGGAGTGACAGAAATGTCACCGAAAGGACCAAGATTTAGAGGCGCAGCGCGTCCGCTCGCGTCCTCAGCTGCGCACGGTTGACCTTTTATGGAGAGGCCGCATGGGGAAACGAATATTTTTGTAAGGTTTCGAAATACAGTTTCGGATGAATTTAGCATAGCCGTGCAATATAAGGACCTAGAATCAAGTGCAGTCTCTTAAAAATGAAATTCAATCACAGGTTTAACTGTAATAAATCAGATAAGGGCTATTTCCTCGGGACATGACTATAAGAATTACAAACTCGTAGCACCTTTCCACCACCGGAAGGACTTTGAAAACTGTTGCACGTCAGTGGAAGATGGTAAGTTCTGGGCAGATATTTCCGAAAATCAAAAAGGGAACAGAATAGGACATTAAAAAAATCTCTCTGCACAATTGATCGCCCAACAACCATCTCAAAGCGTGTGCTACATTTGCGATACACAGCTACATAAACTCTGTCCGAATGAGATAGTCCACACACGCTGTCGGCGTGCGTGTCGAGCGGCCGTCGCAAAGGCACTTCTCGGATAAGCTTTTTCGTGACTGCATACAGCCGACTGGGACATTATTCCCTATTCGTCTCATATTTCTGCTAATCGATTCACAGGTCTAAAAATGGCTGCTCGACCGTTGCACGACACGCGCGTCAACCAGGTGGGTGGACATTACCATTCGGAAAGACTTCATGAGGTATATGAACGCAGTGCTTTTTCATTCGTGACGGAGCGAGATGCTCTTCAGAGGCGAGAACTCCTCAATTCAATCCAAATTGGCTTGCTGATGGCAAGCTAGTGCTACGGATTTGAAATTTTCATAATCATGTTTCAAGGAAATATTGGGTTGTTACTGCAAATGCTACTAAGAAACTAACAAAAAAACCTCAACTAACCAGGGTAGCCACTCCGAATGATTTGTACATTTCTAGAACCATTTTCGTATTTTGAATCCGATGATGCTCTTCGTAGTTGCCTACGATAGCTTCGAACAAAGTTTTAGGCGTTTTTCCTCAGATTATAAATGAAGAAAAATTCATTTGAATATTCACAGAAACCTACGTTTAAGGAAAAGCGGACTACTAAATTGTTCAGGAATAATAAAGGGGAAAATAATCTCATATTTGACTACTCCACTGCAGGAGGGTAATCTAGATGAAGAGCAGTTGCCTACCTTCACCGACATGTGGCGGAGATCCAATTTATGGACTTCCCTTGATGACTTATTAAATGGACATCTTTTGAAGGCTCAGACATATCTTAAAAAAATCGTCATTATGTCGATTAGACGCTCACCATGCGCTCTCTTTCTCTTTGCCTAATGCTTCGTCATTTTGCAATAAATCATGCCTGATGAGCCGTGCCTCTAAGAACAACGATATGGAGTTTTTGCATGACGCATGGAAGATCGCAAAAGAGCCAGTTTCTTCGCGTCCTTCATAGATTTAAACAGCCCTCGTTAGCCAATTAACTTGCCCTTTGGGCATAGTTTTACTCAGCAATTCTGTTCGGCATCCAATGGAGAAACTTTACAAAGTTTGCACTACATACTCGACCACTCCTGCATAGCTGTTACAGCACCTGTCACCAGGTGATACTACTAGGACGGCACACTTCTGTAAAAATGCTGAATGGTCCTGACGCGATCATTCAGCGTCTTCACAAAATCGTCCTAGTTGTCAGCCGTGCCCATTCTTCACGGTCTTCAGCTACAATTTGAATACATTCCATCCAACTGTCACTATTCCATTTCCTGCAAAGCAGAACATTGCGCCTGAACTGCCTTTCGATGCCGAGTTACTTCGAATCCTCTTTAACCACATCCGCGTAAAATTTCCGCCTTCGTCCAGGTGGTCATTTCCATACAGGACTTGGAAGCATTCCTAGGGCATGTTGTTCGAGACGATCCGGCGTTCTTCTCAGAACGTGCCTGAACAGTCGAAGTCGATTTTTCATTGCCCCTTTAGTAAGTGTTGGGAGATGCAGGCACCTAAATCGCGTCAAGCGTTGATGTACTGAGTCGATTTCCTTGTAAAGGTCTTCGTTATGGCATACACGCGGCCAGAAATATCCAATCAAACTTCTAATCAGTCTCCCCTCCTTGCAATCCAACCTTTCCATCTGCGTCTTTGGTGCTGCCCACGTCTCTGATCCGTGCATCATGATAGGGCGAATAGCGGATAGATAGACGCGCAACGTGACTTCCTTCGCGATGGTGGTAAGGTGCGTCCGAATGAGAAAGGCGGCCCATGCGGCCGTCGCGTTTGCCGCTCTCGAACGAGCATGCGAAAATTCCCCACCGCCATCGACTACCAACGGGGCCGGCACCGGCTGGCAGCAAGCACTGCGCCGATCAATCAGCTCTGCCGACGGTGGGAGAGGGGACGGCTGTCGTTGAAATCCAACACTCGTCCGAGGGTGGCACATGTGACGGCCGCCTGCCAAGCACGCCGGCCGCGTGGGCCGCCATTCTCGGGCACACTTTAGACCACGAACACTTGGTTAGAGAATTGAATGCAGATGTAGCTTTCGCACATCGTTGTTGAATATTCGCTGCATAACTGCTATCGCTCTTCAACAAACAGCGTAAATAAAAGAAACCATCCACAAGTTCAACACGTTGTTCGTCTACAGAAATTCGGGACTAAGACGAGGTCATTCAACACGTTGTTCGTCTACAGAAATTCGGGACTAAGACGAGGTCAATAGGCTGCGACATACTCCGAAACGAGGTTCACAATCACTTGCAGTTTTGCGTTGTTTTCAGCGAACAGCACAATGTTGTTAGCGTACTCCTAGTCGACAAAGGAGGAACGCAAAGTACCAGCGCGATCCGTAACGACTGTACGTCTGCTGTTTCCTTGCTATTAGGTTAAAGGAATCGTACGCGCAGAAAACCGCAAACTATATTTCCGTTTTTTAGAGCATTACGTCTCTAGTGAACTAAAATGTCG
This sequence comes from Aplectana chamaeleonis, assembly GCA_029168955.1. Taxonomy (NCBI): domain Eukaryota; kingdom Metazoa; phylum Nematoda; class Chromadorea; order Rhabditida; family Cosmocercidae; genus Aplectana; species Aplectana chamaeleonis. Next base: position 76,911 of record JAPDOI010001720.1, read on the forward strand.
AAAGGGCCCATGAAGAGCCTTTGTTTGTGAAAAAAGTCAGTATGAACACTGTAAAATTGGATTCAATTTTCGCGCCGAAATCGATTTGGAAGTTTTTCTGCATTTGAAAACTTGATCACTGTCATCTCCGGATTTTTTCTGATTGTGAAGTTCGTGCCGTAACTTTTTTCATGTTGTTTGACGGTAGCATCAACATTCTAAGAAAATGTTGTAGATGATGACTGCTGAGAACTGGTGTCGGACCCTCATCTTCAACCTCTTCCAACCTCATAAGCCGACGGTTTTGACGCGCCGAAGTTTACCGGTGTGGTGTATAGGGTCCAGCCATGAAAATGAGTCTGAAAATGGAAAGTGATTCCCCAGCGCCAGCGACGCTTTTAAATGTTTATAAAGTTTTCTATTAGAGGATTTTCATGCCGCAATTTGCTGTCCTCTAAGGGTTTGAATTTGTTTTCACGTTACGCCAGAAATTAGGTGGACAACCGTTAGGGTTGGGCGCAAATAATTAATTCCCCTCGAACACACACAACGTAAAGCGTGTTGACGCGAGCGTTTAGTAAAGAAAAACTAACCTGCGTAGGTTTGGCATTGATCAGAGAACGCTTTAATCCTTACGATTCAACTTTGATAATTTATAGAGCGCCTGCTAGGGTTGTTTGCAAAAGTTTTACAACAGAATAGCGATTGCCTATAACTATAAAATCAAAAAAAAATCAGAAATGTCAGATCTACCGCGAAGTTTAACTTTTCGGGTTGATTGATGATGCATTAGAGTTCAGCAAAGGATGTGATAGCACCATAGCTTTTTTTCCCGTTCCATAGATCTCACGGGATGGGGGATCTCTACTCACCGAGGGAGGACCTGTATCGCCTTTTGCGGCTCGAATGGGACCACTTCTCTTGAATTGAGTAGCTTGTCGTGTCGAACTGCAGAAATGGGACAACTCCCTATCCCGATTAGAACCATTGAATGAAGTCCACGAACAAAGAGGTGAAAGGACTCGGTGAAAGAGAGCAATGAATCTGCATAATGCTTTGCAGAGAGAAAATAAAAACCAACCAGTATTCAAGGCAGCATTGCACACATCCAAAGAATCTGAAATTTTCAGATCCAATGCAGGTCATCAGCATTTTTGTTATTCTATGGAATGTTTTCACCAACACGCGAGCAGAAAATCACATCAAGGTGAGTATCGGGTTGCCCCTAGAATCCATGCAGATTTGGAGATTCTGGAGAATCTTAACAATTTTTCAAAATCGCCTGCCATGGAATTGATTCATCATCGTTCGTATACAATAACAGAAAGCATCATTTATGCCCATTCAAGTTTTTCTCCTATTAAAAGATACTTGATTGGCACTCCAGACAAGATTACCTACTGAATAAAAATTGATTGCAAAATTTATCCCATGCCAATGCTGTTTGAATGACAGCCATTACTACCCATCAAGCAGCCTCCAGAATATTTCGTGTTGAGAAATGTTGATGTTTGATGTTGAACTATTGTATATATAGTTGGGTCCGTGGTCTGTCTTCTCAAGAAAAAACGTTTAAATTCAAACCGCGGCTGGCGCGGCGGTTTAATTCTCAGAGATTGAGATTTGAACCCCCACGCCAGTTGAATTTACACGTTTTTTTCTTGAGGAAACAGGCCGCGGACTTGTCCTGGCTTTCTCTCACGCAACGATTGCGAATGAAGAGAAATACAGGTCTGGGACAACTCGTCCACCAATTTTTTTACCCTCAGAAAGTAGGCGTCAGGGGTGTGCGTTAACGAAAATTTTTTTTCGTTAACCGTTAATCGTTAATTTTTGAAGAAAAACCGCGTTAATCCGTTAATGCGTTAACATGTTAATTTTGCATTTCGTTAACAAGTTTGAAAACATTACCTGACCACCGCGAAAATCGATAAATAACCAGACGTCCCAAAAAAAAACATGAAACACGTTCCATACCAAACACCGCAGTCAGTACACTCCAAACTTGGAAATCATCGTCATGGATTATTAATACTAACAGCCAGAACAATAAACGAATACTCTTTAAGAATAGGAATCCTGACATGCAAAAAAGCATAGATGGATGGAACATTAACGAATTAAAAATTAACGTGATTTCAAGACTTTTTCGTTAACCGTTAATCGTTAATTTTTGAAAAAAATACCGCGTTAACCCGTTAATGCGTTAACACGTTAACGTTATTAACGCACAGTCCTGGTAGGCATATTTGAAGAGCCATATCTCCGTTCATAGGGGGTCCTGGACGATTTCAGAGATACCACTGTAATCAGCGCGTGACTCTCTCAAAGATAAGCATGAAATCTGAGAATTAGTTTTTTGGGTGTCCTCTGCCTTTAAGTGTCAAGCGAGCCACTGACACCTCACGTCCTTCGGATTACGAAAACAATGTGATGGCTGAGTGAGAACCTCCCTATTGCAAAAATTGACACTGATCATGGCAAGGTCCGCGGTTACAATTGTTCTGAACTTAGCATTGTATGGAAGGTTCAGTTCTCCCTATGGCTGGCAAACATTCTAAAAAATAAAAACGGAATATTTAGACGTCTGGTCAAGACTTTTTGGGTGAAGATTCGCTGGCAGCCCGTTTTCTACTAAAAATCTGACTTTATTGAGAAGAGAATGGATGATGGACTTGTGTATGCTGGTTAAAGATAGTTTTGACGAACAGCTGCTTTTTCTGTTGTTGAGAGTAAATGTGGCACTATTCTGTAGACCTTTCTTCCGCATTCCCTTCTATACAACTGTTTTCATGAGCACTTGGTATCCAGGACGGATCCACTCCTCGAACGACTAGAGCCGACAGGATAGCAATCTTTTCGAGGCTAGGTTCTTTCCTAGTCGACGATGGTTAGTAAGGGCAGCTGGTACTCCAGGTAGACTTCGCCGGCCATAGCGACAGCTTGGAAGTGGCCAATGCAGCTGAATCCCGGGAAAATACAGCCTGCCCTTGTGTTTTAGCTGAAGAGGAGGAGCTTCGGTTTAATTCGGTGAAAAGCAAATGAAGGAACCGGCTTATTGATTAACTAGCGAGACCTAGCGAAGTTTTCGCTCACACAAACTTTTGCGTGAGCCAACTACCTGAGACGGATTAGTTTGTTAGAACGGTGGTGACTGACTTCCGTCTACCCGAAAGTTGCTCTACGTATGGACTCTCCTGAGCAGAGCAGGGTGCCGGACATTTACAGCAGGCCGTGGGGGTATCAAAATGTGGAATCATAGAGCAAAACATAAGAAGCCAGCGGTAAATCGTCGGTTGCTACCGGCACAAAATTCAAAACCCCTTCTGTACTTCCTTCCCTTACGTCGCTACCCACTGCCCTTTCTTCCGATTTGTAAAGTACACAAGCGATTGTTTTCGCCTTACCTTCTCTATCATGATGAGGACAAACGCATTCTCATTTTATATGATGTTTCCCTAGTTGACCAACATCATGCTTTTGTTCTCAATGAATGAAATCAGTAGGTGGTTGTCTATGTTTTTGTGGTGCAGATTTTGATAAGCTCAGACTTGCAACATATATAAAACTGGTTTTTGGAAGTTGGGGATTCGAAATGACTGAGAGGTTGCAATCAGTGGCGAACAGAGAAGGTGCGGAAGTGGAGCTGCTGCTTGTATCCTAAAACTGGCAAAAAAATGTCGCCGGAGTTCTGCGTCAATCTCAAAACGCGTCGCCTGCTTCTCAAGATTCATGTTTTCCTATCTATTTCTTCTCCACAAAAGGTTAGCATTAAACAATTGAAAAACCTTTTTCCAATTTCTACACTCTTGGTGACGTCCTGCACACTCCCACTGCGGTCCTGTAAATTTTGATGACTTGCACACTCCCACTCGGGACCTGTGCTACCATTTTGATCCTGCACACTTTCTATGACGTGCTGCACACTCCCGTTGAGGTCCTGCACATTCCTACTTAGGACCTGCGCACTTTCTATGACGTCCTGCACACTCCGATTAGGGTACTGCACACTTTCTATGACGTCCTGCACACTCCTACCGAGGTCCTGCACTATCCTACTTAGGACCTTCGCACTTTCTATGACGTCCTGCACACCCGATTAGGGTCCTGCACACTTTATATGACGCCCTGCACACTCCACTGAGGTCCTGCACACTTTCTATGACGTCCTGCACTCCGAATAGGGTACTGCACACTTTCTATGACGCCCTGCACACTCCTGCTGGGGTCCTGCACATTCCTACTTAGGACCTGCGCACTTTCTATGACGTCCTGCACACTCCGATTAGGGTACTGCACACTTTATATGACGCCCTGCACACTCCCACTGAGGTCCTGCACACTTTCTATGACGTCCTGCACACTCCGAATAGGGTACTGCACACTTTCTATGACGCCCTGCACACTCCTGCTGGGGTCCTGCACATTCCTACTTAGGACCTGCGCACTTTCTATGACGTCCTGCACACTCCGATTAGGGTACTGCACACTTTCTATGACGCCCTACACACTCCTACTGGGGTCCTGCACTATCCTACTTAGGACCTGCGCACTTTCTATGACGTCCTGCACACTCCGATTAGGGTCCTGCACACTTTATATGATGCCCTGCACACTCCCACTGAGGTCCTGCACACTTTCTATGACGTCCTGCACACTCCGAATAGGGTACTGCACACTTTCTATGACGCCCTGCACACTCCCACTGAGGTCCTGCACACTTTCTATGACGTCCTGCACACTCCGAATAGGGTACTGCACACTTTCTATGACGCCCTGCACACTCCCACTGAGGTCCTGCACACTTTCTATGACGTCCTGCACACTTCCGCTGGGGTCCTTCACATTCCTACTTAGGACCTGGCACTTTCTATGACGCCCTGCACACTCCAACTGGGGTCCTGCACACTTTCTATGACGTTCTGCACACTTCCGCTGGGGTCCTGCACATTCCTACTTAGGACCTGCGCACTTCCTATGACGCCCTGCACACTCCGATTAGGGTCCTGCACACTTACTATGGCGTCTTGCACACCCTCACTGGGGTCCTGCACACCTTTTATGACGCCCTGCGTTATTTGCATCGCTAGACGACTCGCAGAAGTTATCATGACCCACGGCCAAAAGTGCGCTCCACGGACAAACTCGGTTGCCCCGAGGCAAGTAAGAGGTGACTCGGGCTGATTTTTTGGTAATCGATAAATGTCGCACCCACCTAAATGTTGGTACCATTTCATACAAGTTTTGATCGGCCATTCCTAAGATATCCGGGACACATGCACACACATACACACACACACACACACACATCGGGACATAACTGCTTTAAGTATAAGGATTTCATAGCTCAAAGTGCGTGGCTGCCCTCTCATCACTGCGGCACGCCTTACAGCGGGGATCCACGCTGCCGTGAGCAACGAGCCAAAAGAGCCCTCTTCAAAAAGCTACTTCGCCGTTAGGAGGAAGCTGAGACTTGAAATATTGACTATACAATTGTTTGAATTTTTGCCTTTTTTGTTAGAAACAAATCGTCAGAAGCTGTTCGAACTGATCTTCTTTGCTGACACTACGGGTGGTAGTCGTAATGTTTTCCAGCCACACAAGAGGCGCGGAAAGTGCGTGATCGAAATAGAGCCGTGTTTTGTCCAATCACACAGATCGCTCCTCCGCCTCTTCTGTGGTTGGGAAACATTACGACCACAACCCTGACACAAAAGTCCAGCTAATTGATCCAGCGAACGCATTGCAGGCCGGAAAATTTTTTTTGCATAAAATAAACTCGTCTAAAATACTTGCAGAGTTCCCCGTTGCAGTTAAGCTTCATATACTGTCGAGACACTGTAGGATGTTCAAATGCAGGAGGTAATGTCGTTTTCAAAGCCAATTTCGGGGCCGCAATTGCGTACCATGGCTGTTGCATCACGCGATACTGATAATCGTGGTGGCAGAAAGGTGAATCATGCCGGAACCAAGTGTTCCCAGCACGATTATCATCCTGTTGCGCGATGAAAAAGACACTTTCCGCAAATACGTACCGGAATTTGGCTCTTAGCACTACAGTGCATTTGAACAAGTTACTAATCACATAAGGGCAAGTTTTACGACCACTTTCTTAATGCGCAGGGCAAGCTCACCTTGTCAGAGATTTTCTTGTTCGTAATTCATCATAACATGTGCAATTTGGACTTGCCTGTGAGAGTGAAAATTGTGCGAAGCATACTCCTTGTTAGGGGGAACCTTACTTACATCGCGCCACGAAAATCGCGCGCGATGTGATTTGCTCTGCGATGTACATCGCGCCAACACATCGCATCGCGCTAAAGAGAAACCATAGTTCGACGCCGTTTCGCGTCCTCATCCAAACATCATAAAAATATGAAAGAGCAGGGTTTTGAAAGTTTTCAAGCTTATTTTTCGCAGTCGTTTCTGGTTTCGCAAAGTTTCTGCGCATAAAGGGAAAATGAATGAGACGTTTAAGTCTTCTGTTGAATAATATGTAAATAAAACGTTTAAATTGAAGAAACACGATGTTTCAGGGTCATGGTAGGTTTAGTCATGGTCGTGGCACGTTTCCAGATAAACAGAACGTGATTTGAATTGAAGTTTCCTCCTGAGTGAGCTGAGAAACGGCAGTGAAAGGAAGAATGATTAATAACGTGCTCGAAAAAATGTTCCGCAACATTTTTTTTTTTCGATTGAGCCTCAGCTATTTCCACAAAAATTTGAGCATAGTGCTATAGCGGAGCTGCCGACGGACCACGACTTCCGCAGTCGAGTTTAGCATAGGGTAATACATTGAACACAAGAAGATTCGAAATTCCTCCTTCTGGCAGAGACTTCGATTTTTTAAAAAGCGTGCGGTTCGAGGTGGCAGGCGGCGCGTGCGATCGTGAATGGTTTAACCGAGCTCAAGGAGACACAGAATGAAAAGGGAATAAAAGAAAGAAGAGGGAAAGATTGAAACAAAAGGAGGAAACCACGAAATTTCAAAAAGCTCCCGCGATGTCCCCACATCGCAGTGCAGGGCGCTGCGATGTGATGGAATCGCGAACGCGCTAAAGCAGCAGGCATCGCGCAAAAATATGGTTTAGACGCGATGTGAGCGCGATGCCGTCGCGCGTAGCAGCTGCCACGCAAACGCCGCGTGCGACGGCTGACCTAACCGCGACTTCTCGATTCCTTTGTCGCGCGCGGCGACCAGTGCTACATCACCCTTCTGAGCGCGATAACATCGCTCCAAGTAAGGTTCCCCCCTTAGAGAAGCAAATATTATTCCTGGATTAACTTTTTTTTTCTTGAAATTTATTCCAAGTTACATATAAGCTTTCAATTGCATGTAGCGTTAGGTCATGAACTGTAGAAGTTGTTAGATAGATAGGCGGAATAGGTTGCGCGGATCCTCCGGATAAAATTGTTCAACAAATCCTTCTCACTATCGGGAAACTCTTGAACAAGCTACATTTAACTTCAAGGCAGGTTGTTTGAGGACTTGATGCAACATTCATACAGTATCCTCTCACCAACACCTTGCCCGTTAGTTTCGTTACGTGTGAAATTCTAGCCTATATAAAGCATAACACTAAGGTCGAAACGTGTTTCTGGCGAGGTCAAGAAACAGTTGTGTGAAGGCTTCAGCTAACTTGTTCGGAGGCTCCGAAGTACTTTTTCAAAAATTTCGTGTACAGGTGAAGTGTCACATAAGCCCAAGCTACTTTAAGGCTTCACGTAATTCAGCATGTAAAGCATTCGAGTTTGTGGTTTTTCCCATTAGTCCACACTTCAAGTTATGTTACATAGGGACTGTTAATTTGCATGTAACGTGAAATAAGGAGGAGAACAGCTTACACACATGCGAGATGGACACATTGAGCTGTGTGAAGCTCCACTTTAAAATTTAATTTCGAATTTCTCAGGAGCGTTTTAGAATGTTACCTGCAGCTTTGGCACAAGTAACATACGTGAAGTCCACGGCCACGGAAAACACGTTGGTGTAGATTTTCATTAAGTATATAGGTAGCTAGGTCCGTGGCTTGCCTCCTCAAAAAAAACATGTAATTCTCACCAGCGGCTGGCGCGAGCAGTTTTAATCTCACCGGCGGCTGGCGGTATTGTAACCTGATTAGCTGCACTCTTCTTTCGGGTTGAATCCATTAGCGGGTCAGCGCACGCGACCGCTGCGCCGGCCGCGGGTGAGATTTAAATTTTTCTTTTTTTGAGGAGGCACCTAGCTATACTTTAGCCACGGCTGGCTAGGCTTCAAGTTTGCCAATAATGGATGATGAATAGCTGATATTCTTTTCTGGTTCATGTTCTTTTCTGTCTCTCAAAACTTTTTTCTTCTTTAAGTGTCCTCAGCGTTTGATTTATTGTCCAGAAAGTGGCTAGAAATCACCCCAAAAGCCGGACTAAAGAGACTAGCTGGCCCCTCAAGCAGAGTGGCGGTCTTCTATGCCGCCGCCGCCGTAGACAAAGAGCTGCCGCTTTCACTTTTAACAGAAAACCATCGATGGGGTTGAGTTCGAAAGCAGAGGGTCAGCGGCACACGAGGCGGAGGAGCTGCTCAATCAGATTCATTTGCAATAGCAGGTGCTGCAAATAGACTGGAAATCTCTTTCGTCGCCGTTTCACCTGTTGTTGTGCCGACTTACAACCCTCTGAGCATCCACGGCATCATATTGTAGGCCACCAGCCAATGGATGAAGGTAAAGGCTGCGTCATTGATAAAACAAATTCTTGACACTACAACAGTTTCCTCTTATAACTGAAAACATTTGTGAAACAACTCAATTCTAGTATGAGTAAAATATTTATTTAAATTCTAGTACAACTATTTTTTAAAGTTAAGACAGTTTATGGTTTTTTAATAGTTAACCTTCATGGTGCCAGCTGCTATCAGTTAGCTCAAACCATCAGCGATGAGTCCTATTGGACTCCTGAAATCAATACTTAACAATACTGCTAGAACTTCTCAGAGGGAGCCGCTCGGGCCCTGGAATGCCCCAAATTTTAAATCTTGTCAGTTTTGTTCATAAGTAAAGAACAAGAACACCTGTCAAAAAATACTGCCAGTGGTTTTTTGAGTGATTTTCAGCGCGAACCATTGCTTTGGAAGACCTAATGATTCAGCGTACGTTATGATCGCATGGACTGTTAGTCGTCAGCATCACTGCTATGAATGGTCCAGAGAGCTTCACATGCCAATGCAGGGTTCTTACTAGGAAACCTCGCAAGTCCATCCCAACATGTTCAAAAATAATTAAGATTTTATGGTCAATTCTGGCTCACCGTCTCCAAATCTGACATCGGATTTTGCTGCGGACACCTTTAATTGAAGTTATAAGCGTTTTTGGAAGTTCGCAAAAACGTAAGGCCAGCTTTTAGGATGTTCAAAAAGTTCTCGTGAACTCGACTCAATACTTTCAACTGGAGGTTATTTAGGCCGCTCAACGCGAATCTGGGGTCTGCTTGTCGCTAGACTGTAGGTTTCGGTAGGCATAATGCCTTTCAACTGGCATTGCCTACCTTAAGATTTCGAAAATCGAAAAATGATCCTCAAATGCATGCTTGGCGTCCCAAATAACATCCACAGAGAAATTTTGTGCCAAATCAGAGACTTTGACCAGGCCACAGCATACTAAACGTAACCTACCGTAACTTATCGAAACACGATAAACGGGTTGCAGATTCGTGCTCAGTACTCCAGGAAATCCTCACAGCAATACTTTGGGACTCATCTACCGAGCAGCTCCGGAAGTCGACGATTATCATGTTTTGCCGTCAAAATTTTCCCCCGATGGGAATCTTTGATTGCAATATTTTGAATACTCTCGAAAGTGTTATGTTAATATCAGAATCGTGATCAGCACCTCAAAAAGATCAAATAGGCAAATTTTGGGTCATATCTGAAACTTCTTCTAAAACGCTTCCAGAACCACTAGACGACAAATGCCGTGCGGTACCGATTGCCACAGAGCCATAAAATACTCTGCAATTTTCATTGCAGAGTTTTAATCGGTCGGTCTGATATAGCATGCAACTGATATCATCATTTCATACCCTTATGGCTTTCGGTACCGCACGGTATTTGGAGTTTACTTTCAGAACCATACACTTATATAAAAAGGCGCTCAATAGAAAATTAGAGGCTTCTAGTTTTTTCATCCAGTTTTGGCTTCTAGTCTAATGAGCTTCTGTAGCTCATGGATTTTTGAGCCAAATTCATCTAAGAGCTGTAAACGTCACGTTCTGCTCTGCTGTAGGAAATAAGAACCTTGGCCGGCTCTAAATTTTTTCGCAAATCTCCACAGCAAAATCTGAGCTTAGACGCGGAGAGAGCGTGCAAGAACTGATAAGAGAACATTCATCAGTTTTCTGACCCGGGGAACACCATGCGAAGTTCTGTAGTTAGGACTAATGCTCGGTACTGGGGTGCGTTCCAAGAAAATTTCCACGGAAGGAAAAATGAACTTGATAGGAGCCGGCCAATGACAGATTGAGAGACCGCATGAAATGAGCCTATCTGTTAGATTATCATTTGTTATATCTTATCAGACCAAGTTTACTCCCATGGGAATCTTCTTGGAACGCACCCCTGGTCAATTTCTCCGTGTTATGTGTCCTTGCAGTGCCCAACGGAAAACACTGCAGTTGAGCAACTGTCGAAGAAGGAAGTAGGGCCGTCGAACCAGGGTCAACCAACAGTGCATTCTGTTTACTATTGAAAGTGTGTCTCTTCGTAATAAATATAGTCGTCACACAATGATACTTTCTGTGAATGAAATTGAATTTGGTGCGCCCGAAAATGGCAACGGAACCTGAGCTGCCATGGGACAAAGTTTTTTGTGATTTGAAGTGAAACTCTCAGGGGATGTCGTCCACAGGGGGTTTGCTTCGTAGTTTTGATCACTTCAGCGACCACGAGAAGAGTTGCTGTGCTTCTCTGGGTCAAATTCTGGTCCGCATTGCGTCTCGACACGCTTTGCTGTCGCACGCGCTTGAGTCAGTCGAGTTTCCAGCGAAAAAGCCGACTCGATGTGGCTATTTTATACAATTTTCTTCAATTTTTCTCAGTTTCCTGTTTGTAAAACCCACCTAGAGTCAGCAGATCGGCGGCTGCGGCGCTGGATGCTGGAAGCTCTCCCGACTCGGCAGCGTGCGGTCGCAAAGCGCGTCGAGACGCGATTGCGGACCGGAATTCGGCCCAGATGAGCACAGTATAGCTCTCTAGAGCGATAAGAACAACTCGAATAGAACTTTCTCTGAAGAAAATGTATACCTTTCCCTTAAGAACGTAGCAGTTCGTGGACAAAGGAGCGATGATCCCAGCTGCTATATACTCCACAAAGAGCTGACAAGTTTTTCCTGAAGAACAGGAATATAGAAAGAGAAAATCTTTCCGGCTTCTCTATTCGTGGCCAAATGGTCACTTTTACAAGTTCACAATTTGCCACCGGCTCAAAATTCTCACGGAAGTGTAGAAGTTTTTAGGACTATCCTAGACGGGGGGGGGCACTCAAGATTCAAGTCAGAAATGAAATGAACCACAGATCTATAACGCTATCTATCGATTTATTTTTATAGAATTTAATCAAGAACAATGATTATAGAAGCATCAAGCATCTTTTATCAGGTGTTCCATTCATAGCTATGAGAACATCTTGGGTGCCCCCCGTGTTGGATAGTCCTTGGTTTTTTTTCCTTTCCAGAGCTTTTCGAATTTAGGGCCCGATATTGTGATGTCTTTATCACCGGTGAACTTGTTTCTCTACTCTCTAGTCTGCTCAGAGCTACATCCTTATAACTCTGGAGACGGCGTGTGAATGAAAACACACCGCACTCCATCTATTTTATACACTACCCTTTATCAATTGAGTAACATCAATTTTGTTTACCGTGAGAATTTTGGGGTGATGGCATGTTATAATCGTCTGTTACTTTCAGTTCACTTTTCGGTGCGAAACTAATTGAGGTGGGGGGGGGCACTCACAGTTCAAAAAAGGAATGGATGATTTCGCTTTCATAAAATGATCTATAGTCTACAGCAATGGAAGTAGGACCTGGTGAGGTTGCGGACTCGTCCTAACATACGGTAGTTTGTTAGTGGTATCACTCATTTTTTCGAAGCAGCTGTGATAGATCGGTGAGTCTGTGTTCTCACCGATATGACTTTATCTGTGGAAGCAAAGAAAACAGGTGAAAATGCGAGAGTAGAAATGAAAACTCATCGACCAATTTCAGTTATTTCGAAAAAACGAGTGATAACACAATCAGACTACAGTATGTTAGAAAGGGTCCGCAACCTCACCAGGTCCTACTTCCATTGCTGTAGACTATAGTTTCATGGAATTTCTAGGAAATTACGAGTGATAACGATATCACATATCTGATAACGAAAGAAATTTTCATTTTCGTTGATGAATCCTTTCCTTTCTGTGGGTTAATTTCGACTGCCCAACTAGTTTTGCACCCACTTGTTACCACATCAACGTCAGAAACTTCGTGAATTTGACAAATAACAGACGCAAGACATACAGTAACGCCCAGAAGTATTGGGACAAGACTAGTCGTGGGGGGGGAGGCATTCAGGATTCAGTTACTTGAAAAATGAATGGTATCGCCTTCGAAAATCGAAGTATTTCTATGAATTTAAATGAAAAAAAATGACTGTTAACGCTCTCAGGCATATAAAATCAGCACAAATTTTCGTTTTCGTGCATGAATATATTTAATTTTTTGAGACCCCCTCCCCCGACTGGAATTGCACCGGTAGGTATTTTGTGCCATAAGGATGAGCGTTAGTAATTTCATTTTTTTTTGCGTTCTTTGCCATCTACCGGTTTTACCCGCCACGCATAATTTGCGAGTGATTTAATGTGTTGCCCCCGTTGATTATTCACACTCATCGCAGTGCGTGCAGGGTCCCCGGCAGATGTAGAGGGCCGACACTAGGTCATGACGTATTGGTCCTCTGTTTGGACTAGTTTGCTACTCCCGTCAGCCAACTAGGGTGGCTGGAGGCGACGCTGAAGCAAAGAGGTTGTGCTTTGGCCAGGCACAACCGATCCCTTGAGGTCCGGCGTCACCTGGAACTTGCCCACCGCCGATGAGGAGCTGGGTCGTGGGGAGGCCTGGGGCGGTAGTAATCTGGCTTAATATGCAACTTAAATCGTTGATTTGAGTAGCATCTGAGCGACATCTGTGTAACAGCATAAAACTTTGTTTGATGCATAAGGATGCTCTAGGTGAAGTCTTGATTCTTATTGAGCAAGTCAGCTCCAAATCAGATTCATCTTTATCTCAAATTTGAAGGTGTCGCTGATTGCCAATATCAGCGACAGATGGCTGTCGCTGATTGTGTGGTGGTGAGAGCGCACGAGACAGTGCGGCGAAAGAGAGGGCGCAGCGCTTTCAGATCGATCTTCGCTAAATGTCCTCTCGAGTACATTTAGGACTCCCGTTGAAACGATTCGGCGACCATGCCGGGAAGCATCCCGGACGGGGTGAGTCGCTCACACAGCGTGGTCGCAAAATCCAAGGTCGACGGAGTGATGCCTGCATGGGTAGCACCGTCAACAACCCTACACCAAAAGGAACTGCCCGAATTGAGAACATCATCGCAGACGCCACAGTGAACGGGGTGACCCCATCTGAAATAGACGCTCGTGAGGTCAAGAAAAGCCTCCCTTTGATCAATTTTAAAATCTTTGATGACTTTAAAGTGTATTACGAAACACTATGCTTGTCTTTATCCTTCTTACCAATTTTCACCATTTTCCGCATATGATTTGTTGATTTTCCATAAATCTACTTACAGTAACGCGCAAATTTTTTGCAAAATGCGTTTTACGGCGTTTTTTGAGCTCACAAACAGCCGCATCGCCATGCCTTGCTTCGAAGTGGTCCGATTTCAATTTCGAAGTCATTTCTGGATTGCTTTCTCTGAGTCCTACACGATAGTGTCACAAAATAATAGATTATACTTGTACACGAGCAAATTTTCATAAAATTCTCTAAAGATTTTCCCAAATTTCTCTCGTTTGTTTTGGTTCGTTCGTCGTTCGAAAATTCGCCGAACGAGTTTTTTCAAATTCGTTCGTTCGAAATTTTGTCGAACGAATTTTCTTCGATTTTCGTTCGTTCGATTTTTCTTCGAACGAAATTTTTTTCGATTTTCGTTTCTTCGAATTTCTTTCAAACGATTTTTTTTTCAATTTTCATTTGTTCGAGATCTGGTTTTTCGATTTTTTTTTCGAAAATTCGTTTGACTTAGAAAATGCTTCTCGAACCTTAGGTTACGCTGTTTCGTTATTGCTCGGGCCGGACTGTCGTGGGCGTGCTCAACAACGCGCCTGCGGGAAAATACAGCACTGATTAGGAGACTTCGGCATTATAGGCCCGATGAACATCACTTTGAACTGTTCGAAATGAGGGAGAGAGGTAATACATGCTCGAATTTGTGTGGAATATTCATTCTCTGACTGAGCGATGTAAATAAAGCGTTGAGTCCGGTTTCAAAAAATCTGAAATGTTGAAGGGGTATCGAAAAAAAAGTTCCTGAACTTGTATCTCGCCAATTACAGGGAATTGAGGTCTCGCCCTTGACAAAAGTTGTAGAAGAGAATTCTTTCACAGAATAAGATGAAAATCGATAAAATTCATGTCTGAGAGTGTGTAATGCTTCTGAGTATATTATGTGATGCTCCAGTGATCCTGATGGCTGCATTTTGCTTTCCTCAATGCGTTGCTCCACTACCTCACGTGCCTGGCCTAGCGATGGACACCTAGCGCTCTGGCGCAGTGCAATGTCGCGCTGCTCTCGCTCCAGTCCAGTCCTGCTGGCCTGGTTCGCTTCTCACTATGTCTGGTAAGTTTTGATTACAGCGTTTCAGATCCTCACTCAACATAGGACTGGCTCCTCATTATTATGGTTGTCTACTCCACATCAGTGAAAGATGTTCATCATCACTAATTCGCACTTAAGGCCAGATTACTACCGCCCCTGATCACATTAGGCTCAGGTCTAACTTGACGTCGTGTACATTCCTAGTGCGTCCGCGACATTAAGGACATGGACATGGACAGGGACATTGAGAAGGAGAAAAAAGAAGAGGAAGGAGGAGAGGAAGGAGATTCAACAGAGAAAGAAAAGGACAAAGACGGCGAGAGCAACAGCTCAGATAAAAACAGCCCACTTCCCGCCGGCCAAGTCGGGCTAGTCGACTTCGCGCGGCCCCAATTTTGTGGGCGTGGCACAGCGCCCCACTTCCCGCTGACAGAGAGGCTTTACCGTCTTTCCGCGGAGTGTCGGCGGGCAGTTGGCTATTGCTGGGGGTCGTCGAACACTCACTCATCGATTCCCACTCTGATGTCATCATTGCACCACCCACTAGAGTGGAGCCAATGAACAATTGACGAGCAGAGAACGCTGTGTTGAGACCCTTTCCAAAACCCGCGCTGTGTGCGACGCTGGCCTTGGGCAGGTGAACCACTGTCCGTTAATGGCATCTGCGAATGGGAAGGCTGTAAGAAGCAGTGAGTGTAGGGAGCTTTTCCGTAGAAGCTCACTCCTTACTTATCAATTGCAGTTCAAGATGAAATCCCCAGGAGCGGATTTTTCGAATTTTGTTAGGAGGGATCTTTACTTAAAGAATGATTTTTAAATGTGCCGCAAACTGTTTTAGAATTGTCTTCTGCCCGTCATCAGATTAGCCGTAAGGCGGTGGCAGAAGGGCCGCAAAGTGCGTGTTCACCGTATACGGGCAGTCAACGAAACAGCGCTGCCGACTGCCCGCGACCGGTCTATTGGCCTTCCGCGGGAGGGGTTACGGGACGTCGGCTAGTGGTACCGCGGGAAGTGTGATGTCTCTATCTGAGAGATAGGGAGGAGGGGAGGAGAGAGGTAGGATGCCGTTATCAACTTACGTTATGGCCGTGGTCAACATCATCGATATTTCCTGCATAGCCGCCGTCTCCAGCTTCCATAAATTATTCATGCGTTGATGGACCATACATGCGCGGTTAGTATGAAAAATGGAACACACTGGTCTTGTTTTGTTTTCACTCAAAAAAATATCACGTGTTATATTTCTATATCGGTATCAAGGCAATCCCTTTATCCAGCCTAAACCTACCCTTGAAATGACGGAAATTCCTTATTTTGTGCAAATATGTAAGGACAGGGGGTGTGTATACAAGTCTGTTGGTACCTGCTCGTTGGTGCCCCTGCTTCTACTGAACCCAGCAGACGTTTGAGTGTACACAGGGAACGTTCGAGCGATATAGCGTGCACAACTATATTGCGAAAGTATCCCGCACATTGCATAAAGGTGTCGCCGTCCGGCACACTAAGGCCTCTGGTCCATAACACCTTAGGATCCGTACCTAGGGAGTCATGGAGTCTTTGGCCACAAGCCACAATTTCACCACCCTGAACTGTCGATCGCTGTCGAGTGATATCCAAAAAACTGCGCTATCCAGACTTCTGAGCTATTTCCATGCACCGTTTGCTGCTTTGCAGGAAACCCGCCTCAAGGATAGACCCGTCATCAGCGTCGGAGAGTACACCATCTACTGCGGTAACGCTGACGATAGGAGAGTGGGAGGCTGTGCAATAGCTGTAAGGAAGGATTTCAATGGTATGGTCAAGGAGTTCGGCTCAACGTCGTGTCGGAATGCATTCGTACGACTGCGGGATCGCAGAGGATTCAATCTGTGGATAGTGAGTGCTCATGCGCCCACTGAAACCGTCGAAGACAAATTCGAAGGATGCGTTTTATGAGGAACTCAATACGTTGCTGGCCAGGGATACCTTGTCAACATGCTGTTGTCGTGGGGATTGACGCAAATGCGAAGATGGGACTTGATCAGGAATCCGAAGTACTCGGTAAATGGTTCTGCCCAGTGGAGCAAACATCGGACAATGGCTACCGCCTTGTCGACTTTGTGAACGCAGTGGTCTGATTATTGCATCGACATTCAAGAGGAATCATCGCCGCCATCAGCTTACGTGGCGAGGGACCAACCCGGCTATCTCCAGAAGAGCAGCGGAAGCGGAAGATGACAACTTTGAAACTACGGCTTGACTATGTCCTAACGAGGAATATTCCAGTATCGGACATTCGAAGATCTAGAGCTGTGTGGGATGTCGCATTCGATTCGGATCACCGTCCTGTTCTGTTGAACTTCACTGCGAGGATTCATAAGAGGAAGCGCGGGGCTCAGCTTCTCCAGAGGATTGACATGACAAGTCTCAGAGATGAAGAGTGCAGAAGGAATTTCCGACAACGCGTTTCTATTCACATCGGAGTACGGACTAAGAAGAAACTTTGCGACGCGGATTCTTTTTGTCAAGTGCATCCAGGACGCTTCGAAAGAGGCACTCCCGGTTGTACAGCCTAAGAAGAAGTTCGCCTACGTCTCAGAAGAAACAACATCTACCTACAACAGAGCATGTGCTCTCCGAACTGCAGGAAACTTCGTGGAGGAGAAGTGTCTGAGGAGGAAGTTGCGTCGGCAGCTTCAAATTGACCGCGAACGAGAGTGGACGTGTAGAGCCAAGGAGTTCGAGAAGGCTTGGGAGGAGAAGAATCCGAAGAAAGCCTACACGTTGCTGCAACAGTATAGCGGGAAGATGAAGAGATGTTCTCCTGTCTTGAACACTACCAATGGAGTTGCAGTTGGTGATGCGACGCTGCCAATATGGAAGGATTACTTCAGTTCACTAGTGAATTGTCAAGCGCCATCAGTACCTGAGCTCCTGCATGTTCAGAGAGCACATTACAATGTCAGTGAGGAACCGCCGACTGAGTCTAAAGTTTTGGATTGTGTCCGGAAAATGAAGAATGGAAAGGCAGGTGGAGATGACAACATCACTGCTGAAATGCTGAAAGCTCTTCCTCCGTCTGGGATTCGTGAAATGACCAACACCATCCGTGCCATATGGATGAGCGAAAGGATACCCGATTCGTGGAGACATGCGATCATCGTACCTCTTCACAAGAAGCTATCCGTCACGGATCCTAAGAATTACAGAGGAATCTCTCTACTTCGTGTCATGTACAAGGTTTTAGAACGTATCATTCTCGAGCGTTTTATCAAACATCGTGAAGGAACGACCAGAGATAGCAAGCCGGCTTTCGCCCTGGAAGATCGACCATCGACCAAGTGTTCGTCGTGAGAAGAGTAATTGAATCGTGGCAGCGGTTTTCGAAGCCATTACAGCTTGCTTTTTTGGACTTTGAAGCTGCGTTCGACTCTCCTCATCGTGATCGATTGCTCAATGCTCTGCGAGCAGATGGAGTCCCGGAAAAGTATGTTCGGTTAATCGAGGACATGAACAAAGGAACAACAGCAGCAGTTCGTACACCTGTCGGATTTACGTCAGCTTTCGAGGTGAAAACAGGAGTAAGGCAAGGAGCCGTTGCAGGACCTTTTCTTTTCAACTTCGCCGTTGATGACATCATGCGTAGAGTTGCAGAACAGTTTCCTGCGGATGTGATCCTAACACCATCAGGACGCTCCCTTGTCGACCTGGAGTACGCCGACGACATTGTGTTATTCGCTGAAAACAACGCAAAACTGCAAAGGATTGTGAACCTCGTTTCGAAGTATGCCGCAGCCTATGGACTTCGTCTTCGTCCTGACAAATGCAAGCAGATGTGGGTCTCTCAGAGGCCTTCAACTGGAGTTTGTGTGGACGGACAATGTATCGAACTGGTGGACGATTTCTGTTATTTGGGCTGTTTGCTGAAGAACGATGGTAGTTATGCAGCGGATATTCGACAACGATGCGAAAGCTACGTCTGCATTCAATTCTCTAACCAAGTGTTTGTGGTCTACCACCATCGCGAAGGAAGTCAAGTTGCGCGTCTACCTATCCGCTATTCGCCCTATCATGATGTACGGATCGGAGACGTGGGCAGCACCGAAGACGCAGATGGAAAGGTTGGATTGCACGGAGAGGAAGCTTTTTAGGCGTTTGCTTGGATATTTCTGGCCACGTGTATGCCATAACGAAGACCTTTACAAGGAAATCGACGCAGTACATCAACGCTTGACACGAGGGAGGTGCCAGCATCTCCTAACGCCATCTCAGGCAGCAATGGAAAGTCGACTTCGATTGCTCGGGCATATACTAAGAAGAACGCCGGATCGTCTCGTACAACACGCTTTAAAAATGCTTCCAAATCCTGTCTGGAAACGGCCACCTGGGCGTAGGCGAAAGTTCTGGACGGATGTGGTTAAAGAGGATTTAAAGTCACTCGGCATCGAAAGACAGTTCAGGCGCGATGTTTCGTTTCGCAGGAAATGAATAGTGACAGCTGGATGGAATGTGTTCAAATTGTGGCTGAAGACCGTGAAAAATGGACACGGCTGACTACTAGGACGGCACACCTCGGTGAAGATGCGGAATGACCGCGTCAGGCGAAAGCCAACCGATTAAGTCAAGTAAGTCAAATGTAAGGACACGCCCCGGTTTTTGTGGGGGATGAACGGTGAGAATAGTGTGATGTGAATAGAAGCACGGATTTAGGACACTAATTTTTTTTTTCAAAATTGAGAATTCTCTTTAATTAAAGGGAGACCAGGGAAGGCCAAGGGACCTCCGGAATTTCTGATTATACTACCTGAGACTTTTCCGCAAGTTGCGTGATGGGTTCAAGCAATTTACCTCCAGTTCACCAGTAACTTAAAACGATGTTACGTGTAAATTGGCAAGATTTTCCATCAAAATACCATGTAACTTGGGTTAGCAATACAATAACCTACACAACGTTGTTAGTAATTTGTAATGTTGTTATATGTAAGATGACACGAACAGACGACGCGACCAGCACACTTACTTGAGACGCGGTCGGCGCAATGACACGGGACACGGCCTGCACACCGACACCCAACAAGTGCTGCTTGCCGAGCGCCATCTGGCGCTCCCAGCGATTGGGTGGTCCCTCCAGCCGTGGGGCGGAGTTAGGGTAATTGATCCAACGTCGATGCCGACATCTGAGTCCCGCATCTAGTGTGCGTCGTATACTTTCCTGGGAAAGAGCCCGCGCATCACAATACCTACCTTGATACCTCGATGATCCATCTTCACTGCGCGTCGCCGCTGGGTGGAACACATTTCACCCACTCAGATAATAAGACTGGCTGAGCGGGCGGAGAAGTAGGGTCGCCGGCTGAGCGGGCAGGCTGATTTTGGGGGCGGAGCGTTTTACCGGCTGAGGGGCATGGCTTTATGGAGTCAGCGGGCGGACATAAAACCCAGTGGCAGGGCGCCGGATAAAGTGTTCGGGTCCCCAGTGAGAGTGCGCCGGACGCCAAACAAAGTCCACGGGACCTGATTCGAGGTGCGCCGGACGCCGCATGAAGTGAATTGGACTCCAGTGGCAGTCCGCCGGACGCCGGACAATGTATACGGGACCCCAGTGGAAGTGCGCAGGACGCCGAAGAAAGCGTGTGGGACCCATGAGGGAGTGCGCCGAACTCCGTAATTAGTATGCGGGACTGCAGTGGGAGTGGGTAATTCGCCGCAGTAAGTAAGCGGAGCTTAGTATGCGGGACTGCGGTGGGAGTGCGCAGGACGCCGCAAAAAGTGCGCGGGACCGCATTGGGATGAGCAGGACGCCGGGGAAAACTTGTGGAACCCGAGTAGGAGTGCGGGGGACGCCGTAGACGGTGTGCGGTACCCTAGTGGGAGTGCGCAGCAGGCCGTAGGCAAACTGTGGGACCCATATGGAAATGCGTCAGACGCCTTAAAAAAGTGTGCGGGACTCAAGAGGGAGTGCGTCAGACGCCAATAAAAAAAGTGCGGGACCCCAGAAGGAGAGAGCAGGTTGTCATGGAATGTGTACAGGCGGAGTCGAGCAATTACGGGGTCCCTTGCACAATTGATTTCCGTTTCTTTCCCTTATCTTTTCGTTTCCTATGACTGTTAAGGCAGAAATATCAGATCACAGGAAGTTTCTGTCTTCTTTCACCTCCCCGAATACTGTTGAAGGGTGCACCAAAGGGTGCAAGATACGAGAAGCTGGGGATTACTATAGGATGCGTAGTGCAGTGGCAGACGTGAAAAAACATGGTAAAGTAGATGATCACTTTCTAATGTATTTATCACATGCACAGCCGGTATAAAAGGTGCCTCATCACCTCAAGTTCTCATTCGGGATTCTGATGCCGGCCCTGGAAGATGACTTCGAGTCGCTCTCCGGAAGCCAGCACATTTTTGACCGCTGAGGGATAGAGGAACCCACGGCTGGGGGATCGGGCGGTTTTCGCCGCGGTCGGCCGGGAGAGTGGTTCCTCACCGCAGACCTCGGCGAAGGTTACGCCCATGTAGCTGACCGAAGCGGGGCTTTCCTTGCAGTCGACCGCGACATTCACGCACCTCTCGAGAAGAGGCGAATATAAAGAAAAACCAGGGGGAATTTTTTTTTTCGCCCGGACAGCGACCGCAGTGCCCAGTGCGACTAAATATCACTCCGAGCGGGACTGCGGTCGCCCGGAGAGCGGCTGCTGTGGCCCGAGTAGATGGCTAATTTCGCTCGAAGCGGAGAGACAGCGTCGCTCGAGTCGCTCTACGGTCCGAGCGACGGTTTGCCTGAGAAGATGATTTCACAACATTTTTGTGCACGACTGTACGCCATTAGTGACAGTCTACGCTCTCCCACAAAGTTCGTCACTCATATCACGCTGCCGTCTCGTTATGAAAATACTACAGGCGTAAGAGCTTGTTTCAAGAATATTCGTGACAACAAGCTCGTGACAGTCACGAGCTACGTGTTTGAGAGTATCACTCAGTTGTATAGCTCGCGTTATTTGCCCTGACAGTTACCTTGTCGTGACGATTTTGGCCATCACAACTGAAGTTTACTTCCAACCCTGATTAATCTTCGCTCCTTTGTTGTTAGCCTCCAAAATAAATGTTTGAGCACTTTTCTGTAACTTCGAGAACAGTCTATGTTGTGGATATCTACTGCCCTCCTATGATAATATGATGTGAACAACCACATGGTGTAGAATGCCTCAAGAGCTACGCGAGTCAACTTTGGTCCGCTAAAATTTGTACACAGACTCTGTCAAAGCCCTGCTATGCTTTTCGTTTCTTTTTTTTGTGAGAAAAGGGCACATCTGAGTTGGTTTAGTTTAGGTCAAGTAGTCATTTAGCTACCACAGCAGACCGTTTTGTTCATCATACATAATGATAAACGGCTAAGAGTTGACCGGTGACCGTTGACCGTTGACCGGAGAATGTGCGAGATCCAGTTAGGAGTGCGCCGAACGCCGGGGAGGATGTACGGGACCCAGCGGGAGTGCACGACGCGCAGTGTAAGGTGCGCGGGACCCAAATGAAAGTGTTCTAAGAGCCGTGGAAAGTGTGCGCGACCCAACTGGAAGTGCGCCACGCGCCAAGGAGTGTCTGTGGGACTCAACTGGAAGTGTGCCACGCGCCGTGGTAGGTGTGCGGGACCCCACTGGAAGTGCGTCCAGCGCCAGCGAAAATGTGGGACCAAATTGTGAGTGCTCTAAGCGCTGGGAAAACTGTGCGGGATCCGACTGAAAGTGAGCGACGCGCCGGGGAAGTGTGCGGGATCCGACTGAGAGTGCGCTACGCGCCGTGGAAAGTGTGCGCGACCCAACTGATAGTGCACCACGCGCCGTGGTAAGTGTGTGGGACCCGACTGTGAGTGTGACAAGCGCCGGGAAAGGTGCGTTGGACCCAACCTGAAGAGCGTCCAGCGCCAGCGAAAATGTGGGACCAAATTGTGAGTGCTCTAAGCGCTGGGAAAAGTGTGTGGGACTCAAATGGGAATGTATCAAACGCCAGGGAAAGCGTGCGAGACCCAACCTGGGGGTGCGCAGAGCGCCGGAAAAAAGTGTGTAGTGCCTAACTGTGATTGTGCCAAGCGCCGAGAAAGGTGTGTGGGACCCAACTGAGAGAGCGTCCAGCACCGGGGAAAATGTGCGGGATCCGACTGAAAGTGAGCGACGCGCCGTGGAAAGTGTTCGGTACCCGACTGGAAGTGCGCCACGCGCCGTGTAGGGTGTGCGGGACTCAACTGGAGGTGCGCTACGCGCCGTTGAAAGTGTGCGCGACCCAACTGATAGTGCACCACGCGCCGTGGTAAGTGTGTGGGACCCGACTGTAAGTGTGACAAGCGCCGGGAAAGGTGCGTTGGACCCATCTGGAAGAGCGTCCAGCGCCAGCGAAAATGTGGGACCAAATTTTGAGTGCTCTAAGCGCTGGGAAAAGTGTGTGGGACTGAAATTGGAATATATCAAACGCCAGGGAAAGCGTGCGAGACCCAACTTGGGGGTGCGCAGAGCGCCGGAAAAAAAGTGATAGCGCCACGCGCCACGGGAAGTATGCGGGCCTAACTGATTTGCGAGGAACGATATTGATTGACTTCTCACTTTGCAATGATTGGATTATTCTATGCGTCACAATATACGCCTACAAGTACGCCGCGAAGCGGCGTGGGTGTGCATCTTGTACATAGATGTGCCTCTCCGAGACAGTCGTTCGAAGATGAGTTACACGCACTTTGTTGACACTCAACAAATGGTTATCGAGCCTTTATTCCCGAAGAACACTATACCTCATTACAAACAAAAGAGGAACAGCACAAATAAGACGATTTTGGCCTTGCGTTCAGAAGTCTTGAGTATTCTGTTTACTTTCCAGCTCCATCGCTCCCCTTATAGTTCTTAGCAACAATCGGGCAGATGCCTGAAATTCCATAGCAATGGAAAAGATGCAGTCTAACCTCAAAATTGTTCTTCAGTTTTTGCTCAAAATTTGAGAGAACTGTTCCGCGCCGATCACAACGGTGTCTCCAGAATCGCTTAGAATTCACTACGAACGGAGTTACGGTACATCCGAAAATGTGAATTTGAAGAGCAAGAATTCCGGGGACGAGTTGTTTTAGCCTGCATTTTCACTTCATTCGCAGTCATCGCAGTACATTAAGTTAGAGCAATATCAAATGGAAGAACAAGGGTCTTGATTGAAGTCCATCGCCCTTCTCTTCCCTATTAAGGTCGAGAGCTTGTCGATGGACGTTACACACTTTTCTTCTCTAGGGGCGTGGTCGTTTTTTTCCTCGTTTTTCTCAATTATTCGAGCGAATTGGAAGTTCGTGCTTTTCAACGTAGCTATGCACGGTTGTCGTACTATAAAAATGGCTCCCTTCCTTCAGATCGGCTGACTTGAAGACACAGTCCAACCTCATAATAATATTCCTGTTTCTATGCCTATCATGAAAACAGTCCCACGCTGATCCCAATGGTGTCTGTGGAATCATATAAGACCCCCTGGGAACGGAGTTATGGCACCTCAAATATTGAGATCGTGGACGAGTTGTGACTTCAGTCATTGGCAACCGATGTATGCGAGCCGACCTGAAGAAACGGAGAGGCTGAGAATGAAGGGAAGAACAGGGCTGTTGATCGGAAACCATCGCACATCTTGCCACTGTTGAACTCGAAAGGTCGTAAAATGGGGGTGCCAAAGTGGCTTCCCGTTGTGGGAGCCCCAGGGTGGCTTCCTCTTATATCTCGCTTATTGGGAGGAATCGAGAGCTCGCACTTGGCAGGTGTTATATGGGGTGGGTCTAATTTCACAATTATGTGAAAATCTCACAAGGGACCACTTCGAACATAAAATAGAGTTTTGAAAAACGGTCTTTTGAGGGTTGTAGAGGAGTTGAAAAGAAACAATTTGAGATTTTAAAATTTTACTCAGCCGTCACGTGTAGATCAAAAACGATCAAAAAAGGAAAGAAACCACAACGTTGGATTGGGAGGACGTAGCACAAAGGTGAGCTATACAGTGGCCTTGAAATCGTCTGAAAAGGTTCTCCTAAAAGTTTGAAGATGAAATCTAGCTAGGTTCTCGAGTTATGACTTATTCATTGATCCCCTGAACAATGCTCGTTGCATTCAAACCACCGATCACTGCAATGCGATAGTCGGAGTGACTTTCAGCACACCGTGGCTCAGTCGGTTAGGCGTTGGATTATGAAGCAATCGTAAGATGTTTCGAATACTGTGGGATCATTACTGCATTATGGTTGGTAGTAATGACATTTCTATGTGTTCACCTTACTTGTTTTGAGTTTTAACCGTGTCTTTTTTTTTTTTTATACCTCTTTTCTTATATCGCAGAGGTAACGTGATATACACGGAGAACGGTTCACATCAATGGTAGAAACTATAGAAATTCCGAGGTTTCGACAGTCGCTAGAATATCAAGAATACCCTTACCCTTCTCCCCCACATATGTTACAGAAAAACCGTCCTTAATTCGGAGAAACACTTTAGGGGACTTATTTTGATATATGACGCTGGAAAAAAGTTCGGACAAAATGAAACTTCGTGGACTTGTTCCTTGATCAATCTTTTTAGAAATAATTGTTGTAAACAGAAGTGGGTTTACCTAAACTACAAAATCCATTGAATCAACCTAATGCTTTAGCGCATGGCTCGAAGACTCAAGAAAAGTGTTTCGTTATCAATTCCAAAATTTGGAGTAGAACAGAACCACTCTTTTGAAAACGCATCTTACAAGATAACAACTTTAATGCAGCCTGGCCATTCTGGTTTAAATGTAGTTTTCTGGTGCCACTTTGGACGTAGAATCCGAGTATGCTCTCCGCAGCTTCTCTGAAAAATAGAGAAGCTTTTATGAAAAGAAGTTATAGTCGTTTTTCCAAGCCTTGCGACAAGGCAAAGGTACCCATCAAGGAATTTTTAGGGTGCTTTGGAAAAAAATTTGGATTCGGCACAAAACTTGTATGTAGGGGTAATCTAGGGTGCTGAACACGAATCTAGAGATCGTTCGCCGAAATTCTGAGGTTTACTGTAATTTACGGTAGTTGTCATGACATAGAGGGCCTAAACCTCTCTTAATAATTTGAAAATTGACAAGTGAACATCAAATTCGTATTCAGCACCCCGAATAACCCCAGCTCAGAAATTTTGAGTCAAATCTGAGACTTTGACCCAACTACCGTATACACACCGTAATCTACCGTAATCTGTCGAAAATCGATAAACTGACCTCGGATTCGTTATGAGCACTTTAAATAACCTCCGAAAGCGAAGTTTGAGTCCTAAATTTTTTTCTCGACCTTTGGAGCCCCATGAGGTAAGAAGCTCAAGGCCATTTTTGGGGGTTCAGAGGTCGAATTTTTTTTTCGCCCAAACCCAGCCCCATGGGGTAATTTGGGACGCTGAACACGAATGTGGAGTCCGTTTCCTGTTTTTTAGCGGATTTCGTCAGGTTAGGGTGCATTGAATGGCATTTTACCTACCGCAACCCATTGTTTTGGTGGTTTTTGATCTACCCGTGAGGACTGAGTGAATTTTTAAAATCTTGAATTGTTTATTTCTACGCCCTCTACAACTCTCAAAACACCGTTTTTCAAAACTCAATTTTTTGTTCAAAGTGGTCCCTTGTCAGATTTCGTCCCTGAGCTTGGACTGTGCCTTTAAAGGCACAGGACACCCAGGAAATTATTTTTCAGATTTCATACTTAACGTGGAGAGAGTCACATGCTGATCACAGTGGTATCTCTGGAATCGTCCAAAACCCCCTCTGGACAGAGTTATGGCTCCTTGAAGATGCCTATATTTCAAGAGTAAAAAATTGGTGGACGAGTGGTCTCAGACCTGTATTTCTCTTCATTCGCAATCGTTGCGCTAGAGCGAGCCAGGATAAGGAGACAGCTTGGCAGTGGACTGAAGAACGACGACTTGCTGGAATTCATCCATCCATTTAGCCGCTATCGACTTCGGAGATCTGGTAGAGGTCGGGCCTGTGGTGGTGTCGGGCCTGTGGTGGTCGCTTAAATCTCGCTTATTTGAAGGAATTGAGATCTCGCAATTGACACGTGTTATACAGAAGGGGTCTTCTACACATTTACATGAAAATCTCAAAATTCTTATCTGAGGGTGTACTGTGCCTTTAAAGGCAGTGTTCACGATGAAAAATTGCCCGTTTCGTTTGCGAAAACGTAAGCTTTGGGTCTCTCTAAGAAGAGTAAGCATGGAAGTACGACAGAAAAGGGTCAGGAAGTGGGCGAAAATCTAGTGTTCCAGCCAACCCATTGGGTGACACCGCCGATGTCATATGGCAGTTGTCCTGCGTTTTTCTCACCAGGGGGTAAAGACCAAACTTTTCAGTGCTTTTTGTTGCAAAAGATTCTAACAGCCAAGCATGTGCTCTGACCCATTTAATGCTTTTGGAGTTATTGCTATAGAAAACAGAATATAAGGAAATCTTTCATCTAAGCATTTCGAAGCTCTAAGCTTTTGCAACGTTTGGTTTGGCGTTCTGTCCGCAGCGCACAAAACACGTCAGCAGGCGTAAATAAATATTGAATTGGTTTTTTAAACAGTTTTTTTCTCCGATATCTGGGAGTTTCATGGGGGTTTCGCCCTATCACCCACTACTTCGTAAACTCGCTAACTCAAAAACATAGAAAACTAGAATACCGTTTTTTATCGTAAACACTGCCTTTGAAGGCTTAGACCAACATCAGGAAGGAGATTTGAGATTTCCACACAAATGTTAAGTAGACCCACCCTTTATAACAACTGCGAAGTGCAAGCTCTTAATTTCTTCGTATAATCCACTTATATAGAGAACCCACTCTGGCGCACCCACAGCAGGAGCAACTTTGCAACGCCCTCTAAGGCAAGCTTTCGAGCCTACCAGTGGCGAGATGAGCTATGTGCTCCGACGCATCAAACCTCTTTTTTGCCTTCTTTTTCTTAGCCTGGCTTAGTGGCAGAGTTCGGTGCGTAAAACACTATTCCAAAGATATGGCAGGCATTATTTCAGCAAATTTCATTGTCATCTATCATAATTTGTTCGTCACAATCCCTTGCTGAAGAATTGTTTGCGATCCAGCGCCATTGTTCGAAAAATCGACTTGGCACAAATCTAAATGTCGGCATCAACTACTTTTCTTCTAAATTTCTTTCCCAGTGTGATCCCCTTGTCGTAGCCGGACTAGGCCGGTCGTAGTGGCCTAGAGTGGACCTGCCTAATCAATTAAAAAAACAGCCAACCGTTACGGGCTGACGCACGATACATACAAGGGAATAACCAGACCGGGCTGCCACAACTGTCCATACATCCATATTTTTCTGATAGACTACCTTCCAGGTAGTCGTAAGAACACCCTACTATTTGCCCGAGTAGTACTGAGAAATAAAGCTATGGGTAGTTTTAGAAAATGAGGTCGAAACGACGAAAATGGTGAGTGCTATATCACCTATCTCTTCAACAAGTTGGCCGAGTTTTCCAAGGCGGGGAACTACTAACCGGAGGCTCCTGGGTTCAATCCCCACTGCTGGCGAAATCTCTGACACGATGTTTTTTGAGTCCAACAACTGTAGGCGGCATTTTTATTTCGGTTTATCAACACTAGCCGTCATAGGGAAGAAGAACGAGCATACAGAAAGGCAAAACACGGATACAAAAGTTCTGATAAAGAAATCACTCTGCACTCTGCCATTTCGAGACTTGATGATTCGGGGTAAGCGGCCTTCATCACGCTCTGTTATCATTAGGCATCAAATTCACCTTTAGCGCCGTCATCAAAGCTTATCCGCGCAAAGGGTGAATTTGCTGAGCGGTCGGATATCAGTCAGCGCAGAGTGAAGATACCGCCAGCGCTAACATTGACTTACTTACTTGACTTAATCGGTTGGCTTTCGCCTGACGCGGTCATTCCGCATCTTCACCGAGGCGTGCCGTCCTAGTAGTCAGCCGTGTCCATTTTTCACGGTCTTCAGCCACAATTTGAACACATTCCATCCAGCTGTCACTATTCCATTTCCTGCGAAACGAAACATCGCGCCTGAACTGTCTTTCGATGCCGAGTGACTTTAAATCCTCTTTAACCACATCCGTCCAGAACTTTCGCCTACGCCCACGTGGCCGTTTCCAGACAGGATTTGGAAGCATTTTTAAAGCGTGTTGTACGAGACGATCCGGCGTTCTTCCCAGTATATGCCCGAGCAGTCGAAGTCGACTTTCCATTGCTGCTTGAGATGGCGTTAGGAGATGCTGGCACCTCCCTCGTGTCAAGCGTTGATGAACCACCTCGATTTCCTTGTAAAGGTCTTCGTTATGGCATACGCGGCCAGAAATATCAAGCAAACGCCTAAGCTTCCTCTCCGTGCAATCCAACCTTTCCATCTGCGTTTTCGGTGCTGCCCCGCGTCTCCGATCCGTACATCATGATAGGGCGAATGGCGGATAGGTAGACGCGCAACTTGACTTCCTTCGCGATGGTGGTAGACCACAAACGCGGTTAGAGAATTGAATGCAGACGTAGCTTTCGCCACATCGTTGTCGAATATCCGCTGCACCAACTACCATCGTTCTTCAGCAAACAGCCCAAATAACAGAAATCGTCCACCAGTTCGATACGTTGTCCGTCCACACAAACTCCAGTTGAAGGCCTCTGAGAGACCCACATCTGCTTGCATTTGTCGGGACGAAGACGAAGTCCATAGGCTGCGGCATACTTCGAAACGAGGTTCACAATCCTTTGCAGTTTTGCGTTGTTTTCAGCGAATAACACAATGTCGTCGGCGTACTCCAGGTCGACAAGGAGCGTCCTGATGGTGTTAGGATCACATCCGCAGGAAACTGTTCTGCAACTCTACGCATGATGTCATCAACGGCGAAGTTGAAAAGAAAAGGTCCTGCAACGGCTCCTTGCCTTACTCCTGTTTTCACATCGAAAGCTGACGTAAATCCGACGGGTGTACGAACTGCTGCTGTTGTTCCTTTGTTCATGTCCTCGATTAACCGAACATACTTTTCCGGGACTCCATCTGCTCGCAGAGCATTGAGCAATCGATCACGATGAGGAGAGTCGAACGCGGCTTTAAAGTCCAAAAGCAAGCTGTAATGGCTTCGAAAACCGCTGCCACGATTCAATTACTCTTCTCACGACGAACACTTGGTCGATGGTCGATCTTCCAGGTCGAAAACCGGCTTGCTCATCTCTGGTCGTTCCTTCACGATGTTTGATAAGTCGCTCGAGAATGATACGTTCTAAAACCTTGTACATGACACGAAGTAGAGATTCCTCTGTAGTTCTTAGGATCCGTGACGGATAGCTTCTTGTGAAGAGGGTACGATGATCGCATGTCTCCACGAATCGGGTATCTTTTCGCTCATCCATATGGCACGGATGGTGTTGGTCATTTCACGAATCCCAGACGGAGGATGAGCTTTCAGCATTTCAGCAGTGATGTTGTCATCTCCACCTGCCTTTCCATTCTTCATTTTCCGGACACAATCCAAAACTTCAGACTCAGTCGGCGGTTCCTCACTGACATCGTAATGTGCTCTCTGAACATGCGGGAGCTCAGGTACTGATGGCGCTGGACGATTCAGTAGTGAACTGAAGTAATCCTTCCATATTGGCAGCGTCGCATCACCAACTGCAACTCCATTGGTAGTGTTCAAGACAGGAGAACATCTCTTCATCTTCCCGCTATACTGTCGCAGCAACGTGTAGGCTTTCTTCGGTTCTTCTCCTCCCAAGCCTTCTCGAACTCCCTTGGCTCTACCCGTCCACTCGTTCGCGGTCACTTTGAAGCTGCCGACGCAACTTCCTCCTCAGACGCTTCTCCTCCACGAAGTTTCCTGCAGTTCGGAGCACATACTCTGTTGTAGGTAGATGTTGTTTCTTCTGAGACGTAGGCGAACTTCTTCTTAGGCTGTACAACCGGGAGTGCCTCTTTCGAAGCGTCCTGGATGCATTTGACAAAAAGAATCCGCGTCGCAAAGGTTTCTTCTTAGTCCGTACTCCGATGTGAATAGAAACGCGTTGTCGGAAATTCCTTCTGCACTCTTCATCTCTGAGACTTGTCATGTCAATCCTCTGGAGAGGCTGAGCCCCTCGCTTCCTCTTATGAATCCTCGCAGTGAAGTTCAACAGAACAGGACGGTGATCCGAATCGAATGCGACATCCCACACAGCTCTAGATCTTCAAATGTCCGATACTGGAATATTCCTCGTCAGGACATAGTCAAGCTGTAGTTTCAAAGTTGTCATCTTCCGCTTCCGCTGCTCTTCTGGAGATAGCCGGGTTGGTCCCTGCCACGTAAGCTGATGGCGGCGATGATTCCTCTTGAATGTCGATGCAATAATCAGACCACTGCGTTCACAAAAGTCGACAAGGCGGTAGCCATTGTCCGATGTTTGCTCCACTGGGTAGAACCATTTACCGAGTGCTTCAGTTCCTGATCAAGTCCCATCTTCGCATTTGCGTCAATCCCCACGACAACAGCATGTTGACAAGGTATCCTGGCCAGCAACGTATTGAGTTCCTCATAAAACGCATCCTTCGAATTGTCTTCGGCGGTTTCAGTGGGCGCATGAGCACTCACTATCCACAGATTGAATCCTCTGTGATCCCGCAGTCGTACGAATGCATTCCGACACGACGTTGAGCCGAACTCCTTGACCATACCATTGAAATCCTTCCTTACAGCTATTGCACAGCCTCCCACTCTCCTATCGTCAGCGTTACCGCAGTAGATGGTGTACTCTCCGACGCTGATGACGGGTCTATCTCAGGCGGGTTTCCTGCAAAGCAGCAAACGGTGCATGGAAATAGCTCAGAAGTCTGGATAGCGCAGTTTTTTGGATATCACTCGACAGCGATCGACAGTTCAGGGTGGCGAAATTGTGGCTTGTGGCCAAAGACTCCATGACTCCTAGGTA
Organism: Aplectana chamaeleonis; assembly: GCA_029168955.1. NCBI lineage: Eukaryota > Metazoa > Nematoda > Chromadorea > Rhabditida > Cosmocercidae > Aplectana > Aplectana chamaeleonis. The sequence goes on from JAPDOI010001720.1 coordinate 108,644, forward strand.
CGGATCCTAGGTGTTATGGACCAGAGGCCATAGTGTGCCGGACGGCGACACCTTTATGCAATGTGCGGGATACTTTCGCGATATAGTTGTGCACGCTATATCGCTCGAACGTTCCTATGTACACTCAAACGTCTGCTGGGTTCAGTAGAAGCAGGGGCACCAACGAGCGAAGGTACCAACAGACTTGTATACACACCCCAGCGCTAACATGTTAATGCATATCAGTTGTTGAGCGGCTGGATATCAATCAGCGTAAAGGGTGAAATTACCGCCGTTGCTGGCATGTCAGAAATTTCTAAACAAGTGAAAACATCTCAGCGAAAACATGATAAAACGACTGATCACGTCTCGATGTGTTTACCATGAGCACAGCCGGTATAAAAGCCTCCTCATCTCACTAGAGTCCTCATTCGGCATTCTGATGCAGGCCCTGAAGGGTGACTTCGCTTCACTCTCCGGAGGCTAGCATATGGCTGCTGAGAGGATACAGTGGGTATTCTCACGGCGGGGAGGGGGGGCAGGGTTAGCGCCTTTCACAATCTGCCGGACGACGCCGTCCAGTACGTTATAAAATAAGGCTGTGGCTTCGGTGCGGCTCGCACTACGATGTCGGCCGACCGACGTCGCTCTGCGGTGAAATCATTGACACGACGTCGGAGCAAGTTATGATGGGTCAAAACGTGTTGATTTTGACTCATATTTTGTACTGGAGAGTCGGAACTGACGTTTGTTTACAGCAGCTTCCCTTGCACTGCGGCACTCTTATAAAGTGTCGGACGGCAGCGTCCGGCAGACTGTGAAAGGCGCTTTACGCGGCGGTCCGCAGAGGGTGGCTCCTCATCGCAGACCGCGGTGAAGATTACGCCCATGTTGCGGACAAGGCGGGGCTTCTTGCGCTGTGGACCTTGAAATTCGTGAAATTTTCGAGGTAAACTCACCCATTTTTCGAGGTAATTTCACCTGATTTTCGGGGTAAATTGGACCCTCTCTCGCCGCCAGTTCGCACCATTTTCACGGGATATTCACCTCATTCTCACCAATCCTAGCGGCAAACTCTCCCATACAGTGAATTTAACGCGGCAAATTAAGACTTCATGCCGACTTGTACATGAGCATCAAGTCTCTTTTGCCGAGGCATCAAGTCTCGAATTGGCAGAGCAAAAAAGGTGGCTGTGGCTTGAGTTCCGTGGGCCAACATACTAAGAAACACGTTTTATTCTGTGGTGACTTGAAGATTTTGCCTTGTACCTTATCTGATTACCATTGCTTTCCCACGACTGTCTCATGCGTCGTAGAAAATCGAATCAAATCACAAAGGCTACTGACCGTTGATCCATTTACATAAAACGAAAAGCCTTGAGATGCTATCGCAACGCTTTCCCCTAGTTAAATCGGCGAGGAAGCTGGATGTTGTGATTATGTTAGCTATATGTTTTGCTGCAGCTGTAAGAGGAATTTCTGTTTTGCCAACTTCCTCGAAAATTACCATTGTATAGATTTTTCTTGCCATGTATTCCTCTCGAGGAGCTTGCTGTTCTTTCCAATCAGAGGGATTCTCAATAAAAATTGATGTGAAAACCCCTAACAACGTTTTTGGCATCGAAGGGGACTGTAACAGAAGATTCTCTGGATGGAAGTCCATGAGCCACGGTAGCTAATTTTTTGAAACTTACCGTAACCTACCGTAATCGCATGAGAAACGCTAAATGAACTTCATATTCGTGCTCAGCACCCCAGAAAACTCCCCAGGCGAAGGTTAGGGGTAAAATTTTCTGTGTGACCGTTGGAGCCTCATAGGGCGTAGCCCAATCAAATTTTTGGGGGTGCAAAGGTCAAGTAGAAATTTTTAGCCCAAACTTCGTCCGAGGGGTGATTCGGGGCGAAGAACACGAATCTGAAGTCCGTTTGTTGTTTTTCTCGAGATTATGACAGGTTACGGTAGCTTGATGGCAATATGCCCACAGGGCCTTCACTTTTTGGTTCATAACTTTTTTCACTACTTCTTGGGCAGCTAGGTTGGGGCTTTTAAGACTACCCGTTCGGTAGCCTTTCAGAAAAACATGGTTATGGGTAGTTCTGGCAGCCCGGTCTGGTCATTCCCTTGCTAGGGACGGAAAAGCGCGGCTCAGTTCTTCATTCAGCCGACTATGAGAGTGGCCTGAAAGACGACGAAAGGGGACCGCAGAGCGTTTTGACGACGCGACGGCCCCGTGTCACTGCCAGCAAGCAGCAACCGAAGCCACGTCGATAATGTTTAAAACCATTTTCTTCGCCGCGTCACGGCTGCGGCCGGGTTTGCACTTTCATCGCGGACCCACGCGGCGGCATGCTTTTAAGGCCGAGATCATACTTCCCGCGACCAAAGATAGCGACAGTGCACATCAGGCATATCGATTTTCGGTCGATATGGATGGTGAACATTGCGTCGCGTCGCTCGTCGCTAGAAGTATGATTCCGGCCTAATGCTGACCGACGCGCGACGGGTCGCCGATCGATGCTCACCAGAGTCATGTGATCGCGTCGCTCCGTGATGAACGTGGGAACTCTGGCTGACGCTCGGCGACCACTCGCCAGTGGGTGCAACTCTGCAGATTCCTACAGATTTTGGTTTCCAGCGCATACGATGCCTTTAAAGGCACTGTTCGCGATAAAAATCGCGTTTCTGCTTTTTTGCCTATCTTGAAACCGGTCCTATTCTGATTCCAATGATGCTTCTCGAATCGTACACGACCTTCTGGGAATTGAGTTATGATCCCTAAAAAATTGAGCTAGTGAAAATGGTGGATGACTTGTCCGAGGCTTATAAGTTCCGTCTTTTGCAGCCTATGTATGCGAGCTGATCTGCGTAAAGAGAGAAGTTGAGAATAAAGGAAAGAACGGGCTATTGATGGGAAACCATCGCTCAAATCACGATTTCGAGTGTTCCTTTGCTCACGTCGAGGGGCGGGAAGGGGCGGGACTTGCCCACAGCGGCGGGGTTTGCCCACTTTTCTAAGCCGTTTTGCGGCTCCTGGGTAGCTTTTCTTCCAGTTTTTTTGACGCTGTTCTGCTTCTGAGAGCCACGAGAAGCGTTTTTTATGAAAAATCCGAGGATGAAATTTATTGCGAACAGTGCCTTTAATGTTTTCTTCTCTTATTACAACCCCTCAGTTGTCTCTGGTCACTTGAGGGCACTGTTCACGATAAACTTCGTTCTTGAGTTTTCAATGAACATCATGTGTGGTAGCACTTAGGAGCAGAACAGCGGTGAAAAATAGATCTTAACGCATTTTTGGAGACGAAAAACGCCTTTGAAAAAAATTGCACTGGTCAGGGTTCAGTTGTATTCATTAACATCGAGACGGCCTTGTCACTGCCACGCATTGACCTGCGATAATGAGCAGTGGTTTTTACGTAATTAGGCAATGCATTAGACAGATTTCACTGAACTGAGCAATGGATTGGACAGATTCTGCATAGCGCACCTCCGCGTGCAATACAGGGTGCGCTTTAAATATGGTGACAAGGTTTCAAATCTCATCACGTCGGCATAAGTGCGTGCCTAATCGATTTCTGTGGTCTGTCCTCTCTTTCCAACTGCACAAAGTTTCGGTGGGCACAATTCTGAAAGAAATGGTGAGCGAAAGCCTGAAGGGTCCCCATTTTTCGTAGTAGAACCCGTCATTGAACTGACTTCGGTTATTGTTGCTCGTTCACCCATGTGACCGTGGAGAACTGATGCAGTGGTGTCATTTTGAAGCAGAGGGCGCTTATACACCTGTGGGTTCATCTCTCCACGGTCCACAATGGGGTCACTCCACCGTGGAACGTAGCGGGAGAATCACCCCTTCTTTGGGAACCTTTAATACGGGTCGACCAGATGCAGAATGCTCGTTGGCCGCAAGTGTCGTCGGGCGTCACAACCACATAGCCCACGGTCGACATCTGATCAGGTCGATCATCAGCGAATAGCGAGTCCAGCGCCGATTATACTTGCGGTCGACCGGCATGTGGCTCGGGGTCGACGTTCACGAGTGCCTGAGAAGGGCCGGTTGTTCTTATAATGAAGTGATTATTATAGGAGAACGCTTGCTTGGAGGCAATCTGCCGCTGCTTTCTGATGCTCAAAGGCTTGAATCCAATGTTTCAGAAACTTTCTCCACTCAGAAGATTCTATTAACACTATTGAGCAAGTTTCGGGGCATGTAACGGGATCAACGAAATTTCTACTTTCTGACGATTTGACCTGTTTTCAAGAGTCTGGTGCACAAAAAAACCTCTTCACCAAAAACTTATCGTGGTCTCACTAGTCATTGTTAGACACTAACATACCTGTTCTCGAGCAGATCCAATCCACATTTCTTGTTATATCCACAAATGCATTTATTGTAACTGAAATAAACAATTCTGTATGATACCAAAAACTAAATGCTATAGCACATTTACATCTACATATATCGGTTCTCTCGAGAAGAACGTTGCTTCGCTGAAAGTCCTACTCTCGATGTTGATGATTTTGCTAGCGTCACATTTCAAGCTACGGGGAGTAGCAGCATGATCCATCTGCATACGCAGTTATAAAAGATAGTGGTTTCACGGATTGCTAATCTACGAATCAGTGAGAGTTTCGATTTAAGAAGTTAGGGGTTGGAGGACGTCCACGCACATTTGAAATATTGGTACGTCGTGTCAAACTGTGGTCCTTCTATCGGCTACTGAACCCAAGTGAGGGCGACACGATCTCACCAAAGCTCTTCGCATTAGTACTACAACATGCAATGGGTAAACTTGACTGGGACAACAGAGGCCTGCTCATTGACGGAAAGAATCTGTCTAACCTGCGTTTTGCAGACGACATAGTGCTTATAAGCAACAGTACGGGAAAACTTAATTTGATGCTAAATGAATTGGACGAATTGGCTTGCACCATTGGTCTTGAGAAGAATATGCGGAAGACCCAGGTGATAATCAACCAGTGGTGTTACGACAGACAGGTGTTTCTTTATAGAAACATCGTGAACAAAGTGGACAGCTGAAGTGTGCCCGAATGAGAATGGCGGCCCACGCGGACGGCGTGCTTGGCAGGCGGCCATCGCATGTGCCGCCCTCGGACAAGTGTTGGATTTCAACGACGGCCGTTCCCTCTCCCCCCGTCTACAGAGCTGATTGATCGGCGCAGTGCTTGCTGCCAGCCGGTGTCGGCCCCGTTCGTAGTCGATGGCGGTGGGGACGTTTCGCATGCTCGTCCGAGAGCGGCGAATTGACGACCGCCTGCCAAGCACGCCGGCCGCAAGGGCAGCCACTCTCATTCGGACGCACCTTACGTCTATCTAGGACGTGAGATGAACATGACGAACAAGCTCACGTGTGCAATCGGACGTCGTGGAAGGGCTGGTGGGCTGCTATGGTTACGATTCGAGAATTTGCTAGTGAAATACATGGGGTCGAGCTGCGGTCTCACCTCTTCGACTCCACCGTGCTTCCGGCTTTGTGCTATAGCTGCAAGACCTGGACTCTCAACAGAGGAGTCATGAGAACTACGCATAGGGCACTGGAAGGATGTCTCCTGAGTACAGGTCGGAGGTTTCAGAGGCAGCAACGTCTGAGCAGTCAAGATCTTCGCAAAATGTCCGTACTCCAAGACCCGTTGATCCACATCAAATCCGCCAAGTACAAATGGGCAGGCCATGTCGTGCGCAGAACGGATGACAGACGAAATATCAGACTCACTCACTGGTACCCTCGAGATGTCAAAAGAGCGCTTGGCCGACCAGCGACGAGTTGGGCCGATACGATTAGCGAGTCATTCAAAAAAAGAGGTTTACCGCAGTCTCTGAGAGTTCTGACCGAGAAATAGCCGCGAAATAGCCGAGAAATGCCTGCTTGCCGCGTAATAGCCGCTAAATAGCCGCCAAATAATGCTCGCCGGGAAATAGCCGCGAAATAGCCGAGAAATAGCCGCTAAATAATGCTCGCCGCGAAATAGCCGAGAAATAATGCTCTCCCGGTAGATATACGGAGCATTCCAGAGGCATGATTCAGATGTCAGCACCTCCGTCGGTTCAATTACCCAATTTTGAGGTACTTGAACCTCGTTCAGCCTCTGGAGGCCTCGCCCAAGCGCTGGCGGCCCCAGATGGTGGCTCGGCGAGCCGGCCACGGCTGCGTCTTGGTCAGTTTTGTTCACTTCTGAGTATTTCTCGGTTATCTCCCGGCTATTTCTCGGCTACTTCTTGTCCGTTCAGTGAAAAGCCGAGAAATGGCCGCGGAATAGCCGGGAAAAAGCTCACCAGGAGCCGCTGCGGAGCCTGGTGAGCTATTTTCCAGCTATTTCGTATTAAACTCCTCAGAGATGAATGACTGTTGCTAATTCCAGAGAAGAATGGAGCGAATGTGGTTCACATCGTGAAAATTACCGATGAGGATGGACCATCAAAGGTGTCAAAGGTATTAACCATAGATCACTGAGCCCGTGCTCAGGTTTTCTGTAAAGTGTAGAAGGCCCTTCTTATGTACGCACACGTCAAAGTATGGTTTCCGTTTTCGATTTAGTCTGACGCTTGGACCAGGCGGCTGGCCGTGTGGGGTTTGCGGCCTCACTGGGGAATGGGGTTTCGATTCGCGCGGGGTGATCTACCGTCGAAGCCCCGTCATTCAACAGACTAAAATTATTACACGAACTCTACGGCAACAGCGGTATTGCAGCCCTACATCAGCTGGAATCTTGATGCTCGTTGGTTTCTCGACAACATACGTGCTGTTTTTGCAGATCCGTAGCCCACACAGCCCGTGGAACTAAGACCGCCTGACGATGTCAGTGAGGAACCGCCGACAGAGGCTGAAGTTTTGAAATGTGTCCGGAAAATGCAGAGGGAAAGCCAGGTGGAGATGACAATAATACCGCCGAAAAATAAGCAGCTCTTCCTCTTTATGGGATTTGTAAAATGACCAACACCATCCGTGCCGTATGGATCAAGGAATTGATACCTGATTTGTGGAGACACACGATCATCGTATCATTTCACAAAGTGTAATCCGCTGCGAACCTTAGAAACTACAAAGGGATGCCTTTAGCTAGCCATGAATAGTGTTCTGAACGTATTATTCTTGAGCAACTTGCAATGCTTCGCAAAGCAACAACCAGAGATGAGCAGGCCGGTTTTATTACAGCTTGGTTTTTCGAGGTTTAGAGGCACTGTATACGATGATTTTTCTCTCCGAGTTTACCACTCAAAACAATGCGTAGGCAACTAAGTGTTTCCAAAATTACGACGAAACAGCGAGAAACGCACTAAAACGTCTCATTTCAGTGACGTTATTCTCTGGCCTGGACTGGTTGCCCGGTTGGATGAGCATGTTCACGGTGGTTGTCACCGAAAAAATGAGGCTTATCAAAAAATCAAAAATGGAAGAATATTTTACGCAAAACAGTATTAGTTCGGGTCCGAAGCAAAGAACGGAGCAACAGAAAGCAGACAATTGCAAAGGACCGGTCCAAAAAAAGGTTTTATCATCACAACGAACAGTTCCAGTGCGGCGCGCCCGAAGAGGCACTCTGATATGGGAGGGTCTTGAGAGCGCATGGCGCGCGCACCTTCTTCGGAACGAGTCTTTTTTACACTGCGATGCGTTTTTCTTGGATATTCATGGAATCATCATTCGATTTCGTCTCTACCCGCTGAATACTACTTCTCCTATTCGTTTCTCTCATTTACGAGAAGGTGTCCACAAGGAGGTGCGCGCGCCATGCGCTCTTGGGCCCCGCCCACATCGAAGTGCCTCTTTTCCCTCCCTCGTTCCAGTGAGACCTAAGAGTCGTGGTGAGATTTGAGAATTTCGTGCCCTTCCGATGCGTTTTTCTCGATTTTTTTTCGTCATTTCAGTTCTACTCGGAGGCTAGACAAACGAATCAGCTATTAATCTCAAAATCGAACATTATCGTGAACTCTGAATTTTAAGCCACATTCGACTTTCCTCATCGTGATCGGTTACTCAACGCGTTGTGTGCCTATGTAGTCCCGGAAAAGTGTGCTCGACAAATCGAGGACACGAACAAAGGAACAACGACAGCAGTTCGTACATCTGTCGAATTTACGTTAGCTGTAACGAGGTGAAATTAGTATTAAAGCGATGAGCTATAGCAGGACCTTCTCTATTCAATTTCGCCTTTCATAACATCATGCGCAAAGTGTCAGAACAGTTTCCTGTAGACGTGATACACCATCAGGACGCTCCCTTATCGACTAGGAGTACGCTGACGACATTGTGCTCTTCGATGAAAACAGCACAGAAGTGAAAAGGATCGTGAACCTCGTTTCGAAGTATGCCGCAGCCTATGGACTTCGTCTTCGTCCCGGCAATTGCAAGCGAATGTGGGTCTCTCAAAGGCCTTGAAAGGAAATTTGCATTGATTGACGACGTATCGAACTTGTGGACGATTTCTGTTACTTGGGCTGTTGGCTGAAAACGATGGTAGGTATGCAGCGGATATTAAAAATGATGTGGAAAAGCTACATCTGCATTCAGTTCTCTAACAAAGGGTTTGTGGTCGACTCCCATCGCAAAGGAAGTCAAGTTGCGCGTCTACCTATCCGCTATTCGCCCTATCATGACATACGGATAGGAGACGTGGGCAGCATCGAAGACGCAGATGGAAATGTTCGATTGCACAGAGAGGAAGCTGATTAGACGTTTACTTGAACATTTTTGACCGTATGCCATAATCAAACCCTTTACAAGGAACACGATACAATAAATCAACGCGACGCGAGGGAGGTGCCTGCTCATCCCAACGGAAGGTGGACTTTGAGTGTTTGGCCACATACTTAAAAGAACGCCAGATCGTCTTGTAGAACAAGTTCTAAGACTGCTTGCAAATCGGGTAGGCGAAAGCAGTGGACGGTTGTGGTAAAAAAGGATCTGAAGTCACTCGGCATCAAAAGACAGTTAGAGGCAGTGTTCACGATGAATATCGCACTCGAGTTTGACCCTAAAAATGGGATTAATTTGTCGTGAGGTAACTAGTAAAGAAGAAACAGCAAAGAAAAACGTCCAGCATAAGCTGAAATAACGGTTTCTAACGTTCAGGGCGTGAACGAGAACCATAAGCCCTGCTGATTTCAGCAAGCAAACGCTAATCGCGAAATCTGCGCGAATGAGGGCTGGACGCGGAAGAGTTGCTTGGCGATTTGCCATATAAACGTGTGCGGCTCCACAAACTCGTCCGAATGAGGGGCGGACCGGGATAGGTAGGCGCACCGGGATAAGTTTCAAAGCCGTTTTTATCGATTGCTGGCCCATCTTCGCTGCTTTCTTCGACCCTATCCTCTCCAGCATCTGTCAACTTAGTGTCCCACCTTGGAACCTCGAGAACGAGATTTATCGTGAACACTGCCTTTAAAGGCAGCATAAACGATAAAATTTGCTCCCGTGTTTTTCACAGGTTAGGGAAGGCCCGGAGCTCTAAACAATATCTGTGCTGAGAAAAGTCGCGAAACGTGATTGGAAATTCGTTTACTGGGCCTGAAATGATCCAGTGTTACTGCAAGTGACACATGAGAATGGAAGAAGTGGCCAGTACGTGAAAATATGATCTCTCAATCGAAGTCTCTCGCGTCACCTCCTATTTAGTTAGGTGTTCTACTTCTCTTGCTGACCGTTTGCATTATCGAGGTCGGTGATTAATCGTGTTCCTGGTTGGGGGAGGCCAAATACAGCTGGGGCGGGCAATTACAGGGGTAGCACTCGGTTATCACTCATGTAAAGTAGTTGCGCCTCGTTTTTGACGCTTCCGAATGCGTGAGCGTTGTTGCAAGCCTTACGGTTAGGTTTACGTTGCTATCTCGACAACATTTACGAGTGTGTATGAGGCCTTCAAGGCGCAATGTTCTAGTTTGCAAGAAATAGGATAGTGATGGATGTATGGAATGTGTTCGAATAGGACTGTTCACCTCGGTAAAGACGCAGAATGACCGTCTCAGACGGGAGCCAGATGATTAAAGGCAGTGTTCACGATGATCTTCGATTTTGAGATTAATCGCTAAATCGAGTGTTTGGCCCCGGGGAGAACTATAATGACGAAGAAATCGAAAAAAACGCACCAGAAGAGCGCGAAATCCTTTACTCTCACCTCGCCTCTTTACTCTCACAGGAACTGTTCGTTGTGCCAGTGAAATCTCTTGTGGAACCACCTTTTGCAATTCTTTATCCTCTGTTGCTCCGTACTTTCCTTCAGACCCTAATTATTACACTTTTTAGATTAGCCCCATTTTTCACCGGTGACAACCACCGTGAACATGCTCATCCAATCGGACAACTAGGCCAAGCCAGAGAATAATTTCATTGAAGTAATGCGTTTTTGCGCGTTTTTCGCCGTTTCTTCGTAATTTGGATAACAATTGGTTGACAACAAATTGATTTGAGTGGAAAACTCGGGAAGGAAATCCATCATGAACACTGCCTTCAAAAGCATCGTCCAAGCTGGAAATCACTTCCGATTTTTTGTTTGCAATCAAACGATTCGGGCTAGCTGACATCGCCCACGGAGCTTGAGGCTCCAAAAATGCTCCCCTTAAAAGTTATAGCCACCTGAAAACTGTTGTGAGGTCAATCATCTAGCACTCCTGGGTCGGTCATCTAACAATTTTTCATTGAATGTTGATGTGACCGTCAAACAACGTGGAAAACAGTTATGCTACAATCTCTACTTCCAGGAAAACTTCAAAAATGGCGATAACGAAGTCTTTAAATGCAGAAAAACCTCAGAAACAATTTTGGCGCGAAATTAAATTTTTTTACACTGTATTTAAACTGGTTTTTCTTCACAAATGAAGATTTTTCAGGGGTTCTTTCGACATTTTCGTTCACTAAAGATGCCAAACTGTAGAAGAAACATGAAAAAAACATTATATGGTTTTCATCGTGTACGATGCCTTTAAGTCATGTAAGTCAAGCACACGACAAACTCATGACTTATTGTTTAGGTAATCTCTCGAGAAAAAAACGATTGCTAGCGTAGTAAACAACTATTAAAAACGAATTTGGAACAGAACACGGAAAATAGGTGTCCAACAAATTTTATGCCAACTTCGGAGAAAATCGCAGGCAGATCACAATGGTATCTCTACAATAATTTGAGACCAACGGAATTGTAGCTCTTTTGAAAACTGCATTTCAAGACAAACATTTGGTTAACAAGTTGTCTCAAGCCCTCATTCTTCTTCAATCGCAGCCGACAGAATTCGAATGAGGAGCTAGGCCGGTAAGGGAGTGAAGATCGAAGACACGGTGTAAATTCACCCTTCTATCTAATCGCTAGTGATAGTGAGTTCGAAAACCAGGAAAAGGAGCGTGGAGCGTTTCTGTATTTAAGGGGATGAGGCCTGTGATTGTCGCATCAATCTCGCTCATTTAAAGGAACCGATATCTCCCTCTTCAAAGGTTTCATACAGTAAGGCTCTGCTATGCAGTCAAATGGAAAGGCTAAATTTTGCGCCTGAGGTAATGTTGTACCTTCAAGTCTATAGTGTCGAATTGTTTTCTGTGTTTTTATTTGTCGTGTCTAACAGTTAGCAGTGGGTTTCGTGGACACAACTTTTGATAGAACAACTAAAATATTACCGTCAGCCGTAGAATCACAACTAGCGCTGGCGCCTTTGGCGATTCCAACAACAGTTGCTCTCTCATTATTCCACTGGAGAAGAGGACCGCCACTGTCACCCTACAAAAATGTTTTTTTTTCATCAGATGCCGAATCTATATTTCTGGACACACATTCAAAAGTGGCCAGCGTTGCGGTGACTTTAGCCGAATCCAGGCTACAATTTTTTTTGACCACAAATGTTTCTGGGGGATCTCGACAGAAGTGTTGCTCCTGAATTTCGTTTTACGATTTCAGTGTGATTTGCTGAATGCCACTTTCAAATGTGCAGTCCTGGGTCTCACACATACGCTACACAAAGCCACGTTCTCATTTGCCGCTTCAATCCATTTTTTCTCCGGATCATGGCTCATCAAAAACAAACTGATTTCCCTCAATCGTTTCGGCGTTGCAAAGGTATCCCCAGGTCCTGGAAGAAAGTTATATTGAGAACCTGCTTCGTAGTTATGTGTCAAGGTGTTATGACTGTAATAATCGACATCGAATTCAAATCGAATCATAAAATCGGTGGTTGAAGTTGTGAATCATGCTTTCTACTAGAATTTTCGGTGTGTTCATAATAGTAACACGAAATGAGAGGAGAGGAAAGGGTTACTGACGTTGGGGTATCGACGTATTACAGTTCAACTGCGCGTTGCCGTTCAGTACGCAAAGTGCACGCTGATTGCGAAAGCGTGCTGCGAGCGGTTTCGAGTATCCTCAGACATGTGAGATCACCCGGGCAGGTAAGGCGAAAATCGGGTGACCCCATCGCTCGGGTGACCCTACATCCCTGTCTACGGATACTCGCAACCACACCGCAGCACGCTTTCGCAACCAGCGTGCACTTTGCGGACTGAACGGCAATGCGCAGTTGAACTGAAACACTTGTTCTCCTTTTCACCAGAAGAACTGACTAGGAAGTTCCAGGACAGATCTATCTCAGCGTTTTTGAAATCATGAAAAGTCGCACCTTGCACCAATATTTTGTCCCCCCCCCCAGTGAGAGGCTCTGAAACGAACCTAGCGAAGTTTCTGGGAAGTCGACAGACGAACCTCTTTTTCGTGTTCAGGATGCAGGATGACTGCCATGAAAAAAAATTGCAGAGAAATTCTGAAACTTTCTGATGCCTTGAAAAGCCTGAAGTGTGTACTTTGCATAGCCTTGCACAAGCTAGGAAAACCCGTCATAACTCGATGAGGAGATGTCTTCGGAAGCTACCAAAGTAGATTTGAAAGTGTCATGAGGAAGCACATTGAATGGTATGATCTCAGTTGGAAAATTAAAGGCGTTTTCGACCAATTGCGACTCTGTAGTGGGGCAGGTAAAGGGTGAAAGCTGGTAACAAAAAGGAAATTGGAACGCTTTCTTTGGAAGAAGCAGATCTTTTTGGAACATTTTCAACCTTCGCACTCTGCCTATGCTCCGAAGTGCGGAGAATTAAATGTATTCAATAACGATATCTTCTCTTACCACTTCTGCCATAGCCGGCAGCGGTCAGTTCGTCACTCAGTGGCGCCTCAAATAATGGTAAACAAATCGGCGAAGCTTCATTTTTCGGTATATCCTCGGCCAACTCGATTATAGCAATATCCATGTGATCTTTTTTGCACGGATTCAAGCTTTGAACAGCAGGCTTAATTAGCAACAACTACAAACTGGAACAAAATCTATTAGTAGCATATTGCATTTGGATGTTTGTATAGGATTGTCACTGTCAAAATTGGCCCTAGGGAAAAATTCGGTGACTACTCTAGTTTGTGAATATTCAAGTTTCCCTATTGAGTCATTCTACAGTACATTCCTGTTTTTTTGGCATTTCAAACAAGAAATTTCAGAAGGTAATGGACGAGACAAGTATGCGGTACAGACTTGAAGAGAGGTGCAGACGCTTCTTATCTGCACCTTGCTGCTGATGTGGCTCACTAACAAATGGCGTTACGTCACAATTGTCTATTTTTGCTATTGATTGTCTTTCAAGCTTCGAGACATACCAGAAAATAAATAAGCAAATTTTTGAAAATTTAGCTTCCTGGCAAAAGTAGCGATCTGGCCATGTCATTTAGAAGTCAAAAAGAAATTCAAAAGTAGCTTGAAATATCTTTGAAAAGTGATTTGGAGTAAAATAGAATGGAGTATTAAAAAAGCAGGGAAATGAAGTGAGATAACCAAATAATACGCTCATTTCACAAGCTTCGCCATTAAACTTATCAAAACGAAATCAAGCACGATATGGAATGGAGCGTTGCCTTCACCTAGTGTCGCGAACGCGATGGGAATTATGGTCCCTAGCACGATGCGAACGCATCATGCATGGACCGACCCACGGGTATGACAACCCTGGATAGCGGTGTGGCCAATTTCTAGAAGGATCTCACTAGATCCCTGGTTCCCCGGCCCACTATCGCGACGCATCGATGGCTACTATGCATCCGTCAGCTCGCCCCGTTACCGCAAGGTTATCTCGCAACCTGCTCCCCTCAAGCCTCGCGTTCACTGGGGATCACCTTCTCCACTAACCTGGGACAGCCGCACTAGCAAGCCACGAAACCCAACCAACATGTATGGGGGGGGGCAAGGGGGGATAGTCCCGCGTAGTACCAGCGTAATAGCACAACAACACAAGCCAACCACATTCACACCGATATAGCAGCGCTATATAAACACCAACACAAATACAAGGTACACAGTGGTAAGTTATAACCCTTTATCCTTAAGGCACTAACACCTAAAGGCATCTACAGGGCTCGCCTTACAGTTAACGGTTCAATTGGCTCACATCCCACAGCGCGTAGTAGATAGCGTAGTCTACCACGGCGTAGTATAGATTGCGTAGTACGTGGTGGCGTAGTATCGCACCTCTCCCACTCGTCAACCACACATCCCTAGCGGTGACTAATGCCAGAAGCCGTTGGGCCTCCGCCAACCTCCAGGCCGCTCGGTCTAGGCTGAGCTGGCGCCCAGATGCCGGCTTCCTCAACAGCGAAGCTGGGGGACGGAGCCCACGGTTCCGGAGTCTCCCGGTAGGCCATCGCTGCCAGAGCAGCGCAGTACAAATGGGTACTGTAGGCCAACGCCATCCGGCGCCGGGCAGACCATTGAATCGAGGACAGCCGCCTTATATAGGCAGCGCGGAGGAAGGGAGGCGGGGCGCCGCGGCTGGCGCGGGCATGCCCCGCCTCCAAGCGGCTGGCGTAATGGTGAACAGGCCGGGGCCTCACGGTCCGAACCCAGCCACCGTCGCATCCGCGACACCTAGCATGACATATGATGATTCCCTTATTACAGCTTTCAAAAATGGCTTAATGTTTCCGTGTTTTGATAAAGTTAACGGAAAAGCTTGTGAAATGTTCGACCACCGAATCGTATTTTTTGGGTATCTCACTTCGTTTCCCTGCTTTTTTATTACTCCAGGCTATTTTACGCTAAATCACTTTTTGAAGATATTTCAAGCTACTTTTAAATTTTTTTTGACTTCTAAATGGCATTGCCAAATCGCTACTTTTGCCAGGAAGCTAAATTCTGAGGAATCACACATATTTTTCCCAAAGGTTCCCTTTCTGACTTCAATTTTGCTCCACGATTTCCATTTTAGAATGATGAAATATCTAACAGACGATATTGTTGTATGAGTAAAATTTTTGAAACCTATTACTTACAACCATAAAAAATAAAACTCATTGCCGCATTTGGTGCAAAATGTGAAAAATCGATATTATTGATCATTGTAATTTGAATTTGCATGAGAAGAATTTCCCAAACAAATGTTTTAGGGCCATCAACAATCAAAAATCATTGCGGCATTTTGTGCAACAGGTGAAAAAATCAATATTATTGATCGGTATTTATCGATAATGACTGATGAGCAAAGTTCGTCGACCAAGAAAACCAATCTCAAAAGCAATCACCACTGTTCGCCGCGTTTTGTGCAAAAAGCACGAAAATCGATAAGTTTGATTATCGATCGATGACGTGTCATGAGTACGATTTCTGACAAATTCAGTACTTACCTCCGACCAACTGTGTTGATTGGCTGCAAATTCACCCACACACCCCGGTCTCCACAGCCGTAGCAGAAAATAGCACTTTTCGTGCTCCACGGCTAATTTAGTATGTGAACCCACGATTTGGAGGTACCCTTCAGAAATAATGTATCAAGTTCAAATTGGAATAGGAGCGACCTTCATCCGTTTCCAGCCTCCTGTTCAAAAATGAGCTCCCTAGCTCAATTCTGGGTGGACCAACAAGATCGTGAACGCCGTCTGAGATTAACAAAGAAGACGGTTTTTCAAAATTTTCTCAAAGCCTAGGAACCCATTCTAAACCATCTTTGGGCATGAAATACAACTTTTTGCGCACTTTTAAATGCAATTAAGAGCTGAATTTTACCTTCAGCCTGAACTTAGATTTCGAAAAACGGGTTGCGCGCGTGGCCGATTCGAAATCAAATATGGTGCGCGCGAAGCGCGCACCACAATATATTTACGCGTAGTGTGCATCTTAAAATTCAAGTTCTTTGAATCGCAATCAGCTCATCCACGGAGAGTTTACCCGTAGTGTCAGGACAAATGTTACTGAAGTCTTCTCTATCCGTCCTTTCTGTGCTTTCTCGCTCTATCTCGCTTTTCCGAGAAAGAGCAAGATAGTGGTACAGAGAAGGGAAAAAGTGGAGATTACGAGTAACATTTACTCATACCCGGCGGTTAAGTTGTTTATACGAGCACAGAAGGGTTTGCAGTACCAACGAGAATGTATAATGGAATCGAATGTACATTTTGCTTGGAGGTATAAATTCAGAACAAAAAAGTAGCATTCATCACCACATATCCTGATATTTTTGAGCACGTCGGCAACGGTTTACGACAAATAAATTAAAAAATATATAAATGTCTTATATTAGATCATGTTCACTCACATAGCTGAGGGTGCTGTATGCTTTAGATGCACTGTTGGTAGATCCAAGATATGCAGTGACATCATTTCCGGGGGCAGAAACCATCTGGTGAACGGTCAGGAAGCGTGCATTGTCGTACATGAAAAATACAAATAATCGATCATAAGAGCTGACGGACTCGGGAAAGATATCACTAAACAGTTCTGCGGTCTTTAAGGCACAGAACACCCAGAAAATCATTTTTCAGTTTATACTGATCTTGGGGAGAATCACATGCTGATCAGAGTGGTATCTTCCAAATCGTTCAAAACCCGCAATGAACAGAGTCATGGCTCCTTGAAGATGCCTATATTTCGGGGGTGAAAAATTGGTGGACGAGTTGCCTCAGGCCTGTATTTCTCTTCAATTGCAATCGTTGCACAAGCGAGCCAGGATGAACGACGAGTTGTTGAGATTCCATCCATCCATCTAGCTGCTATCGTGTTCGGAAATCCGGTAGGGGGTGTGGCCCGTGATGGTGGGCTAAGGAGGTCGGTCCTGTAGTGATCAATAATATCTCGCGTTTTTGTAGAAATCGGGATCTGTTATAGAAGAGGGGTCTAATACAGTAAAAATCACAAAATTCATGTCTGAAGGTGTTTTGACCCTGTGCTCAACGCTATCTTAAAAAAGAATATAGGAGCAGCTGTTCTAAAAAGCATCATCAACCTAAGTGTTTAGTTGACAAGCAGCACTCGTTGCATAAAAGAAGAGGTTGGTGTCTGTCGGTCCGTCGATGGAGGGTACACGGTCCCATTGTTTAATAGCAACTCTTGCGCCCACCTAGCGATGCGAGGTGGGTTCGCGTCCCACATGTCGACTAGGTCTTGTTTCCAACATGATTGCCTTGCAATATCCTGTGATCATAATATACCTTAACTTAGAAAGGCATAGAATAAGTATAGACAAAAGATTTGTTCTACGTAAATCTGGAGTACCGTCGTCGCCATCTTCTTGTTGGAAAAATGTACGCTATGAAAAACCCCATCGTCTTTTCTCCTAAATAAATTAAATTTTTTTCTTACATACTCTGATAAGATTAAGAAGGCTCGGCTCTTCTTCGTAAGATGTACACTTGGAGTGTTGAAAAGACGTGAAAAAGGGGCAGACTGTAAATGAAAAACGTCTGATATTCAACGCAGCTACATAGAACAGCTGCATGATCTCCTGTGCAGTATCCATGGGCCTTGTTTATATAGCTTCGGATCGCTCAGGACAGCTGTCACTTTTACTCCGCGCTTGACTACAAAGAGTTCTAATTGCGATCGCTTGCACTTTGTAACCGAATTGTCGTCAACCCCCTAATAACTGTCACCAGTCGACACCCTTCGTTCTGCGTATTTCGCCACTAAACTAAGCTGGACCCCGCTAAGGAACGGAAATCTAAGCCTAGGAATGATTTCACTTGCGTACGACGCCCGTAAAGAAAACCTCAGTCGGAGACCTGAAGTAAACGTGAAGAAGTGACTGAATGGGAAATGGTAATGTTAGCAACGAAAAAACCTTTGACTCAATAATTGGAGCACGAAGCACCTAAGAAAAACGTGATTTCTGGTATCACTGCTTTTGCCATCGAAGATGAAAGCACCTCGTGCTCCCCCTCAAACTCACTTTAGGGGATCAAGAGATCCCCACTCATTTTCTGTGCTAATTTTGTAGCGGCGTGTACAAAAGTTCCCCGAGCTGTCAGACATCAAATCCGTTTTAGGAATAAGCACAACAGATCAGAAGGGATCATATGTATCAATGCATCACTTTCTTTGCTACTGCAACGAGAGATTTTCATTCGGTGTAGTTGAAAAACCACTCACCGTGTTCTCCATTTTCTGCAGAGTAGATCAATATTAGGTATCAGCTCTATCACGCAATGGCGTGCTGTCAGAATGTGTCTCTGTGAAATCAAAACACCACTACAGCTACCTTCTTTCTTGCTGCGTCCTGAAAGAATTATACGAGGAATGAACCAACCCTATGGATCGTGAAGAGACTTTGCGTTCACTGTTGAAGATTGGCGCAAACTCGGTGCCATATGCTATAACATAGGTGCACCGAGTTAACGCCAACCTTCAACAGAACAGTGTAGGCAGTCTCTTCACGATCCATGGCGATATTAGGTCCTATGTGCTACTAGAAAAGTCGTCTGCGCTCCTTGTTTTTGCGTGGTTCATTATCGGGACGCATATGTAGGGTTTTCATTTTCGATTTATCCTGACGCATGGACCAGACGGCCCTGTAGGGTTGGCAGCTTCACAGCTCCTAGGAGAATGGAGTTTCGACTCGCGCGGGGTGATCTACCGTCGCAGCCACGTCCACTCATCATACTAAAATTATTACGCGAACTCTATGTGTCGCGGGTGGGAGGACGGAATTGGTAGTAGAAAGGGTGGCTCGGAAACGCTGCATCTCAAGTTTATTTTCTAAGTGTAGAACCGAACTGTGGAGAACCTGCGGGAACACAAACCGATTGGAGTGAATTTGGCTCCGAACTAGAGGTTACGTTTTTTATTGCACAGAAATGGAAAATACTGCTTGAAAACTACTACAGGACTCAACTGTTTTGTCGCAATATATGGACAATTTCTCGTGCAAAATTAACTTCTCACGTTTTTTATACTGCAATGAAACCATCCACGGGTATTCGCCTGAGCTAACGATTGTTCCTCCAATTGATCTCTTCAACCGTAGTGCTTCAGATGAGCCTAAATTACTCGGGAGCCGTTACATTTAGTCTTGTGCAAGTTCGAAAATCGCATATTATTTAATAAAATGGGAAAACACTTACATAAAAAAACACAGCAACTTACACGTAGCCTCCTCATAACTTGCCCCTCAAAAGTAACATGTTGGGAAGTTATTTGGGTTTGTGGTTGACGTGCTGCTGTTCATCGGAAAACATCTCAGTTCTTTATGCTCCAAACATTAAGAGGTGCGACCAAGGAGAATTAGGGATCCAACAAATTTGAACATTTCGCACTTGATGCGTGTTGGAAAACTATGAGTCTTAAGCAAATTGTCTTTAGTCGGGGCAACGGCTGTTCTCATACCTACCCGAAGGGCTCGTTCTGGACTGTGATCTTCGGTGTGCAACATTTGGATTATGCACTGGTGACCTGGTGTGCGGCATGAAAGGTTGGAAGGCTACCCTAACACCGAGAGAGATCCTCACACATAACTTTGGGCACAGGTCAGCGTTTGTAAGCATCTCCTCTGCCTTCTCTTCTATCTGTGAAACACGTCCATAGAAATAACACTGGTGCATTTGCAGACTATGACCTGCCTATTCGAATAAATACGTATAGCTTAAAGAGATGCCAAACGACTTGAATCATGTGGGCATTCCCATCTGCCTAGAAATGGAAAATTAAAAGACTTGAATGATGAGAACTCAGTGAACAGTGGAAAATCGCTTCTCCATTGCAACGTTTTGAGCGAAGTGGACAGACCTACCAGGGGGTGATATCAGCATGACCAACGATATCGTCCAAGAAATCGGCCATTAGAGAAATGTTGCTGACTTGCTGTCTCCACCCTGCTCCGAGCTCCGTAATCTAGAACTGGGAGGGCTGCTTCTGACAAGGGATTTACACCTTCATGAGGACCACCCGTAGAGCACCGAGAAACGTCTTCTAAATACGAACTGAAGGAACCAAAAACAGCAAGCGCTGAGAAGCGAACATCCCCTGAGCAAGTCCGTAGCTCGCCACTCGCTGTTCCACATAAAGATCAGAAATACTGATTTGCAGAAGTGGAGCGAGAGAGAGGTAGATGTCGGACTAATATGCTGCTATCTGCGAGATGTCACAGGAGCTCCCGTCCACTCAAAATACATTAGGCATTCCCACCGCTCTGATTGACTATCGGTATTTCCAAAAGAATCTGAACCAGCGTGGTGCATGCCGAGAAGATCACCGGTAAAAACGGATTATCAAAGTTTCAAGGTAAAGAGCACAGGCTCTTTAAATAATCTTAATTTAAGTTTACATTGATCGAAGATGGTCTTGAAATTCTGAAACATTTTCGTTATAGTTTTCCGTGGAAACTTAAAGGCATCGTACGCGCTGAAAACCATGTCTCGTTTTTGAGCGTTTTTGAATTGTTACACCCCTATTGTAACTAAAGTTAGCGAAAAGCCCCCTCAAAAACGTTAACTTTTCAAGAAAGAACCGTTTCAAAAACCTTCTGCAAATCGTTTGAAATTCGCGCCGGCATCGACTCGGGATAGTTACGCGGATTGCGCCAGGAGCAGTTCTACAATTTGTATATTGGCGCAGCGTTGGAAACAATTGGACGACGACTACAATGCACTGACTGCACTGACTTGCACTGATTAACTAAAAAATCCTCACCTGGGCCCTGCACATCGTCCTCGCTCGTTGTGTGACGAGAAGTTTCCAGTCGATAATGCCACTTTCGTCCGACGGTGCGTCAGCGTACAGAGGCATGCCCTGGCATGCCCTGTACTTAGCGACGCGATGTTCTGCTCAAATATTGCGAAAGTGCCAAATGACTGACGGAAGGGCCGGCCCCTTTTGACGGAATTCCTTACTTTCCACTTCTTCTATGCTCACAACGGTACGTTTTTGAGCAGCCATCTCGTTGTACGTTCTCACAGGGGCCGAGGAAGGGATTGAGCATAGAAAATGGGAAGTCGATTTCAGCGCGTACGATGCCTTTAACTGAATTCCGTCTTCAACTCTTTCAGATGTGTCAGTACCACTTACTCAGAAAGCGTTTACCACATTCCTGATGAATAGCTTCGTTCTCAGCTTCTGTCACATTATCAGCGTGCACAAAGCAGACTAGTCCGACTAACAACAGGATCTGCATCTGAAAGTAGAGAACTCCTCAATAAAAAATGGTTTACAGATGAGAGTGCGAAAGTAAGGAAGTTCTGGGAATGGACTGAAAGTTTCCAGGTTGGGGCACTACGCGTTTATGGGTCTTTTCATATGCAGGCTTCGCGAGCAACCAAAGGACGTATTCATGAAGTCGCAGGCACAGAAAGGGGCGCATCCCTTTTGTGCCCGGCGTTTGCCTTTCGATAAGGGTGGCCTCCTCTTCGCCACCTGTCAGAGCAGAGACAGGCATGGGTAGCCTCCTGCAGAGAAGGAGAGGAGACCTCCGGGTATGAAACTGCTGTGTCTCAGCCCCGCGAACAATTCCTTCCGGCGGGCACAGCATGCCCGACCTTAGCTGTGTGAGTGGACGGGCAGAGCGCGAGCTGCCTGCCAGTAACATCTCGATCATTTTTGGCCACGTGAGATCGACATAGCAGGCAGCCGCAACACTCTCCGTTCACCCGTTATGAGGCTAGAAACCTTCCTGTCTACCTGCCGGGTAGCCAAATCGGAAACTCGTCCAACAGCGGGTGGACTTTGAATCTTCCCGGGAGGCTCCCAGTGTTCCGTGAATACGGGCACAGGATAGGCATGATCAGCCGCCCGCAGAGACGGAGGGTAGACCGCCGGCCGGGTGTTACGCTGCAGTTTCTCAGCTCCGTTATCTAAGCATTCCGGCGTGCTTAGCGTGCCCGACCTCAGCTGCACGGGTGGACGGGAAAAGCGCGTAATGTCCCTCAAGAAGGAAAACCTTCCCGTTAGCCCGCCCTTGTAGGCCTAGAGGACTTTGGATCTTCTAGGCCGGCTCCCCGAGTTTCGTGAATACTGCGAAAAATATGACTAGACCAGGATACCAGTTGGAGATGAACATCGGTGTAGTTGAACAACCGAAGGCATTTAAATACGGGTTTGGTATGTAGAGCCCATTCTGTTGATGAAGAAGTATTTGAGCAGACAGTCATTGCTTACGTAGCCACCAGAGTTCAGAATTGTGTTTAGATTTCATGTCTGAAAAGCTGGCCTCGGATACATGTCACGTATATGACATAGGAGGTGTTTTTTTCCGTGGTGCACTATTCGTTACAAACGGACGATGATACCTCCAGTAGAAAAGCTTCAAGCACACTTGATTGCGTTTAATATCAATTCACTTGCTATAGACGAGCAGATCATTGAAATGATATGCTAGGTTTGACTCTCGAATAGCTTTGCTGCAAGTCTTTTTTTATTCACTGCCTTTTTAAATAGATATGAGAACACCATGGTTAAAGGCATAGCTCACAATAAATTTTGTTCTCAAGTTTATCACATATGATGGGAGCTTTGGTACCCTATATAACAGCTACGTTGAACAAAGTAAGCGTAAAAATAGCTGAGAACTGCTTTTCGGACCGAAATTCCTTCAATCCACTTTGAGAAAGGTGGAGATTGTCATTATTCGTCATGTTATCACGTACTCATATATTACATACAATTTATTGTCTTCCCCTAATGTGCGCTATATCGTTTGTTGATCAGTTGACTTATTTTCTCATTCGATGTCAGATGACTAATGGAGGGCCGGCCTTTTTTGAAGGTATTCGAGGCATCCGACTCCCTATACACTGAGTATGTATCACAAAGATAGGACACCCCCTGGATTTGTCGGTCTCATGTTTGTTGAGCAACATAGATCTTTTTTTGTCAATACTATTGTGATCAGCATGTAAAATAACCCCCCGCATAGCACTTTTGGGCTAGATCGAATGTTTGCGCACTTTTCTAGAATAAATTTATGTTTTAAACCTCGTATCGAAAAGATAGGACACCCCCAGGTTAAATCGGATTTCTTATTTGATAGAGCTCTGCTATCCCAAATGTAATCGTCAATTGGCTACCCTTACTGCCTTATCGCACTAAATACTCAATTCGGTATACTATCGACCAAGTAAACCAGCCTTTGCGAGTCGATGACTTACTTACTTGACTTAATCGGTTGGCTTTCGCCTGACGCGGTCATTCCGCATCTTCACCGAGGTGTGCCGTCCTAGTAGTCAGCCGTGTCCATTTTCACGGTCTTCAGCCACAATTTGAGCACATTCCATCCGGCTGTCACTATTCCATTTCCTGTGAAACGAAACATCGCGCCTGAACTGTCTTTCGATGCCGAGTGACTTCAAATCCTCTTCAACAATATCTGTCCAGAACATTCGCCTACGCCCAGGTGGCCGTTTCCAGACAGGATTTGGAAGCATTCTTGAAGCGTGTTGTACGAGAAGATCCGGCGTTCTTCTTAGTATATGCCCGAGCAGTCGAAGTCAACTTTCCATTGCTGCTTGAGATGGCGTAAGGAGATGCTCGCACCTCACTTGTGGACTCCATCTGCTCGCAGAGCATTGAGCAATCGATCACGATGAGGAGAGTCGAACGCGGCTTCAAAGACCAAAAAAGCAAGCTGTAATGGCTTCGAAAACCGCTGCCACGATTCAATTACTCTTCTCACGACGAACACTTGGTCGATGGTCGATCTTCTAGGTCGAAAACCGGCTTGCTCATCTCTGGTCGTTCTTTCACGATGTTTGATAGGTCGCTCGAGAATGATACGTTCTAAAACCTTGTGCATGACACGATGAGAGAGATTCCTCTGTAGTTCTTAGGATCCGTGACGGATAGCTTCTTGTGAAGAGGTACGATGATCGCATGTCTCCACGAATCGGGTATCCTTTCGCTCATCCATATAGCACGGCTGGTGTTGGTCATTTCACGAATCCCAGACGGAGGAAGAGCTTTCAGCATTTCAGCAGTGATGTTTTCATCTCCACCTGCCTTTCCATTCTTCATTTTCCGGACACAATTCGAAACTTCAGCCTCAGTCGGCGGTTCCTCACTGACATCGTAATGTGCTCTCTGAACATGCGGCAGCTCTGGTACTGACGGCGCTGGACGATTCAATAGTGAACTGAAGTAATTCTTTCATAATGGCAGCGTCGCATCACCAACGCATCACCAACTGGTAGTGTTGAGGACAGCAGAACATCTCTTCATCTTGCCGCTATACTGTCGTAACAACGTGTAGGCTTTCCTCGGATTCTTCTCCTTCCAAACCTTCTCAAACTCCTTAGCTCTACAAGTCCATTCTCGTTCGCGGTCATTTTGAAGCTGCCGACGCAACTTCCTCCTGAGACGCTTCTCCTCCACGAAGTTTCCTGCAGTTCGGAAAGCACATACTCTGTTGTAAGTAGATGTTGTTTCCTCTGAGACGTAGGCGAACTTCTTCTTCGGCTGTACAGCCGAGAGTGCCTCTTTCGAAGCGTCCTGGATGCACTTGACCAAAGAAACCGCGTCGCAAAGTTTTTCCTTAGTCCGTAATCCAATGTGAATGGAAGCGCTTTGTCGAAAATTCCTTCTGCACTCTTCATCTCTGAGACTTGTCATGTCAATCCTCTGGAGAGCCTGAGCCTCTCGCTTCCTCTTATGAATCTTCGCAGTAAAGCTCAACGGAACAGGACGGTGATCCGAATCGAATGCGACATCCCACACAGGTGAAGTTCAACAGAACAGTACGGTGATCCAAATCGAATGCGACATCCCATACAGATCTAGATCTTCGAATGTCCGATACTGGAATATTCCTCGTCAGGACATAGTCAAGCTGTAGTTTTAAAGTTGTCATCTTCCGCTTCCTCTGCTCTTCTGGAGATAGCTGGGTTGGTCCCTGCCACGTAAGCTGATGGCGGCGATGATTCCTCTTGAATGTCGATGCAATAATCAGACCACTGCGTTCACAAAAGTCGACAAGGCGGTAGCCATTGTCCGATGTTTGCTCTACTGGGTAGAACCATTTACCGAGTACTTCGGATTCCTGATCGAGTCCCATCTTCGCATTTGCGTCAATCCCCACGACAACAACATGTTGACAAGGTATCCTGGCCAGCAACGTATTGAGTTCCTCAAAAAACGCATCCTTCGAATTGTCTTCGGCGGTTTCATTGGGCGCATGAGCACTCACTATCCACAGATTGAATCCTCTGTGATCCCGCAGTCGTACGAATGCATTCCGGCACGACGTTGAGCCGAACTCCTTGACCATACCATTGAAATCCTTCCTTACAGCTATTGCACAGCCTCCCACTCTCCGATCGTCAGCGTTACCGCAGTAGATGGTGTACTCTCCGACGCTGATGACGGGTTTATCCTTGAGGCGGGTTTCCTGCAGAGCAGCAAACGGTGCATGGAAATAGCTCAGAAGTCTGGATAGCGCAGTTTTTTGGATATCACTCGACAGCGATCGACAGTTCAGGGTGGCGAAACTGTGGCTTGTGGCTAAAAACTAAATGAACTCCCTAGGTACGGATCCTAAGGTGTTATGGACCAGATGCCTTGGTGTGCCGGACGGCGACATCTTTATGCAATGTGCGGGATACTTTCGCGATATAGTTGTGCACGCTATATCGCTCGAACGTTCTCTGTGTACACTCAAACGTCTGCTGGGTTCAGTAGAAGCAGGGGCACCAACGAGCAGGTACCAACAGACTTGTATACACACCCCCTGCTAGTCGATATCGCTCTATTTCTCGAGTATGGTAGGTTGCAGCGCAGATATCGAGCTATGTATATCGCCGGCCATTGGCTCAGACCCGACGAACTAAAATATCCCAGGGATTCTTTATGTTGTTGAGATTAGGACTGTAGACTAGCCACCCTGGACAAGATACAGTGCGTCGCATAAGTATACGGACACCCTGAAAATTCATGGTTGAACCATTCGAGCGACGTTTCAAGCATCGGCACCGGTTTCTGTGTTTTCCGCTATGCCCAAAACGGTAGGTCACATTGTAGGAAGGCTAATCGTACACCTTTTCCCTTTTTACATACAGAAGTTCATTTTTAGACGTCGCATATATATACGAACACTTGGGAAATTCATAAATTCATAGAATAATTTCAAACAATACATACGGAAAAAGTCTTCAGTATGATGTTACACCACCGTTACGCGGAGTAAGCTCAAACAGTCTATCTGTCATGCTATCGCTGAGGTTCTGGAGGGTCCCTAGGTCAATTTCGTTCCATGCGTCCACGATGGCCTCCTTGAGTGACTCCACAGTTCCGTACTGCCTCCCATCCTTGTAGATCTTGCAAACAATGATTCCCCAAAGGTTCTCGATAGGATTCAGATCCGGGCTGATCGCTGGCCAAGGCGAAGTATCGACGTTGTTGCACCGGAGCCACTCCAGAGTAGATCGGCTGACGTGTATAGTGGCATTATCTTGAACATAACGGAAGCCCTTACGTCTCCAACGACAAGAATACGGAAGAAGATGCGAAGCCATCACTTCCTGGTACTCGAGTGAATTTATGCGATCCGATACGAATGCGATTCCGACCTTCCCAGTTGTTGTGAAGACTGCCCAAACCATCACGTTTCCTCCACCAAAGTTCCTGCTGCTGGAGAAAGCCGGCTTCTTCCGAAGATCCCGCCAGTAGTGCCTCGAACCATCCGGACCATCCAAATTAAACTTTTTCTCGTCCAAGAAGACAACCTGAGGCAATGGGTTCAAAATTTTTTCATGAATTTAGATAGCACGCGATTCAGCTCACCTTCCTTCAATTTTTACCCAAGTTTGAACGGGCGAACTTCAGCCTGGCCAACTTGTGGCGTCCTTCCAAGCGCGGAGCCTTTTTCATTACGGCTCTTTCAATGTTTTCGTTGCGAGTGATCGAACGGACGATGGTATCCTTTGACACATTCAGCGAGAGTTCGGAGCGGACGGTGGCGCTAGACACCACTGTGTAGGAGACTCTTCTAGCGATGCGTCGTTCGTCGTGTCCAGTGAGCTTCCGAGGTTTTCCAGAGCGAAGACGCTTTTCGTAGGAGTCCGGATTCCGTAGAAAATGCAGCTTGGCGAACGTCTAATTTGCCGAGAGATTTATCGGACTCCATGACCGGTGACGTAGAGAGCCCGGGCCTGGGCCTGTTCTTCGGAGGAGAGATGTGAACCGCGTGGCATGATGACAATTTACGCATACAACTACATTCTTTACTATCCCGCTTGGAACAGGATTTTTTCGTATGTCTCTTGTACAAAAATTTCGTTTCTCTGCAATGTTCGTATACTTATGCGACTGCTAAAAAATGAATTTCTGTATGTGAAAAAGGAAAAACTGTACGATTTGTCTACCTACATTGTGACCTACCGTTTTCGGCATAGCGAAAAACATGGAGACCGGTGCCGATGCTTGGAACTTCGTTCGAATTTCCCAACTATGAAATTTGAGGGTGTTCGTATACTTATGCGTCGCACTGTAGTTGTTGCCTAGCAAAGAAGCCGACCTCAGCCCTGCTCACTTGAACTTTTCAGTTGTCCTTTCAGAAAATGCAACTTTGTCGCCCGAAAACATGGCAAAATGAAGGTAGACGTCAAAAAACGTCCTTTCGTACTCGCTGTAGGTCGTCCGACAATTGACGTCTGCGAGCTGTAGACGTCCTTCAGGGCCAAATGCTTTGACGGATTATTGGACATCTACATTCGCAGTTCTGAAGGCTAAATTGGATAGCACCTATCCTCGACGTCCTTTAGTAGCGCTTCCAACCATCGGACCTAATGAGAAAAAGTTTCTTGCAGTCAGAAGCTATCGCCTTTACACAAGTAGTCAAAGTAGCTGTCCACTTTAGCCATCGAAACTGGAGGTCGCAGATCTCCTCAAATCTGATAGAGTTTTTGCCCGTCAAGGACGTCTACAGCTTGCGTTCGCCAGCAGTCGGATGATCTCCAGCGAGTACCAGAGGATGTCAGAGAAACACCTGTTTAAATTTCCCCATGTTATCGGGCGAAAAAATTGCGGTTTCTGACAGGACAACCAGAAAGTTCACGTGAACAGGTCTGAAGTCGGCTTCTTTGTTCGGCAATTGCTATCTTCTCCAGAGTGGCTAGTCTACAGTAGTGATCCCAACGAGAGTCTCTGGGATGTTCTAGTTCGTCGGGTCTGAGCCGATGGCCGGCGGTATTTCTCGATTTCTGCGCTCTTAGAAGCAATAACCGCGAAATGGGGCAAGATCGACTCGCAAAGGATGGTTAACTTGGTTGATAGTATACCGAATCGAGTATTTGGTGCGATAACGGGGCAAGGATAGCCAATTGACCATTAGATTTGGGATCAAACAATTTTATCGAACAAGAAACCCGATTTAGCGTAGGGGTGTTCTATCCTTTTGATACCCGGTTTAAAACAAAAATTCATTCTAGAAAAGTGCACAAACATTCGATCTAATCGAAAAGAGGTACAATACCCGCGCTAAGTTTTGTAAAAACGGGGAGCATCTGGCAAACTTGGCAAAAAAGCGTCCGATGCACGTAACTTTCTTGAATGAAGACTATTTTGAGTTTCAAAAACGCCATCATATTCACAGATCGAATTGCTGTCTAATTATGTGACTTGTGTGCCAAAGTTCCCTAAAATCGCTTTGTTTTTCAAAGAAATAGTTTTTGCAATCGTTTTTCGAAAACGTCGCGCGCGGCAAGTGCGGCGAAAGTTCGTTAAAGGCAGTGTTCACGACAGAAATCGTTTTTTTTTGTTCTTTTGCCTATCTTGAAGACGGTCCCATGCTGATTCCAATGATGTTTTTGGAATCGTACAAGACCTTCTGGGAACGGAGTTATGGTCCCTCAAAGATTGAGCTAAGGAAACATGGTGGACGAGTTGTCCGAGGCTTGTAACTTCCGTCTTTTGCAGCCGATGTATGCGAGCTGACCTGAGTAAACAGAGAAGTCGAGAATGAAGGGAAGAACGGGGCAAATAATCGGAAGCCATCGCTCATCTCACAATCTCGAGCATTCATTTGTTCACGTCGGTGGGCGTGGAAAGTGCATCTGGGGGTGACGAGCTGATGGGTGTCCAACTTTGGAGCCGTAGGGACCGTTCCAAGCTTATTTTTCTCAGTTTTTTCAACGTTAGGATTCCGCTAGGCCCCGAAGCTGCCGATCTCCACCAAAAAATCAGACATGGTTTTTATCGTGGACACTGCCTTTAAAGGCAAGGTCCGGTCAAATTTTGACACTACCGAAATTTGGGTTAAATAGATTGGGCTGGCCTAGCTGAACATCGTCTGAACGTTTCACGAACTCTGAGTCCTTAGTTCTGGAGAAAACAGCCTCAAGTCGGGGATTACGGTATTCACAGCATGATAATCATGGCTGGAATGACCGATAATTACACAGCACTTTTGAAGAATGCGTGGACAACCGCTAAAACATGGACGATGGCCACACTTTTCTGACTTTTCTGGATCATCGGCTAACGGAAGTGGCTGGAATAACTTGAAGAAGACCGGTTTTACGCAGTTTTCGCATGTTCCTTGGGACTACCTGTAGCAAGAGCACCGATTTAGCGGGAAATCTCAAAATCGAAATTCTGCCCGGACCCTGCCTTTAAGTATTTGCTTAAGTAATTGAAGAGCAGTCTGTATGCTTCCTTCATGAATCAGATGCAGGTGAGAGAATCTCAAGATTTGTGTTGATTGAATTTTCGAAATCCTTTGTTAAACACGCTTGAGAACTACCTGAAAAGTCGGAGCTTTGTTGCGAAAACCCTGAACTCTTGAATGAAGCATTTCGAAAAGTTAACCAACATAAACCTTGAGACTCTCTCACCTGCACCCAATTTATTAAGAAAGCATACAGATTGCTCTTCTATCACTTGTACAAATACTGCTTAAAGTTTCGCCGCACTTCGCCGCGCGCGACGTTTTTGAAAGACGATTGCAAAAACTATTTCCTTTGAAAACAAATCGATTTCAGAAAACTTCGGCACACAAGTCCTATAAATAGGTAGCGATTTGACATGTGAATATGATAGCGTTTTCAGAATTCAAAAAAGTCTTCATTCAAAAATGTTACATGCATCAGACGCTTTTTTGCCAAGTTTGCCAGATGCTCCCCGTTTTTACAAAACTTAGCGCGGGTATTGTATTTGAGGGTTATGTTACATCCTAATCACAGTAGTGTTGACGAAAATGGTCTATCTAGATCAGCAATCACAAAACCGCCAAAATCATGGGGTGTCCTATCTTTATGATACGCTGTGTATCCTAAAGGCAGTGTTCACGATAAATTTCACTTCCGATATCTCCACGGTTTACGAAAGGTCTGGTGCCCTATATAGCAAGGCATGCCTAAAAAGAACACGAAAGACGCGATTTTGAGCCAAAATAGGCCTTACCTTGTTTACGTTGATTTCTGAGCGAGGAGAAATCGACCGCTAGGTTCTAGCGGTTAGAAGGAACCTATCAGTGCAATGAAGCGATCAGCTCACTTATCAGCACTTCCTTAACTTGATCATTCCTGTAATCTGAGTAATAATTAATAATTGTAATAATTACAATAATTGATTAATTATATAATTATAATATTATAATAATTATAATAATTGTAATAATTCAAATAATTTGTTCATTCCGAAGGGGCGGATCTGGGGCACCAGGCGTGTCTAGGGCACCAAAACGCTTGGTATTTTGCCGCTCCTGGCTTGTTTTCTACCGTTATTTGGACGCTGAGGGCCTGGGTTCCTTCTCGCCTATCATTTCACTGCGGAACGTCAACGAGGATGATCATCGTGAACGCTGCCTCTAGCAATATTGTGTTGGTGAGCCAACACACTCTCCCTACGTGCTCCCGCGGGCACAACCATTTATTCAAATCCAAAAAAACGTTGAGTGGATTCCAGCGCGTACGACGCCCTTTTCGAAGTTTTAAGCAATGCGTTAACGTTTTACACAGCGTATCAAAACGATAGGACACCTTTGGTCGTATTGCAACTCTTGTTTGATAAAAAATATGTGAGCATAACTCTAACAATCCTTTTTTATTCATCTTTTCTATATCCGTATCGGTTTCTTTTCTTATTCTCTATCTGTTTTTTTTTGTTTTATTTTTTCTTCATCTATAAGGCCTCACTGATATGCGTCACAAATCTGCTGTTCAAGAGAGGGAAACGCGAGGTTATTTCCAGTTACCGGCCCATCCGTCTTGCATAAGTTCTCTTCGAGACCTTCACGGAGATACTCTTCATTCGTATGGAACGAGTCTTGGATGACTATCATCCAGTGATGCCGTAAAAACTTCTCCTGTATTGTCCAGATCCGCGCTGTCACCGAGCTCATCGAGGAAGAGTCGCGAATATCATAATCTTCTTGTTCTCGTTTTCGTGGACTACAAGAAGGCGTTCAAGTCTGTGGAGACTAGTGCTGCCCTCAATGCCTTCGTGCACTATTGGGTCTCCTCCTCCTATATTCATTTACTCGAACGGTGTTTTCCGGATACTTATATCGAGAGTTGAAGATTGCAGTTGCAAAAGTAGTGCTGCAAAGGGACATTATATCGCCCAAGATAATCACGGCTGCGCTTCAGCTGCGCTTCAAAACGCTGTGGTAAAATTGCACTGAAACTACAAATGCTGATTCATTGATGGCATTGAGATCAATAATATTTGTTTTGCCAACGATATTGTCCTAATTTCTAACATTGCGGCTGAGATAGAGACAATGCCCAACGAACTCGATGCGGCTGATGGGAGGATGGGTTTGGAGATGAAATTGTTTCAAACTAAAGAGATGGGGAATCATTGGTGCAACAGTGGGACAGTGAAGTTGAACAGAGACGCTTTGCTGGAAGTGGATCCGCACGAATTTTTGGGAAGAGAGCCGAACATGCGCAACAACATCATCCACGAAATTTTACGAAGATGACGCAGTGCATGGTCAGATACCGTCAGAGACCTGCAATGTGCTATGCTACGGAAACCTGCCCTTACAACAAGACTATCGCCAATGCCATGAAGACAACACAACGTGTCCTGAAGAGGTGTCTTCTGAAGAAGAGCCAACGGCAGCAGTAGTAACAAGACACACGAAGTTCAGAAATGAGACAGAAATTGCGTCCAAGGAATCAGCTGCAGTACGTGTTGAAATCGAAGTTTTGCTGTGGCCGGCCATTGGCTATGAAGAACCGATGATAGATAGAGTCTCCGTGTCACGAAATGGTTTTCATAGAGACAAAAAGAAGCTGCTGAAACGATTTCCGCCAAGATGGTCTAACTCGATCCTGAAATATTTTAGGGAACCTGGTCAGTCGTGCTGGTTGCAAGAGGCCAAAAATGGCGCGGAATGTGATAGTTGTGATCCACGCTGAGAAGATCGCCAGCAGAATGGACTATAAAATATCAAAGTAAAAGAGTTATGATACCGTATTTCCTGTAATTGAACACCCGGGTGTACTATTTTTCAACCACCGACAAAAGGGGGTTCAATTACAGGGAGGGGTTCAAATAGAGGGGGAGGCTCTAATTTTCAACCGAGAATTCAAGAGTCAATGTGGGAAAACACAGTTCATCAGGCAAACCAAAGTGCGACAATAATGAATTACTCAGAGAACGCTAAGTGATCATCATAAATAGAGTCATTGTTTAAGTCCTCGTTAAGATCAATCTCTTGGAAAATATCAATAAGGTTTTGGGTGTCGACATCTCGAACAGCGCGTAGCAGTTCACGTCCAGTAGGAATGGGTCTCCAATGTCTTTTCAGCTGAAGGGGGCTCTAGTAGAGTGTTCTGTTTTGGACCTCTACCGAAAGGAGGGTTCAAATAGAGCGTGTGTTCAATAACAAGAAATACGGCTTACGAATTCCGCTCCTTTTCATTGACGTCGAAGTACTTGTCTAATGCGAAATTACATGAATTCGTTTTGAATTCGTTTTCAGAAATGTACTCCGAGGGATCCTTATCCGTCAAGGTCATACAACTGTTCACAAGGTCTTCCGAGGGCTCATGAGTACTACGAATTTGGAATTTTGCCGTCATATTTGAAAAAAATAGTTTTTTTTCATTATTACCACATACCTGTAATTAAATTGTGTATTTGTAAAGTGTGCATGCAAAACTCAAGCTCGAGTATGTGAAAAGTATGGTTTCTGCTGCCCTATTACAGTTCAAATTCTTGACCTAAGTAGCTGAGCCGCGGCCAATACATGTTGAAAAAGTACCCGTAGAAATGGGCTGATCACACACTTCTGACCGTAGCTGCACTATCTTCATCGGAACCGAATTCCGGTTCGCAGTTGCGAATAAAACCTACATCAGTGGCGTGCTCTGAATAACTCGGAATATTTGATTGAGATGGGTCCAAAGTTGTGACAATGAAATGATTGTTGAGCGGTTCAATGAGCGTTTCACTGAGAGTTCAGCTTCTTTTTTAAACTACATCTGCCTACCTCAGCGGGATTCCGTTTAGCCCAGGGTAGTCTTAGAATTTCCTTGAATGTTTTGCTGCTGTTACTGCAGACTTATTCTAGAATACCATTGATTTCGCGCTGCTGCAAAGTAAACGATGGAGCCGAGCCGCATAAAAAATATTCTGTGAGGACAGTGGAAGCAGACTCACATACATGGCCACAGCTGCCAGTTTGGCAATCAAACGGACATCAAGCGAATGAAACAA
>JAPDOI010001720.1:147500-149521 GCA_029168955.1 Aplectana chamaeleonis
CCATTTTAAACCATTGTTGAGCATTATCCCAACTTTCTGCGCTCTTTTCAATGCAATTGGGATCTAATTTCTACCTTCACCCTGAACTGAGATTTCGAAAAACGGGTTGCGCGCGTGGCCAGTTCAAAACCAAATCTGGTGCGCGCTTGACGCGCATTAATATTCAGTGACCGAAAAAAAAACTTGAGCCCAAAAACAAAACCGACAGTAGGTTATTTTCTTAATTGACAATCTTATCACAATTTGACCCGAGCTGGAATGGTCACAGGGACGCTAAAGTCTCTTGAATTTGGTAGAAACTCAACATGTTGTTAGCAACGTGAATAAGAAGCGTACCGAAACCACAAATACGCCTATTCCAATGCATAAATTCGTCTGATGGAGGCCAAAGTATATCAATGAATATTCGAAAAACGAATACTCGTTATGCTCCTGCAGTTTGAAAAAAAAATGAATAAAACTAGAAAAGGAAAAACATGAAAATTAAAAAAAGGAGAAAATTTGTGATCGTATAGATTAACTGGCGATTAGCCACAGACAGGAATGGAGTTCGCCGATGTTCAAGTGAGCGACTCGGGGGAAATGTGGATTAAGCCTTCACTGTATGAGGAAAGGTTTAGACTCAACTGGTGAAAGTTGGGAGTTTGTCGCCAAAACACTGCTCGACAGTCCTCTTCGACAGAAAAAACCCTCCTTCGTTCTCAAATCGAAATACTACTTCTCGTATTGGTACGCACTTTTGTTGCCCGAGCTGGTGAGAAATGAGGGCTAGCCTAGCCGAAATCGTCGTCCCGCCACTCTGCTGGCAAAGACCGATCATCTTCAATATAGATTCGCCCTAATCCTTCGCGTATTGCTGAAACTGAGCCATTGCCAGGATTTCTAGGATTGTGAGCGTGCTTCGCTGTAGGGCACCGGACCTTTTGTAAATCGTGGAGATATTTGAAGTGAAATTTATCGTGAAAACTGCCTTTATTGAAGTGATCTGCCTGGGTCATGAAAAACTTCCTTTCAGCT
The DNA here is from genome assembly GCA_029168955.1 of Aplectana chamaeleonis. Lineage (NCBI taxonomy): Eukaryota > Metazoa > Nematoda > Chromadorea > Rhabditida > Cosmocercidae > Aplectana > Aplectana chamaeleonis. Next base: position 148,518 of record JAPDOI010001720.1, read on the forward strand.
GTCTTGTTGTCAAAAATTTTTGGAACGTTTTTCCGAGCGATTTTTGAAAAACTACCTGCTCATAGAATTTTCGCCCTTCAGGATGGATCTTTGAACGGAGCTCTTTCCAATATCTTCATGAAACTTTGCGTCGAGTAATGTTTTCAGCTTGAGAAAAAAACTTTCCAATCTTTCAGCCGATTTTAATTTATGAAATAACGTTTCTTTCATCACAAGCAATTAGATTTTCGAAACTAACTTTTTTTTACTATTTCATCCTAGATCCTGAGGTTATGATGGTTGAACGCTTTCAACGGACGTGAAGAGATCTTAAACCCTCGCTGAAACAGCAAATTTTATGGCTGGATTTAGTGTGCTACTATATGCACAACCTATATTTTAGTGAGCAATTTGTCAAACATGGTCGGAAACGATTTAAAGACGAAAATGTGGTGGACGAGCGTGCTCCTGCAGTTTGAAAAATGAATAAAACTACAAAAGGAAAAACATGAAAATTAAAGGAAAAATTTGGCGATCGTATAAGATTAACTTTGGCGATTAGCCACAGACAAGGAATGGGTTCGCCGATGTTCAAGTGAAAAAAGGCGACTCGGGGAAATGTGGATTAAGCCTTCACTGTATGAGAAAGGTTAGATCTAGCTCGAGAGCGGTGATAATTGGAGTTTGTCGCCAAAACCACTGCTCGGAAGTACAGTAAGAAAACGCACATCTTCGGAAGGTCAATACTTGAATTTTCTCATCGAAATCTTTCAGTGTTTCTTCTGAGGTTGAATTCTGACAAATCAAATGCAACTGGGTGACACATACTGATACTGATATTGGTACGCACTTTTGTTTGGGTGCATAACCTGATTTAGAATTCTGGTTTGAGGAAGATGGAAATCCTGGCAATCTTAGAATGCTACGCGCCAGCAAATCGTGTCGTCTAACACCGCCCAAATTCTGAAGAATCCGCTTGTGGTTCTTGAGATATGGAAAGATTTGTGAATTCTAAAATGTGTGTG
>JAPDOI010001721.1:0-149373 GCA_029168955.1 Aplectana chamaeleonis
GGACGCCGTAGAAAGATGTGCAGGGACCCAAATGAGAGTGACGCCGGACGTGCCGCAGAAAGTGTGCGGTACCCAAATGGGCCTGCGCAGGACGCCGCAAAAAATGTGCGGGGCCCAAATGAGAGTGCGCAAGACGTCGTAGAAAGTGTGCGTGACCCAAGTGGGATTGCGCCGGAGATCGCAAAAAGTGTACGGGACCCATGTGGGAGTGTTCCGAACGCCGCAGAAAGTGTGCGCGACCCAAGCGAAAAATCGCCGGACGGCACAGAAAGTGTGCGGGGCCCAAGTGGGAGTGCGCCAGACGCCGTAGAAAGTGTGTGGGACTCAAATCAGAGTGCGTCGGACGCCGTAGATAGTATGAGGGACCCTAATGGGTGTGCGCCGGACGCCGTAGAAAGTGTGCGGGACCCAAGTGGGAGTGCGCCGGACGCCGCAGTGTACGTGGCGCCAGTGGAAGTGCGAAAGACGCCGTAGAAAGTGTGCGGGACCCAAATGAGAGTACGCCGGACGCCGAAGAAAGTGTGCGGGACCCAAATGAGAGTGCGCCGGACGCCGTAGAAAGTGCGCGGGAAACAAATGAGAGCGCGCCCGACGCCGCAGAAAGTGTGCGGGACCCAAGCGGGAGTCCGGGGGCCGCCGCAGAAAGTGTGCGGCACCCAAGTGGGAGTGCGGCGGACGCCGGAGAAAGCGTGTGGGACTCAAATCAGAGGGCGTCGAAGGCCGTAGATAGTACGAGGGACCCTAATGGGTGTGCGCCGGACGCCGTAGAAAGTGTGCGGACCCAAGTGGGAGTGCGCCGGACGCCGCAGAAAGTGTACGTGGCTCCAGTGGAAGTGCGAAAGACGCCGTAGAAAGTGTGCGGTACCCAAATGAGAGTACGCCGGACGCCGAAGAAAGTGTGCGGGACCCTAATGGGTGCGCCGGACGCCGCAGAAAGTGTGGGACCCAAGTGGGAGTGCGCCGGACGCCGTAGAAAGTGTGTGGGACCCAAGAGGAGTGCGCCGGACGCCGCAGAAAGTGTGCGGGACCCAAGCGGGAGTGCGCCGGACGCCGCAGAAAGTGTGCGGACTCAAGAGGAAGTGCGCCGGACGCCGTAGAAAGTGTGCTGGACCCAAATGCGAGTGCGCCGGACGCCGTAGAAAGTGTGCGGGACCCTAATGGGTGCGCCGGACGCCGTAGAAAGTGTGCGTGACCCAAGTGGGAGTGCGCCGGACGCCGCAGAAAGTGTGCGGGACCCAAGAGGAAGTGCGCCGGACGCCGTAGAAAGTGTGCGGGACCCAAATGAGAGTGCGCCGGACGCGGAGAAAGTGTGCGGGACCCAAATGAGAGTGCGCCGGAAGCCGCAGAAAGTGTGCGGGACCCAAGCGGGAGTGCGCCGGACGCCGCAGAAAGTGTACGTGGCTCCAGTGGAAGTGCGAAAGACGCCGTAGAAAGTGTGCGGGACCCAAATGAGAGTACGCCGGACGCCGAAGAAAGTGTGCGGGACCCAAATGAGAGTGCGCCGGACGCCGCAGAAAGTGTGCGGGACCCAAGTGGGAGTGCGCCGGACGCCGTAGAAAGTGTGCGGGACCCAATCAGGGTGCGCCGGACGCCGTAGAAAGTGTGCGGGACCCAATGAGAGTGCGCCGGACGCCGTAGAAAGTGTGCGGGACCCAAGAGGGAGTGCGCCGGACGCCGCAGAAAGTGTGCGGGACCCAAGGTGCGCCGGACGCCGTAGAAAGTGTGCGGGACCCAATCTATGGGAGTGCGCCGGACGCCGCAGAAAGTGTGAGGGACCCACGTGGTGTGCGAAAGACGCCGTAGAAAGTGTGCGGGACCCAGAATGAGAGTACGCCGGACGCCGAAGAAAGTGTGCGGGACCCAAATGAGAGTGCGCCGGACGCCGTAGAAAGTGTGCTGGACCCAAGCGGGAGTGGCGCCGGACGCCGCAGAAAGTGTGCGGGACCCAAGTGGAAGTAGCGTCGGACGCCGCAGAAATTTGTACGTGGCTCCAGTGGAAGTGCGAAAGACGCCGTAGAAAGTGTGCGGGACCCAAATGAGAGTACACCGGACGCCGAAGAAAGTGTGCGGGACCCAGATGAGAGTGCGCCGGACGCCGCAGAAAGTGTGCGGGACCCAAGTGGAGTACGCCGGACGCCGCAGAAAGTGTGCGGTACCCAAATGAGAACGCGCCGGACGCCGCAGAAAGTGTGCGGGACCCAAGTGGGAGTGCGCGGGACGCCGTAGTAAGTGTACGGGATCCAAATGGGCCTGCGCCGAACGCCGTAGAAAGTGTTCGGGATCCAGATGAGAGTGCGCCGGACGCCGTAGAAAGTGTGCGGGAAACAAATGAGAGTGCGCCGGACGCCGCAGAAAGTGTGCGGGACCCAAGCGGGAGTCCGCCGGACGCCGCAGAAAGTGTGCGGGACCCAAGTGGGAGTGCGACGGACGCCGTAGAAAGTGTGTGGGACTCAAATCAGAGTGCGTCGGACGCCGAAGATAGTACGAGGGACCCTAATCGGTGAGCGCCGGACGCCGAAGAAAGTGTGCGGGACCCAAATGAGAGTACGCCGGACGCCGCAGAAAGTGTACGTGGCTCCAGTGGAAGTGCGAAAGACGCCGTAGAAAGTGTGCGGTACCCAAATGAGAGTACGCCGGACGCCGAAGAAAGTGTGCGGGACCCAAATGAGAGTGCGCCGGACGCCGCAGAAAGTGTACGGGACCCAAGTGGGAGTGCGCCGGACGCCGTAGAAAGTGTGTGGGACTCAAATCAGAGTGCGTCGGACGCCCTAGATAGTATGAGGGACCCTAATGGGTGTGCGCCGGACGCCGTAGAAAGTGTGCGGGACCCAAGTGGGAGTGCGCCGGACGCCGCAGAAAGTGTACGTGGCTCCAGTGGAAGTGCGAAAGACGCCGTAGAAAGTGTGCGGGACCCAAATGAGAGTGCGCCGGACGCCGTAGAAAGTGTGCGGGACCCAAGCGGGAGTCCGCCGGACGCCGCAGAAAGTGTGCGGGACCCAAGTGGGAGTGCGACGGACGCCGTAGAAAGTGTGTGGGACTCAAATCAGAGTGCGTCGGACGCCGTATATAGTATGAGGGACCCTAATGGGTGTGCGCCGGACGCCGTAGAAAGTATGCGGGACCCAAGTGGGAGTGCGCCGGACGCCGCAGAAAGTGTACGTGGCTCCAGTGGAAGTGCGAAAGACGCCGTAGAAAGTGTGCGGGACCCAAATGAGAGTACGCCGGACGCCGAAGAAAAAGTGCGGGACCCAAATGAGAGTGCGCCGGACGCCGCAGAAAGTGTGCGGGACCCAAGTGGGAGTGCGCCGGACGCCGTAGAAAGTGTGCGGGACTCAAATCAGAGTGCGTCGGACGCCGTAGAAAGTGTGAGGGACCCTAATGGGTGTGCGCCGGACGCCGTAGAAAGTGTGCGGGACCCAAGTGGGAGTGCGCCGGACGCCGCAGAAAGTGTGCGGGACCCAAGAGGAAGTGCGCCGGACGCCGTAGAAAGTGTGCTGGACCCAAGCGGGAGTGCGCCGGACGCCGCAAAAAGTGTGAGGGACCCTAATGGGTGTGCGCCGGACGCCGTAGAAAGTGTGCGGGACCCAAGTGGGAGTGCGCCGGACGCCGCAGAAAGTGTGCGGGACCCAAGAGGAAGTGCGCCGGACGCCGTAGAAAGTGTGCTGGACCCAAGCGGGAGTGCGCCGGACGCCGCAAAAAGTGTGCGGGACCCAAGTGGTAGTGCGTCGGACGCCGCAGAAAGTGTACGTGGCTCACGTGGAAGTGCGAAAGACGCCGTAGAAAGTGTGCGGGACCCAAATGAGAGTACGCCGGACGCCGAAGAAAGTGTGCGGGACCCAAATGAGAGTGCGCCGGACGCCGTAGAAAGTGTGCGGGACCCAAGTGGGAGTGCGCCGGACGCCGCAGAAAGTGTGCGGGACCCAAGTGGAAGTGCGCCGGACGCCGTATAATTTGTACGTGGCTCCAGTGGAAGTGCGAAAGACGCCGTAGAAAGTGTGCGGGACCCAAATGAGAGTACACCGGACGCCGAAGAAAGTGTGCGGGACCCAGATGAGAGTGCGCCGGACGCCGCAGAAAGTGTGCGGGACCCAAGTGGGAGTGCGCCGGACGCCGCAGAAAGTGTGCGGGACCCAAATGAGAACGCGCCGGACGCCGCAGAAAGTGTGCGGGACCCAAGTGGGAGTGCGCGGGACGCCGTAGTAAGTGTACGGGATCCAAATGGGCCTGCGCAGAACGCCGTAGAAAGTGTTCGGGATCCAAATGAGAGTGCGCCGGACGCCGCAGAAAGTGTGCGGGACCCAAATGAGAACGCGCCGGACGCCGCAGAAAGTGTGCGGGACCCAAATGAGAGTACACCGGACGCCGAAGAAAGTGTGCGGGACCCATATGAGAGTACGCCGGAAGCCGCAGAAAGTGTGCGCGACCCAAGTGGGAGTGCGCTGGACGCCGCAGAAAGTGTGCGGGACCCAAGTGGGAGTGCGCCGGACGCCGTAGAAAGTGTGCGGGACCCAAGCGGGAGTCCGCCGGACGCCGCAGAAAGTGTGCGGTACCCAAGTGGGAGTGCGACGGACGCCGTAGAAAGTGTGTGGGACTCAAGCGGGAGTGCGCCGGACGCCGCAAAAAATGTGCGGGACCCAAGTGGAAGTGCGTCGGACGCCGTAGAAAGTGTGCGGGACTCAAATCAGAGTGCGTCGGACGCCGTAGAAAGTGTGAGGGACCCTAATGGGTGTGCGCCGGACGCCGTAGAAAGTGTGCGGGACCCAAGTGGGAGTGCGCCGGACGCCGCAGAAAGTGTGCGGGACCCAAGAGGAAGTGCGCCGGACGCCGTAGAAAGTGTGCTGGACCCAAGCGGGAGTGCGCCGAACGCCGCAAAAAGTGTGCGGGACCCAAGTGGTAGTGCGTCGGACGCCGCAGAAAGTGTACGTGGCTCACGTGGAAGTGCGAAAGACGCCGTAGAAAGTGTGCGGGACCCAAATGAGAGTACGCCGGACGCCGAAGAAAGTGTGCGGGACCCAAATGAGAGTGCGCCGGACGCCGTAGAAAGTGTGCGGGACCCAAGTGGGAGTGCGCCGGACGCCGCAGAAAGTGTGCGGGACCCAAGTGGAAGTGCGCCGGACGCCGTATAATTTGTACGTGGCTCCAGTGGAAGTGCGAAAGACGCCGTAGAAAGTGTGCGGGACCCAAATGAGAGTACACCGGACGCCGAAGAAAGTGTGCGGGACCCAGATGAGAGTGCGCCGGACGCCGCAGAAAGTGTGCGGGACCCAAGTGGGAGTGCGCCGGACGCCGCAGAAAGTGTGCGGGACCCAAATGAGAACGCGCCGGACGCCGCAGAAAGTGTGCGGGACCCAAGTGGGAGTGCGCGGGACGCCGTAGTAAGTGTACGGGATCCAAATGGGCCTGCGCAGAACGCCGTAGAAAGTGTTCGGGATCCAAATGAGAGTGCGCCGGACGCCGTAGAAAGTGTGCGGGACCCAAGCGGGAGTGCGCCAGACGCCGCAAAAAGGGTGCGGGACCCAAGTGGAAGTGCGTCGGACGCCGCAGAAAGTGTACGTGGCTCCAGTGGAAGTGCGAAAGACGCCGTAGAAAGTGTGCGGGACCCAAATGAGAGTACGCCGGACGCCGAAGAAAGTGTGCGGGACCCAAATGAGAACGCGCCGGACGCCGCAGAAAGTGTGCGGGACCCAAGTGGGAGTGCGCGGGACGCCGTAGTAAGTGTACGGGATCCAAATGGGCCTGCGCAGAACGCCGTAGAAAGTGTTCGGGATCCAAATGAGAGTGCGCCGGACGCCGCAGAAAGTGTGCGGGACCCAAATGAGAACGCGCCGGACGCCGCAGAAAGTGTGCGGGACCCAAGTGGGAGTGCGCGGGACGCCGTAGTAAGTGTACGGGATCCAAATGGGCCTGCGCAGAACGCCGAAGAAAGTGTGCGGGACCCAAATGAGAGTACGCCGGAAGCCGCAGAAAGTGTGCGCGACCCAAGTGGGAGTGCGCTGGACGACGCAGAAAGTGTGCGGGACCCGCGGAGTGGCGCCGGACGCCGTAGAAAGTGTGCGGGACCCAAGCGGGAGTCCGCCGGACGCCGCAGAAAGTGTGCGGTACCCAAGCGGGAGTGCGACGGACGCCGTAGAAAGTGTGTGGGACTCAAGCGGAGTGCGCCGGACGCCGCAAAAATGTGCGGGACCCAGCGGAAGTGCGTCGGACGCCGTAGAAAGTGTGCGGGACTCAAATCAGAGTGCGTCGGACGCCGTAGAAAGTGTGAGGGACCATAATGGGTGTGCGAGTGCCGGACGCCGTAGAAAGTGTGCGGGACCCAAATGGGAGTACGCCGGACGCCGCAGAAAGTGTGCGGGACCCAAATGAGGAAGCGCCGGACGCCGTAGAAAGTGTGCTGACCCAAGCGGGAGTGCGCCGGACGCCGCAAAAAGTGTGCGGGACCCAAGTGGAAGTGCGTCGGACGCCGCAGAAAGTGTACGTGGCTCCAGTGGAAGTGCGAAAGACGCCGTAGAAAGTGTGCGGGACCCAAATGAGAGTACGCCGGACGCCGAAGAAAGTGTGCGGGACCCAAATGAGAGTACGCCGGACGCCGTAGAAAGTGTGCGGGACCCAGATGAGAGTGCGCCGGACGCCGCAGAAAGTGTGCGGGACCCAAATGAGAACGCGCCGGACGCCGCAGAAAGTGTGCGGGACCCAAGTGGGAGTGCGCGGGACGCCGTAGTAAGTGTGTACGGGATCCAAATGGGCCTGCGCAGAACGCCGTAGAAAGTGTTCGGGATCCAAATCAGAGTGCGCCGGACGCCGTAGAAAGTGTGCGGACCCAAGCGGAGTGCGCCGGACGCCGCAAAAAATGTGCGGGACCCAAGTGGAAGTAGCGTCGGACGCCGCAGAAAGTGTCCGTGGCTCCAGTGGAAGTGCGAAAGACGCCGTAGAAAGTGTGCGGTACCCAAATGAGAGTACGCCGGACGCCGAAGAAAGTGTGCGGGACCCAAATGAGAGTGCGCCGGACGCCGCAGAAAGTGTGCGGGCCCCAAGCGGGAGTGCGCCGGACGCCGTAGAAAGTGTGCGGGACCCAAGCGGGAGTCCGCCGGACGCCGCAGAAAGTGTGCGGGACCCAAGTGGGAGTGCGACGGACGCCGTAGAAAGTGTGTGGGACTCAAATCAGAGTGCGTCGGACGCCGTAGATAGTATGAGGGACCCTAATGGGTGTGCGCCGGACGCCGTAGAAAGTGTGCGGGACCCAAGTGGGAGTGCGCCGGACGCCGCAGAAAGTGTACGTGGCTCCAGTGGAAGTGCGAAAGACGCCGTAGAAAGTGTGCGGGACCCAAATGAGAGTACGCCGGACGCCGAAGAAAGTGTGCGGGACCCAAATGAGAGTGCGCCGGACGCCGCAGAAAGTGTGCGGGACCCAAGTGGGAGTGCGCCGGACGCCGTAGAAAGTGTGCGGGACCCAAGCGGGAGTCCGCCGGACGCCGCAGAAAGTGTGCGGGACCCAAGTGGGAGTGCGCCGGACGCCGTAGAAAGTGTTTGGGACTCAAATCAGAGTGCGTCGGACGCCGTCGAAAGTGTGAGGGACCCTAATGGGTGTGCGCCGGACGCCGTAGAAAGTGTGCGGGACCCAAGTGGGAGTGCGCCGGACGCCGCAGAAAGTGTGCGGGACCAAAGTGGAAGTGCGCCGGACGCCGTAGAAAGTGTGCGGGACCCAAACGGGAGTGCGCCGGACGCCGCAAAAAGTGTGCGGGACCCAAGTGGGAGTGCGTCGGACGCCGCAGAAAAAGTACGTGGCTCCAGTGGAAGTGCGAAAGACGCCTTAGAAAGTGTGCGGGACCCAAATGAGAGTGCGCCGGACGCCGTAGAAAGTGTGCGGGACCCAAGTGGGAGTGCGCCGGACGCCGCAGAAAGTGTGCGGGACCCAAGTGGAAGTGCGCCGGACGCCGTATAATTTGTACGTGGCTCCAGTGGAAGTGCGAAAGACGCCGTAGAAAGTGTGCGGGACCCAAATGAGAGTACACCGGACGCCGAAGAAAGTGTGCGGGACCCAAATGAGAGTGCGCCGGACGCCGTAGAAAGTGTGCGGGACCCGCGGGAGTGCGCCGGACGCCGCAGAAAGTGTGCGGGACCCAAATGAGAACGCGCCGGACGCCGCAGAAAGTGTGCGGGACCCAAGTGGAGTGCGCGGGACGCCGTAGTAAGTGTACGGGATCCAAATGGCCTGCGCAGAACGGCGAAGAAAGTGTTCGGGATGCAAATGGGAGTGCGCCGGGCGCCGTAGAAAGTGTGCGGGACCCAAGCGGGAGTCCGCCGGACGCCGCAGAAAGTGTGCAGGACCCAAGTGGGAGTGCGACGTACGCCGTAGAAAGTGTGTGGGACTCAAATCAGAGTGCGTCGGACGCCGTAGAAAGTGTGAGGGACCCTAATGGGTGTGCGCCGGACGCCGTAGAAAGTGTGCGGGACCCAAGTGGGAGTGCGCCGGACGCCGCAGAAAGTGTGCGGGACCCAAGTGGGAGTGCGACGGACGCCGTAGAAAGTGTGCGGGACCCAAATGAGAGTGCGCCGGACGCCGTAGAAAGTGTGCGGGACCCAAGTGGGAGTGCGCCGGACGCCGCAGAAAGTGTGCGGGACCCAAGTGGAAGTGCGCCGGACACCGTATAAGTTGTACGTGGCTCCAGTGGAAGTGCGAAAGACGCCGTAGAAAGTGTGCGGGACCCAAATGAGAGTACACCGGACGCCGAAGAAAGTGTGCGGGACCCAAATGAGAGTGCGCCGGACGCCGCAGAAAGTGTGCGGGACCCAAGTGGGAGTGCGCCGGACGCCGCAGAAAGTGTGCGGGACCCAAATGAGAACGCGCCGGACGCCGCAGAAAGTGTGCGGGACCCAAGTGGGAGTGCGCGGGACGCCGTAGTAAGTGTACGGAATCCAAATGGGCCTGCGCAGAACGCCGTAGAAAGTGTTCGGGATCCAAATGAGAGTGCGCCGGACGCCGTAGAAAGTGTGCGGGACCCAAGCGGGAGTCCGCCGGACGCCGCAGAAAGTGTGCGGGACCCAAGTGGGAGTGCGACGGACGCCGTAGAAAGTGTGTGGGACTCAAATCAGAGTGCGTCGGACGCCGTAGAAAGTGTGAGGGACCCTAATGGGTGTGCGCCGGACGCCGTAGAAAGTGTGCGGGACCCAAGTGGGAGTGCGCCGGACGCCGCAGAAAGTGTGCGGGACCCAAGAGGAAGTGCGCCGGACGCCGTAGAAAGTGTGCTGGACCCAAGCGGGAGTGCGCCGGACGCCGCAAAAAGTGTGCGGGACCCAAGTGGTAGTGCGTCGGACGCCGCAGAAAGTGTACGTGGCTCACGTGGAAGTGCGAAAGACGCCGTAGAAAGTGTGCGGGACCCAAATGAGAGTACGCCGGACGCCGAAGAAAGTATGCGGGACCCAAATGAGAGTGCGCCGGACGCCGTAGAAAGTGTGCGGGACCCAAGTTGGAGTGCGCCGGACGCCGCAGAAAGTGTGCGGGACCCAAGTGGAAGTGCGCCGGACGCCGTATAATTTGTACGTGGCTCCAGTGGAAGTGCGAAAGACGCCGTAGAAAGTGTGCGGGACCCAAATGAGAGTACACCGGACGCCGAAGAAAGTGTGCGGGACCCAGATGAGAGTGCGCCGGACGCCGCAGAAAGTGTGCGGGACCCAAGTGGGAGTGCGCCGGACGCCGCAGAAAGTGTGCGGGACCCAAATGAGAACGCGCCGGACGCCGCAGAAAGTGTGCGGGACCCAAGTGGGAGTGCGCGGGACGCCGTAGTAAGTGTACGGGATCCAAATGGGCCTGCGCAGAACGCCGTAGAAAGTGTTCGGGATCCAAATGAGAGTGCGCCGGACGCCGTAGAAAGTGTGCGGGACCCAAGCGGGAGTGCGCCGGACGCCGCAAAAAATGTGCGGGACCCAAGTGGAAGTGCGTCGGACGCCGCAGAAAGTGTACGTGGCTCCAGTGGAAGTGCGAAAGACGCCGTAGAAAGTGTGCGGGACCCAAATGAGAGTACGCCGGACGCCGAAGAAAGTGTGCGGGACCCAAATGAGAGTACGCCGGAAGCCGCAGAAAGTGTGCGGGACCCAAGTGGGAGTGCGCTGGACGCCGTAATAAGTGTGCGGTATCCAAATGGGCCTGCGCAGAACGCCGTAGAAAATGTTCGGGATCCAAATGAGAGTGCGCCGGACGCCGTAGAAAGTGTGCGGGAAACAAATGAGAGTGCGCCGGACGCCGCAGAAAGTGTGCGGGACCCAAGTGGGAGTGCGCCGGACGCCGTAGAAAGTGTGCGGGACCCAAGCGGGAGTCCGCCGGACGCCGCAGAAAGTGTGCGGTACCCAAGTGGGAGTGCGACGGACGCCGTAGAAAGTGTGTGGGACTCAAATCAGAGTGCGTCGGACGCCGTAGATAGTATGAGGGACCCTAATGGGTGTGCGCCGGACGCCGTAGAAAGTGTGCGGGACCCAAGTGGGAGTGCGCCGGACGCCGCAGAAAGTGTACGTGGCTCCAGTGGAAGTGCGAAAGACGCCGTAGAAAGTGTGCGGGACCCAAATGAGAGTACGCCGGACGCCGAAGAAAGTGTGCGGGACCCAAATGAGAGTGCGCCGGACGCCGCAGAAAGTGTGCGGGACCCAAGTGGAGTGCGCCGGACGCCGTAGAAAGTGTGCGGGCCCCAAGCGGGAGTCCGCCGGCCGCCGCAGAAAGTGTGCGGGACCCAAGTGGGAGTGCGCCGGACACCGTAGAAAGTGCTTGGGACTCAAATCAGAGTGCGTCGGACGCCGTCGAAAGTGTGAGGACCCCACGGTGTGCAGCGCCGGACGCCGTAGAAAGTGTGCGGGACCCAAGTGGGAGTGCGCCGGACGCCGCAGAAAGTGTGCGGGACCAAAGTGGAAGTGCGCCGGACGCCGTAGAAAGTGTGCGGGACCCAAACGGGAGTGCGCCGGACGCCGCAAAAAGTGTGCGGGACCCAAGTGGGAGTGCGTCGGACGCCGCAGAAAAAGGACGTGGCTCCAGTGGACGTTCGAAGGACGCCGTAGATAGTGTGCGGGACCCAAATGAGAGTGCGCCGGGCGCCGTATAAAATGTGCGGGACCTAAGCGGGAGTGCGCCGGACGCCGCAGAAAGTGTGCGGGACCCAAGTGGGAGTGCGCCGGACGCCGTAGAATTTGTACGTGGCTCCAGTGGAAGTGCGAAAGACGCCGTAGAAAGTGTGCGGGACCCAAATGAGAGTACACCGGACGCCGAAGAAAGTGTGCGGGACCCCAATGAGAGTGCGCCGAACGCCGAAGAAAGTGTGCGGGACCCAAATGAGAGTGCGCCGGAAGCCGCAGAAAGTGTGCGGGACCCAAATGAGAACGCGCCGGACGCCGCAGAAAGGGTGCGGGTCCCAAGTGGGAGTGCGCGGGACGCCGTAGTAAGTGTACGGGATCCAAATGGGCCTGCGCAGAACGCCGTAGAAAGTGTTCGGGATCCAAATGAGAGTGCGCCGGACGCCGTAGAAAGTGTGCGGGACCCAAGCGGGAGTCCGCCGGACGCCGCAGAAAGTGTGCGGGACCCAAGTGGGAGTGCGACGGACGCCGTAGAAAGTGTGTGGGACTCAAATCAGAGTGCGTCGGACGCCGTAGATAGTATGAGGGACCCTAATGGGTGTGCGCCGGGTGCCGTATAAAATGTGCGGTACCCAAGTGCAAGTGCGCAGGACGCCGTAGAATTTGTACGTGGCTCCAGTGGAAGTGCGAAGGACGCCGTAGAAAGTGTGCGGGACCCAAATGGGCGTGCGCAGAACGCCGTAGATAGTGTGCGGGACCCAAATGAGAGTGCGCCGGGCGCAGTATAAAATGTGCGGTACCCCAGTGGAAGTGCGCAGGACGCCGTAGAAATTGAATGTGGCTCCAGTGGAAGTGCAAGAGACGCCGTAGAAAGTGTACGGGACTCAAGTGGGAGTGCGCCGGATGCCGTAAAAAGTGTGCGGGACTAAAATGGGTGTGCGCCGGACGCTGCAGAAAGTGTGTCGGACCCAAACGAAAGTACGTTGGACGCCGTAAAAACTGTGCGGTGACCAAGTGAAAGTGTGCGGGACCCAAATACAAGCACGCCCATGCCGATCATTTTTTCCGCCGGGCTACCGTAACCACTCTTGAACAAAACATGATAACGAACGATAACACACGCTCATAACATGCGTGGTATAAAAGGGCAGAGGAGCGGTATACATTCATTTACAAACCGCTCTCTTCAAGAAGCCACTGGAAAGTGGCTAAGGGGGTCGAAATTGTGCAAACATGGTTGTTGGCTATTACGATATGCTTATATCCAAGCTGACACTTGGAAAAATTTTGAGGGAGGGTTACGGTAGCCCTGCCAAAAAATGATCGGCATGAGCGTGCTTGTGACCCAAATGGGTGTGCGCAGAACGCCGTAGAAAGTGTGTGGGACATCAGTGGGAGTTTGCAGGATGTCACAGAATGTGTGCAAAACGTCACAGAAAGTGCGCAGGATGTCACAGAAAGTGTGCAGGACGTCAGTGGGAGTGTGCAGGACATTAGTGGGGTGTGTCGGACGTCATAAAAAGTGTGCAGGACGTCAGTGGGAGTGTGCAGGACATTAGTGGTAGTGTGCAGGACGTCAGTGGGAGTGTGCAGCACCTCATAGAAAGTGTGTAGGACATCAGTGGAAGGCTGCAGGACATTAGTGGGAGTGTGCAGGGCATTAGTGGGAGTGTGCAGGACGTCATAGAAAGTGTGCAGGATGTCACAGAATGTGTGCAGGACGTCATAGAAAGTGCGCAGGATGTCATAGAAAGTGTGCAGGACATCAGTGGGAGTGTGCAATATATTAGTGGGAGTGTGTCGGACGTCATATAAAGTGTGCAGAACGTCAGTGGGAGTGTGCAGGACATTAGCGGTAGTGTGTAGGACATCAGTGGAAGGGTGCAGGACATTAGTGGGAGTGTGCAGGGTATTAGTGGGAGTGTGCAGGACGTCATAGAAAGTGTGCAGGATGTCACAGAATGTGTGCAGGACGTCATAGAAAGTGCGCGGGATGTCATAGAAAGTGTGCAGGACATCAGTGGGAGTGTGCAATATATTAGTGGGAGTGTGTCGGACGTCATGTAAAGTGTGCAGGACATTAATGGGAGTGTGCAGCACCTCATAGAAAGTGTGTAGGACATCAGTAGAAGGGTGCAGGACATTAGTGGGAGTGTGCAGGGTATTAGTGGGAGTGTGCAGGACATTGATGGGAGCGTGCAGGACGTAATACAACGTGTGCAGGACATCAGATCGCCAAAACGAGAGATCGCCTTGTCTGTACTTATCCGTAGAACATATCGAAGCAAAATCACGCGTGTTGATTTTACTTCACCTAATACGTGAAGACAGCCGCATTACAGCTCCCGAAAGAGGTTTGATGCTTCCCCTTTCACGCGTGATTTCGCTTTGATATGTTCTACGGATAAGTACAGACAAGGCGTTCTCTTGTTTTGCACAACTCTTATCAATATTTGGTTCAAACTCGACTGCCAAATCATACTTTCAACTATTTTACTTCATTTCCCGAAAAACAAATTATTCTACGCCAAATCGTTCTCAGGAATATTTCAAAACCTTTTTTCATTTTTCTTTATCTTTCCTTTTTAACTGAGTATATTTCAAATTTTTCGAAGAAATGGCCATGCCAAATCTCTACTTTTGCCAGGAACCTAAACTTTCAGGATCGATATTGATTCCTCTCTGTCACAGTAATACGTAACGCCGGGAAAAAACCCTCATCTCAGTCGAAGATGGTGTTGTCACGCGCTGTACGTGGCAAATACTACGCGACCGTCCTCAGGTAAGCTATGCTAAGGAGCCGGAAAAAAGAGTTGCAAGCAGCGATTTTTGACGGCTCTAACTTGCCAATGTCCGCTATGAATCAAAATTAATGAAATTCGAATACCTGGGCATATGCGAATATGTCAAGATGAGAGTGAGAGGTCGATATGAGTAAACCAAGCACAAATACCCGTTGCAATAAAATAAGCAAACTTTGCGCGACAGCAAAATGACCCGAAAGCGAGAACCTGAAAAGATATGAAGGCCAATACATTTCGGACTTGGAAAAAAAACGAAAACAAACCAAACCCTGATAGAATTTTAGTTACCGTAATGCAATCACGGCAAACGGTTCGGCGAGTGACTCGATAATGGCGGAGAAAGGAAACGACAGTAAAACAAAGAGCGGAACATTCGGACTTGGAGAGAATGTCAGCCACAGCAACGTACAAAGTACACTCAGCACCGACGAAATCACAGGGCTAAAACGTCTACAATTCATCAATTTGTAGTTTTCTGAGAGAAAAAAAGATAGCGGTTGTGAACTCATTAACAAACCCACCTCAGCCAAAGCATGTTTATGAAACAAGGAAACGAAGATCGTAAGATATTCGCCTTTCGCATAGGTTCACGGGTTAGGAACAATATTGTGTTATATAAAAGGGATAATCTGAAAATGGCTGACTAGGTAAAGGGAAAAACCGTAGTCAAATCTTGTACCCTCCATATCGGAATGCGATTCCCGCCCGATTTCTGGTCAATATTGATGGCAAACCCGTCGCGTCGCTCGTCGCTTAAAGTATACACACGGCCTAAGGCCTTGTTTATATAGTGCAGTCCACCAAATTTTGCACATCTACTTATCAATGAGAAGATATCGCAATGGAGCTCGCTACTGGCTGGGCGGGAGCGGTTGTGCTGCAATGAGTTTATCTCGCACCAACCGCTTCTCATTGATAAACAGATGTGCAACTTTTGGCTGACTGCACTATATTTCCAATCGCTGCGAACGAATCGCGTCTATTTGAGATGGATAGCGACGCGACCAGAAGCCGGCGGCGTGGCTGTGCGAAACCCGGCACCGATAAGCTTCTTTCCGATGATGTTAGATAGCAAGCACGACGGTGATAAGTATGGCACGTCAAAGTCCGGCCAGCGACGGTGTCGCGCATAGGGCCGGGATCCTACTTCCGGCAACGGACAATGACGACAATAGATTTGTGGTTGAATCCAACTTCGGTCGCCCGTTTCTTGAACCTATGACAAAAACCTTTCTGCGGCTGCAAAGAAGAAGAAGAAGAAGCAGCAGAGGGCGGCGCAACAAAGTGTTTTTCATCCATATTTACCGAGAATCGATATGCATTAGTGTTCAGGCGCTATTCATACTACTCAACGCCAGCGCGGCACGCGCGGTCGTGGCATTGGAGTATAAGTGGACTGACGCCTCGCCCGCGCGTGACGCCCGCTCCGCCCTGACTGCGACGGCCGTAGCAACTTTTTCATCATTTTCTTTATCAATCCATCTTCATTTTTATTCCGTTCCATAATAATAATTAATTTCAGTGCTGTCTTCTGCTGCCATAATAGTGAGCGCATGTACAGATCTGCTTGCTCGGCAACGTTCGGGCCCACTTTAATCCGCTTGTCGATGGCGTCGCCGCTGGAGTATTCATAGTCTCCGCAGGCGCGTAGAAAATATGCATACACCAACGCTCGCTCACGCGTGACGCGCTGAGAAGTATGAATAGCGCCTGACTTGGCCACGCACATTTTTTCGTTCCGCAACGGTTTTCCTGATTCTGGAAGAGGGGGAGGGAGGAACCCCCGGTAGGTGCTCAATACCAGTGCGGCACGGTGAAATGGTCGTGGCCACGTGCATCGCGCCATAGTGCCTCCCCCCGCTCAGATAGCACCTAGCGCCTTACGCTGGAGGATGGGCAACAACGACACTCTGCACGCTCTCGACAGCACTGTTTTCAGCTTGAACGTGCATTCACCTCAAAATCCAGCGTACTACATTCTTTTGCGTTCAGGGTTATCCGAATTTAGAACAAGTTGCTTTCGGAAATTGTCGAGGCCGGAAATTTCTCGATTTTTAAGCACAGACTATCCATGTTTGATCTCAGGTCGGTACACGGGAGTGATGGTATTCCCTTTTGTTGAAGCTTTAAATTCAGGGTGCTATTGCTACGAGTGTTTTTTTAATGTCTGAAGCTCTACCTCGTTATTTATTTATATACAGTATGTATATGTCTTTATTGCTTCGAATTCGGGGTGCTATTCCTATTTGATTTTGGCGTTCAACGTTACGCAAAACAACTGAACAAAACGCCAATACTCCTCGGCAGCTCCGATTCTTCTCCCCCGGTTGTTCCGATCTGTGCCCCACTGCAAAAATCTCGCGGGGGACCTCGCGCGCAAGGGCAACTGCACCGAACGCACCCAAAAACAGCGGGGGAGATCCGAAGTTTTCGTCTGAAATAATTAACGGGGAGTATTACGTGAGAACTGGTCCGCATGGGGATTTCGTAAACTCTGATTCTTGCAACTGCGCTCAAACAGAAAACCTGACTGAGTGAAAAACTCACTTCTTAGGCCCTTGAACTCTCCTGATTTTGGAAGGGGAGGGAAACCCCGGGTTGGTGCGAAGTTTTCCTTGGGTGAAAAATTAGGCGCGGATCAGTTGTCCGGCAACGGATCAGCACTATGGCCCGATGCACTTGGACACGCACATTTTACCGTGCCGCACTGAATTTGAGCACCCACCCGGGGTTTCCCCCCTACCAAAAAACAGGAGTCGTTGGGGCACGGAAAAACGGGACGTGGCCAATTGCAATGACCAGTATTGCGATAGCAACGAGTTCCAAATTTCAAGAACTCACCGTACATTTACTAGTCCTAGAACATCATTATTAACCACTCGCAACAAATACATATTGATGGCAAAGGAAAATACTCGAGCGACAAGCTGAAAAGCAGACCTGGACAATATCCTTAACTGTTAGCACTAAAACTACCTAACTCTCACCTGACCACTAAAGTTTACTAATAGCGACTGACCAAAGGAAGACATTATCAGTGCAAGCCCCTCTCGTCACTTATAAAACTGAAACGAGTTTGTGAGAGATCTGCCACAAAGGAATCTAAGCCAGAAGAACTTATTGGTCAACCGGTTCGGACACTCAAATCCTTCGTCGGAAGCGGCGCGGTCGCGTCACGCACGCATTAGGGCGCCATATTCCTAAGCTACACTAGCCGCATTGTGTCCGTGAGCGGAATGAAAATATGAAATTTCGGAAATCGGGTTTCGGAACAGAAATTTTTTTCTCGGGTTTCGCAAATCGCCTGAAAATGCGCGGAAATGCGGGTTTCGGAACGCGGAACTCCGCTCATCCCTGGTCCGTACTCGGATTTCTACTTCGTGGACGGGATTTTCGTGTTTATCTGCAAAATTCTAATGGCCAATAAATTCTTCTGAAACGGCAAATGATTAGAGGACGACAAATCACTACGGAAAGGCAGACATCTTCATTATTTTGTTATTTTCTAGGAGTGTAAGTTTTCCAGCGCCTGTTTTTTCCCACTAGATAGTTACCGACCAATCTTCTAGCGATTATTAATTTTGAATCGCCAACCCTGCGGTGTCTCTAGCCTTTGTAGAGTGTACTTACTCCACATAACTTCAATACGATTATCCCTCTCATAGCTCGACATAGTACACAACGACCCTCCTTATCTCACTGGTACGCGTTTTTTATCCAGCGTTCTATTTTCTGGGTCAGTCGACTGTCTGCGGTCCTCGCGCATCTCGAAAAAGAAATGGTTATCAACGATCCGGTCGTTCGTAATGAATTATACCTCAATTCGAAGTACTTCTATGATTGTTTTCTAATCTTATTTTGTAGCTGCTGCAAATCTTCCGGGCAAAATGCAACTTTTGGTGACTTTCAAAAAGCTGGACCATCGGCTCTGAGGGGGAAATAGTAGTTTGATCAGTCTCGAATCTAACTGGAAACATTCTTGTACTGGTATTTAATATGCTTAAAGGCAGTGTTCACGATGAAAATCGTTTTTCTGTTTCCCCGCCCATCTTGAAAACGGCCCCACGCTGAGTCCAAAAATGTCTCTGAAATCGTACAAGACCTTCTGGGAACGGAGTTATGGTCCCTCAAAAATTGAGCTATGGAAACATGGTGGACGAGTTGTCCGAGGCTTGTAACTTCCGTTTTTTGCAGCCGATCTATGCGAGCTGACCTGAGTAATGAGAGAAGCTGAGAATGAAGGGAAGAACGGGGCTAATGATTGAAAATCATGGCTCATCTCACGATCTCGAGCATTCATTTGTTCACGTCGGTGGGCGTGTGATGCGCTTTTGGGGTTTTCAATGCGCTCGAAGTTGCAACTTCGGGCTCTTTTGAGGCTCTTCCTGGCTCGTTTTCATGCGTTCTTTCGACGTTAACGTTACAGAGTGTCCCTCCACTACCCAATCCTAGTGGAATTTCGAAAACTTTTTTCATCGTGAACACTGCCTTTAAAGGCACAGGACACCCAGGAAATTATTTTCCAGATTTTCTGCTCGTCTTGGGGAGAGCCACTCTCCGATCACAATGGTATCTCTGAAATCGTCCAAGACCCCCTACGGACCGAGATATGGCTCCTTGAAAATGCCTGCATTTTGAGGACGAAAATTTGGTGGACGAGTTGTCTCAGGCCTGTATTCCTCTTCATTCGTAATCGCTGCACGAGAGCAAAACAGGATGAGGAGATAGACCAGAAATGGACTGAAGAACAACGATTTGTTCGAATTCATCCATCCATCAAGCCGCTATCGAGTTCGAAAATTTGGTTGGGGATCGGGCCTGTGGTGGTGAGCGAAGGGGGTCGGGCCCGTGGTGGTCGCTTATATCTCGCTTATTTGGAGGAATTGAGATCTCGCATCTGGCACGTTTTATATAGGAGGAGTCTTCTACACAATTACACGAAAATCTCGAAATTCATATCTGAGGATGTACTGTGCCTTTAAAGGCAGCAAACACGCTCGTAAACGTATCTGAGATTAGTACGGAAATTGAATCGTATGGCTCAGAACAGAACGCCTATGCATTTTGAAGCGTCAAAAATGACCCACAACGCCGTTACAGGAGTAGCAAATTTGGCCCCGCCCGTATTTTCACGCCCCCTGTATTTGCTATTTTCCAACGCAAGATTGCTCAGTCATCTTCACCGTCGGTACTGTTTATAAATTGCCCAACAAGTGAACAACACACGCTACTGACAGCGATGATGACCCAGCGACCCTGCGTTAGAGGAAAAGCGCAAGTACAGGGGCGTGAAAATACGGGCGGGGCCAAATTCGCTACTCCTGTAACGACATTGTGGGTCTTTTTTTGACGCTTCAAAATTCGTAGGTATTATGTTGTAAGCCATACGGTTCGATTCACATTGTGATCCCAACCACTTTTACGAGCGTGTACGCTGCCTTTAAATTTAAAGCTAGTGTTCACGATGATTTTCGTCCCCGAGTTTTTCACATAAAACAATGCGTTGGCCTCCAAGTGTTATCAAGATTACGAAGAAACGGCGAGAAACGCACAAAAAGTCTTTTTTTTTCAGTGACATTATTCTCTGGTCTGGACTAGTTGTCCGATTGGATGAACATGTTCACGGTGGTTGTCACCGGTGGAAAATAAGGTTAATCAAAAATGGAAGAAAATATTAGGCAAAACAGTATTAGTTAGGGTCCGAATGAAAGAACAGAGCAACTGAGAGTAGAAAATTGCAAAAGACGTGTCCACAAAAGATTTCATTGTCACAACGAGTAGTTCTAGTGAGAGTAAAAAGGTGGGGTGAGAGTAAAGGATTTGGTGACCTTCTGGGGCGTTTTTCTCGATTTCTTCGTCATTTCAGTTCTACCCAGGGGCCAAGCAATCGATGTAGCGAATAATCTCAAAATTGAAGATTATCGTGAACACTGCCTTTAAAGGCACAGTCCAACCTTAGAGGTAATTTTTGATATTTTGGTCCGGTCGCCGTCTATAGAGACCCTGCCAAGCGCGGATCTCAATTGGGAAGAGACGCGCGAATGATTTTGTTCAAAATCTATGTTCTTCCTTTTGTTTTCGGTCTGGCTTTATATTGTGACCTGCTTCAGAAAGATTGCTGCAAATAACGAGAAAATACAGGCTCGAGACAACTCGTCCGCGAACTTCTACTAGTTCAAAATCTAAATTTTTGAGGAGCCGTAACTCAGTTCGTAGTGAGTTCTGAGCGATTCTGGAGACATCATTGTGATCAGCGTGGAATTTCCTCCAAGATAGGCAGAAAAACGAAAAATCGATTCTGAGCTTGGACTGTGGCTTTAAGCCGAATTCAAGGCCCACTTATCGATATCTTCAAAGTCTAAGTGAAATTACGCCAGCAAAATAGTGCTATGTTCTATATCTGTTGTAAGATAAAGTAACCTTCAGAATATCGAGAAACGGGTATGTAGATATGTTTTGAGTAAAATCCGCAATAACATTCCTAACGCCCCGATAGTTGCTTGATGGCTAATATAGCCTAGCTTCCTCATTCTGAGATGGTCGAGGTAAAGCTTCTCGGGCTTATCATGCCGTAATCTCCTTATCACTGTTGTGTTTTGCCATGAAAGACCGCTTCGTTGCTTTCTCCGACTGGACTCATCCGAGCAAGCTAGGCTTTACCTTATCTTTTCGCTTAACTGAAACCCCCTCTTAACCCTTCTCGGAGTTTTCTTTGGAAACTAAAAAGCATCTATTCGGAAACAATAAATAATAATCGCTAAAAGACTGGTCAGTAACTGTCTAGTAAAAAAAACAGGCGCTGCAAAACCTAAACTCCTAGAATTTAGCAGAAAAAAGCCAATGGAAGTCATGGTAGAAGCGGACAATTTTACGTGTCTGCCTTTTTTTTTGAATGATTCATGGTCCTCGAATCGTTTGCCGTTTTAGAAGAATTTATTGGCCAATAGAAGTTTGCAGATAAACACGAAAATCCCGTCCACGAAGTAGAAATCCGAGTACGGACACAATGCGGCTAGTGGAGCTGAGGAAAACCGTGCCCCAATGCGAACGTGTCGCGACCGCGTCCGACGAAGGACTTGAGTGTCCGACTTGAGTGACCATTTTCGGACGAAAAGTCCGGATATGCCCATCGCAGCTGCCTAGACCCACTCTGAAAAAAGTTATGAGCGTTTTTTAAAGCTTCGCGTCAAGGTAATGGTACCCCCCCATGGAATTTTTAAGGTGTTTATAAATTTTTCTTCGGATTTTGCTAAAAACAGGTATGTAGGAGGGGTGCTGAACACGAATCGTGGGTTTGCTTGCTCAAATTTTAAGGTTTACTGTAGGTTACGGTAGGTAACATGCCATTTAGGAGCCAAAATCTACCCCAATATTCCGATAATCGACAAATGAACATCAAATTCGTATTTCTGAAAATTTAGCTTCCTGGCAAAAGTAACGATTTGGCAATGCCACTTATAAGTCAAAAAAAAGTTCAAAAAATATCTTGAAATTTCTTTGAAAATGATTTGGCGTAAAACAGCCTAGAGTAATAAAAAAAAGCTAGAAATGAAGTGAAATAACCAAAAATACGATTTGGTGGTCGGTCATTTCACAAGCTTCTCCGTTAAACTTATTAAAACGAAATCAAGCACTATACGGAATGGAGCGTTGCCTTCACCTAGCACGACATATGCTGATTCCCTTATTACAGCTTTCAAAAATGGCCTCATGTTTCCGTTGCGCGCTTGATTTCGTTTTGATAAGTTTAACGGAGAAGCTTGTGAAATGATCGACCACCAAATCGTATTTTTGGTTATTTCACTTCATTTCTAGCTTTTTTTATTACTCTAGGCTATTTTACGCCAAATCATTTTTAAAGAAATTTCAAGATATTTTTTGAACTTTTTTTGACTTATAAGTGGCATTGCCAAATCGTTACTTTTGCCAGGAAGCTAAATTTTCAGAAATTTCACATATTTTTCCCAAAGGTTCCCTTTCTGACTAGAATTTGCTCCACGATTTCCATTTTGGAAAGATGAAACATCTAACAGACGTTATTGTTGTATGAGTAAAAATTTTGAAACCTATGACTTACAACCATAAAAATAAAACTCATTGCCGCATTCAGTGCAAATGTGAAAAATCGACATTATTAATCATTAATATTTGATCTTGCATGATGAGAACAATTTCCCAAACAAATGACTTAGATCCATCAACAATCAAAAATCATCGGCATTTTGTGCAACAGGCGAAAAAGTCAATATTATTGATCGTTATTTGTCGATAATGACTGATGAGCGAAATTCCCCAATAAAGAAAACCAATCCCACCAGCAATCACCACTCCTCGCCGCATTTTGTGCAAAAAGCGCGAAAATCGATAACAGTGATTATCGATCGATGACGTGTCATCAGTACGAATTCGGACAAGTTCAGTACTTATCTCCGACGACCTGTGTTGATTGGCTGCAGAATAACCCACTTACCCCGGTCTCCACAGCCGTAGCAGAAAATAGCAGTTTTCGTGCTCCACGGCTAATTTAGTATGTAAACCCACGATTTTGAGGTACCCTTCAAAGTTAAGGTATCAAGTTCAAATTCGAATAGGAGCGACCTGCATCAATTTCCAGCCCTCTTTCCAAAAATGAGCTCCCTAGCTGAATTTAAAGAGTACCAACAAGATCGTGTACGCCGTCTGAAAAAAGGAGTTTAACAACAAAAGCGCGCGGTCTTTCACTTTTTACTCGAAAACCAGAGAACCAATCCAAACCATTTTTTGGGTGGTATATCCAGCTTTTTGCGCTCTTTTGAATGCAATTAGGCTCTAATTTCTACGTTCGCTCTGAACCGCTTCGCGCGCACCACAATTCAGCACCCCAAATAACCCCCACATAGAAACTTTGAGACAAATCTGAGACTTTGACCAAACTACCGTATACCCACCGTAATCTACCGTAAGCTGCCAAAAATCGATAAACCGACATCAGATTCGTGTTCAGCACTCCAAATAACCCTCAAAGAAATAACTTGAGCATATTCTATAGAAGCACTCCGGAAATCGTCAAAAGTCGCGATTTGCCATCAAATTCTCCCCCGATGGGAATCTGTGAACGAATACAGTCGAAAACTTCGGAAAATTGATAACTGAACCTCAGATTCGAGATCAGCACCCCAAATAACCCCCCAGAGCGAATTTTTAGTCAAATCTGGAATATTTTTCTAAAATGCTTCGAGAGTCCTCTAATTGGTATAAACAAACGCCCAACCGAAAATCCGTACAAGTCCAAAACGCTGTTAGTCTGCGCAAAGTTTGTAAAATGTTCCTTCAACCTAACTTTGCTTGGTGGGGTAGTTTTGGGCGCTGAACACGATTAAGAGGTCCGTTTCCGGATTTTCGGAAAAATAATGCGCTTTTTGGAGGGCGCAATAGGTACGAAAATCAGAGAAAAGACGTCTATAACTTTTTTCAGAGTGGGTCTAGGCAGCTGTGATGGGCATATTCGGACTTTTCGTCCGAATAGGTTCTAGAAAAGTACATTTCATTTGGAATGGTCCCTATGACTTATTGTGGTTCCCTTGTAAGCCTAGAGAAACGAGAGAGAATGAAAAGCCAAACGAAGAATACGATACTACGATATACGTGGATCGTGTCTAAAAATCACCCATCCCATGCGGGCGGTCGCGTCGTGGTATTGCAGCGCGCTTTCTCGCCGCTGCAGTGCTTTCTCTTGCATTTTCTCAATCTATCGTTGGACAAGAGTTCGAATTCCACGAATCTTGTTCCTTTATATAAGAAACTGTAAACTACTGGATAAATTGGTAAATTTGAGGAATGAGAGCCGTGACAATATCGAGAATCTGTCTTCCGGCCAGCGATACCTCTCACCTCGTCATGAGAATTCCATTGGCGGATAGTCAGCTTACCTAGAGTATTACGATGTACCATAGCTTAGTGTGATCGTCTTTACACTCTTTGGTTGAGTGCGGAAAAAAAGTGGAATACGATGCTTCTGCTAGGTATTATTGACCTCCTCAATTGTGATGTATACTAACGAGCTCGCTGAATCACAATAATCACGCAAAAAAAAATTAGCTTTCTTCCAGTACGAGCCTAATGTTTCAAAACCATGCGTCGGCTGAATGAATTTTGAGAATACGGAGCCGGTTTAGACAACTTATGAGATGATCCTAGCAATATTTTTGCACCCATCTCGAGGTTACGCCTATGCCGTTTTTCATTTCCTTCCTTTTTCCGATTAGTCCAAACAGCTATGTTCAGCTACCTTGGTATTATAAATTGGATCCGAGTCAAAAAATTTCGGATACTTGGATTTCGGATAACTCAAAAATCAAAGGTCCTGGATATCCGAATCGAACGGATAGATTCAAAATAACAGCATCAGATAATCCGAGTCATTGGGATAGAGAGGCCAAAGGGATAATCGGATTTCGGATTAATCCGAAAATTACGTTTTTCGGTGACTCGAAATTGGGATCACTCGGATTTTGACGTTTTTTCGGTGAATCGGATTTTGAGTGATGGAAATTTTGGTTCATTCGGATCGATATCCGAAAATGAGTGAGTCGGGCCCAATGTATACTTGGTAACCAGAATTCTCAAGAAAAATCCAGAAAAATCTCAAGAGATTTGAACTTGATCTCTGCATTCAAGAGCATACACGAAATTTTCAACTTTTTTACGTTCTTCAAACATTGAGTGTTTTCGGGATTTCGGATCCCCCACCATTGTCCTTCGGGACTGCAACCGCTCGAAAATTTGAACGTTACCTCCATTTTCAGAGAATACTTACGTTGCAGTTGCTATTATTTTCTCGAAAACCGAATGTCTGCATCCCGAATCTATGCGACGGTCCTGTTTCTTGTGTTGTTTCAGCGGTGTTCGTAAGCACACTCGCCTATTCAAAATATGCACTACACTGTGTGAGCAGTTGAGGCAATATCGAATGGTACAGGCCGTAGTTATACACTAGCGGAATGAAAACGTCCCGCCATGACATTGCCGCCGCTTGCCGCGTGGATCAGGGGGGACTCGTCTGCAATGTTGCGTCTTTGACGTCTTTTGTATTGCGGACCGAAAATTCCCGGGCGTTTCAATTGTATTTTATCGAGATTTCACGCTTCTATCATTTGTTTATTGCAGAAAGTCACTAAAAATCTATTGCTCCTGTCATAGCAGTGCTCGTTATGTCATTTTGGTGGTATTTTAAGGAGTTTAGATCTGAAAAATAATCAGCTGATGGAAATTGGCAAATTTCCAACGGGGTAGGTCCCGCAAAGATACAGTATGCAGTGCCGCGGCGTGTATAACTGCTTGGTGCGGGCTTCCAGTGCGTTTTCCTGGAACAACTCTTCCTTTTGGCATGCCTCAGCACAGTTAGGACGCACCAAGTGGTAGTTGTCTTGCTATTTCCTCAGCGTCCCGCTGGTGTATAACTACGGCCACATGCGGCGAATACTTTGCCGTGGAGAGAAAGCGCGCTGCAATGCGACGCGGCGACGCGACCGCCTGTATGGGATGGGTGATTTTTAGACACCTCAGACAGTCGGGGAGCACGGGCCCGGGGTATCACCAGTACTTAGCGTGAGCCCGGGATGCACTTCGAGGGATTTGACGCGAGGCCGGCTACTCCAAAAATCGGAGAGCGTGGGCCCAGGGAATTCTGAGCACCTAGCCTGGGCCCGGGGTGCACTTTAAAGGGCTTGTTCGTGAGTTCCTGTATGGAGAGCTGCGCGGCGCGAGGCTAGGAACTCAATTCGTGACTGATTTCGAAACGGATTTTTTTCGCGGACAGTCCGATTTTCCTTGATTTTACATGTTTTCTTTTTCTTCGTTTCGTGGTGTACACTGATGCTTGGGTGAGTGAGGGGCGTAACCTAAAGTTGCTAGTTTGGTAGCCTAGTTTCATCAATTTTTGAGCCTCCTGAACTCATCCAAGCAAGCTAGGCTTTATTGTTTAGCACTACTAATGTGAACTAGTGTTATTATAGTTTTACAATCCTTCCTTACTCACTCCTATATTAATGCCAATTTCCTTGTCGTTTCAG
This sequence comes from Aplectana chamaeleonis, assembly GCA_029168955.1. Classification (NCBI taxonomy): domain Eukaryota; kingdom Metazoa; phylum Nematoda; class Chromadorea; order Rhabditida; family Cosmocercidae; genus Aplectana; species Aplectana chamaeleonis. Next base: position 25,907 of record JAPDOI010001721.1, read on the forward strand.
GTGACTTCGCCTCATTTGGCACACGGGTTTGCCGTCCGAGTCAATGGGATGATGGACTTTTTGACTTCTAGACGCGAGGAACGTGCAGGTGCGAATGTGGCCAAAGGAGAAGTATAAGGATGAGCTCCGATGAACGTGGGTTCGCTATCTATATCAATTTTGATTAAAGATGGTTGAAAAAAATTGTAACTTTTAGCACTGTAAGGAGAAGCACGGCGGAGGATGAAGAGGTGGAGAAGAAAAACGGAATATCCCATTTTCACAACTGTTCATTGTTTCCGTTCTAACGACTGATTACTTAATAAATGTATATTAATGTGCTTGAAACCAACATTTAAATCTTACAACGTTTGTTATTTCTATCAATTGGTGGCTGATGAATAGCATGCAATGTGAAATCAGGTAATACTGAAGAGTTTCACAGCTTGCGAAGGGATCGCTGAGGGAAGTTTTATAAACAAGTGCTTGGACACGTGAAGATTCAGTGGCTATACAAAGCAAAATCTCCTTGCCTTTGGGTTATAATACTGTCCCAACTCAGCCTCTAACAAGGCAAACAATGTGATAGATCGGTGAGTCTGTGTTTTCACCGGTATGACTACATCTGTGGAAGCAATGAAAACAGGTGAAAATGTGAGAGTAGAAATGAAAACTCACCGACCAATTTCAGTTATTTCGAAAAAATGAATGATAACACCATCAGAGTACAGTATGTTAGGAGGAGTCCGCAACCTCACCAAGTCCTACCTCCATTGCTGTAGACTATAAGTAGACTGTTCCATTCCAAGTGAAGTCATGTTTTCGATTATCACAGCGCGGAGCGGTGTATCATTAGTATATAGTGCTTATCTGGGTCAAATTCCGGTCCGCAATTGCGTCTCGACACGCTTCGCGGCCGCACGCGCTCGAGTCAATCGAGTTTCCAGCTCCTAAGCCGACTCGATATAGCATTTTTATGCAGTATTCTTCAATTTTGTTTAGTTTCTAGTTTCTAAAACCCACCTAGAGTCAACAGATCGGCAGCTGCGGCGCTGGAGACTCTTCCGACTCGAGAGCGCGCGGCCGCGAAGCGTGTCGAGACGCAATTACGGACCGGAATTTGACCCAGATAAGCACAGTATTTGACCGGGGCTCACCGCTCCGCTGCTGGTGATAATCGAAATCAACAGGTCACTAGGGATGTACATATCAGAGCTTGCTTGCAGTGAAGGTGCTTGCAGTGAAGTCACCATAAATTTGTGCTCCGTATGTGGCACGGGTTTGATTCTGGTGTTCAACGTGTCATGCGATTTGCCCGAGCGAGCATGTTTTCCTCTGTTTCGAATTTTCCTTGCAGTACCAAGCCAGCGAAATTTGGTGCCGCCCCCGCCTGATGATTCTCCGCTCGCAAAACATGGCCCCCGCCGCTCGCCCTTGGTCGGAAATTCCCGGGCACACGGCCCTCCGACGTTCTGAGGATCTACTACTTGGGGTTGCCGGAGAACTCACACCCGAGCGATGCCCATCATTCGTCCCAGCATACTGCGCGCTGCGCCTGCGTCGCGTGTCGACACATCTCACTGGGGCGCGACAACAGCTCCCCACATCTGACTCGAGGAGCCTTGAATTGTGGTTAGAGTGTGAACCAGGATGTTAGGCTTCCGACCCAGGCATTTCCAGCAATCGATTAGGAGTCAAACAGGAATTAGCAACTCTTTTATGCCGGTTTGGATTTGTTTCATTTTACTTTGCACCGACGATGGTTTTAGAAATACATCCTGATCTTAAAGTCACATTTCAGTTACCAGAACACTGGAACCATATCTCAATTGGGGGAGATCTCGATTAGTTTTGCACTTCTGCACAGTACTATGTGAGACTCCCATGATTCTTCTCAAGTTGATGTTTGCCATGTATAAATAAGCGTTAGAATTTGAAAACTTACAGTTTACGATTTTACAAAATTCAGTTAGGCCTCGTTTATACTTCCGCCGCCGAGCTGCGCGGCGAAGTGCAATCCTATGATATCGATCGTGCCGCGCCGCGTGATCAATATTACAGAAATGCACTGCGCCGCACCGCTCGGCGGCGGGAGTATAAACGACCCCTTAGGCGTCGTTTATACGTCTGCCGCCGAGCGGCGCGGCGAAGTGCAATCCTACAATATCGATCGTGCCGCGCTGCGTGATCAATATTACAGAAATGCACTGCGCCGCGCCGCTCGGAGCGAGAGTATAAACGACCCCTTACGCGACGCCCTGCGCGGCACGATCGATATTAGGGATCGTTCATACTTCAGCCGCCGAGCGGCGCGGCGAAGTGCATGTATGTAGTATTGATCACGCGGCGCGGCACGATTGATAGTGTAGGATTGCATTTCGCCGAGCCGCTTGGCGGCGGAAGTATAAACGACCCCTCAGAGGATCGCACTACCCCGCGCCTCTGAGCGGCGAGAGTACAAACGTCACCTAAGGTCAATGGTATACATTGTCGCTACCATGAGCGACAGTCATGGCATTTAGCCCAAATGCGGGACCAGCATCGGAGGAAGGGCACTGGCCGTCGTAGGAACAGTTGTCGCGTGTCCGTCGCTGCGACCTGTCGTGGAGGGCTGACATACTGCAAATGTGTCTATGCCTGTCGTTGCCACTATCGCTGTCACTGTGCAGCGCACAGTGACAGCGACAAATTTAAAAGGCGGAAGGCGGTCGCTGTCGCTGTGCAGAGCGACGCGACCTCGTGTCACAAAACTATACCATTGGCCTAACGCCATTTTCATACCTTTGCTGCCGCGTCAAATGCCGCTCCTTAAGAAAAATGGTAAAACGGCAAACGCGACGGTGGCGGAGAAAACGTTTTCGATGGTTATTACCACTATAGCGGCGTTTGCTGCGCTTTACTGTCTCGTTACCAGTTCCAATCGCGAATCGATTTGACCAGCAATCTCATGTGGAAATAAGCTAGTTGCCAACTTCCGGCTGATTTTCCAGTAATCCAAAACACTGGCTTCATTGTAGCTCAAAAGCGGCATTTTCCGCATCGGCAAAAGGGCGTAAGGGTTTCAAGCTCGAGTGTTCAGCCCTGCCTCCACCTGAAGTCGTGCAAGCTCGGCGGCAGCAAGTTTGCCTAGGCCGCGCCGTGGTGTAGTAGTAGCTCTTGAGAACGGACGCGCGTTTAGCACAAGATGCTTGGCTTTGGGCGAGATTTGACCACCACTATCCCTTTCCGTGGTAGCTCCTTATCGCACCCAAGCGCCGAGACAATAGCCTGACGCCTCGCTCGCGCGCCACGCGCGTGACAGCCGCTCTGCCATGATGGCGGCCGTAACAACTTTTTCAATATTTTCATTATTAATCTGTCTCCAATTTTATTTTGCTTAAAGGCAGTGTCCACGATGTAAACCATGTCTGTTTTTTTGGTGGAGATCGGCAGCTGCAGGGCCTAGCGCAACCCTAACGTTAAGAAAACTAAGAAAAATGAGCTCGGAGCGGTCCCCTACGGGCCCAAAGTTGGACACCCGTCAGCTCGTCACCCTAGATGCACTTTCCACGCCCACCGACGTGAACAAATGAAAGCTCGAGATCGTGAGATGAGCGATGATTTCCAGTCATTAGCCCCGTTCTTTCCTTCATTCTCAACATCTCTCTTTACTCAGGTCAGCTCGCATACATCGGCTGCAAAAGACGGAAGTTACAAGCCTCGGACAACTCGTCCACCATGTTTTCTTAGCTCAATTTTTGAGGGACCATAACTCCGTTCCTAGAAGGTCTTGTACGATTCCAAAAACATCATTGGAATCAGCATGGGACCGTCTTCAAGATAGGCGGAAAAGCACAAAAACGATTCTTATCGTGAACACTGCCTTTAATAATAATTAGTTTTAGTGCTATCTTCTGCTACTATGATAGTGATCGCATGTACAGATTTTGCTTGCTCCGCAAAGTTAGGACCCATTCAAATCCGCTCCGCCATAGCGTAGCCACTGGAGAATTCATAGTCTCCGCAAGCGCGTCCGAATCAGGGATGTGCGGAAAAAATATTTCTGGGAACAGAAAACAGAAAACAGAAAAAAATCTCCAAAAATGGGCAGAAAACAGAAAACAGAAATTTTCCAAAAATCAATAAAGGGTGTTCAGCGTACTCTAAACGAAATTTTTCAAAACATTCAACGTTTTTAAAAAGATTTTTGGAATGATCTATGCTTCTTTCATTGAATTTTCAAAACCTTACAGTTGGCCAGAGCAAAAAGTATAGACTTTCAAGAAATGCAGATTATTAGTGCGATGAGATGACAAATGTTCATCGAGTCCTCCTTTTCCCAGGCAAAAAAAGCACGATTACTCTATTAGAAGCTCAATACATACAGTTCAGTTCTGCAATCGCGTTCAGTCCTCATTATCACCATCGTAGGAGCGAAGCGGTTCTTTTTCAAAAATTCAACTAGAATCATTCTCAAAACAACCGCTTCGCTTCTAAGATTGTGATAATGAGACTTTTCGAACTGAACGCGATTGTGGAACTAGATCATATGTATGTCGAGGCAAGGAGTACGTAGTGCAGTCGGAGCAAGCTTTCCGTTCCTTAGTGTACATATTTTGACACTGATTGTGGGATAACTGCTAGTATGAACATTATACTACTCCACAGAGCTGAAAGTCACGTCCGTACCGCGCGCCTGTGCCGTTAGAGTATACTCAGACAATAGGTGCGGACTGACCGCTGGCAATCAAGGCCTCTGCGGGCGGTACGCCAGCAAGTTGCGGGCGGATCGCTGCTTATCGTGGCCTTGCCGGGCGGATCGCTGCTTCTCGTTGTCTCCGCGGGCGGATCGCGGCACCTGGGAAAGTTGATCACGCTAGCGGGTGGATCGCAGGCGAGCTCTATAGCGGTGATCCACTCGCAACCTGCCAGCGATCCGCCCGCAAGGGCTTTGATAGCCAGCGATCCGCCCGCTGAGCTATGAGATGCAGCGATCCGCCCGCAATCAGCCAGCGATCCGCCCGCTCAAATTTTACACGGTGAAACTTGTCAATCATTGACGAGTTCTTTTCTGGTATCAGTCTCATGCTCAGAAAAAAACTAACCGAAGGGTATAAAAGGCGCTTCTTCGCAATGAGTGCTCACTCGGCATTTCGAGGCCGATCCTTGAAGGTGACTTCAAGTCCCTTTGAAGGAGCTGCACTGCGCAAAGAATCTATCTAACTCTTAAATGATTTTTGTGCCATCTGCGTTGCAGTGAATTAAAGCACGTATTCAAAGTTTAGCGTGCATGGCACAGTTGGGGCCAACATTACCCCGCTTCACCAAAGCGGGTACGCTGGGGATCGGGTATGAATAGTGGGGTTTGGTAGTATTATGGCTTATACTTGTTAGTATAGAGTCACAATGTAGTTTTCCTTTCACTTGACTGCTTTACGTTACCTCTGAGGGTTTCGTCAACGATAAACCTCTGGGTAAGAGTATCCACTATGAGATAAAGATAAAGAATCGGCTTCCTGAATCCCTACTGGGATGCGCAGCTCATTCGACGTCGTATTCGCAGAGGCTTGAATCTGAGATAAACTGCCGCGATAGTGCCGCTTTGGCGCGTACAGGCACCGAAGCGGCACTATCGCGAAGCCGCGGCGGCACTACCGCGGAGCCGTAGCGGGGACCCGACAGTACCGCTTCGGCTCCGCGATAACGCCGCAGCGGCTCTGGGAGAATGTCTGACATGAAATTATTTAAGAATTATGAGACAACTAGGGGGCCTAATTGTAAGGACAAAAATTCGCACCTGCGGTCGTTTCATCCTTTGTCTGATAAGGACAGAGCTTACCGCCGCTTTTGCGCACAATGAAATATGGAATGTACTTCGAAATTAGGTATATTTAACCGGCGACGGTTTCGTTTTACCACACAGGACAGTACATCGTACTCCACGCGGGTTCGCTGCTGCATCCTCGCGGTTCTAACGCGGACCCACTGCGGTGCTATCGCGGAACTATCGCAGCACAGTCGAGGATCGCGGTACTTTCCCGGCACTGACGCTGCAAATTTTTCTCAGAAGAATGGGTTTCACGCCATTTTAGTGGCTTGCAGAGGCAGCCGACTTCCCAATGAGTGCCTTCATCTCTCTACATGAATCTGTGACCAATCGAAGGACCCCGGAGGGTTGGTTGGTTTGGTTCACTTCGGCGAGGATCGAACCCGACCGTGTACAGCGAACAGCACCGTTTCCTCCCACCACGCCACACGTGCCCTTCTGGGTAACCACTACAGCGAGATAAAAGTGTATAGCGTTGTGGTACAACTGCAGAGAGCCTGAGTGAAGTACACCCTCACCCTATCGGCTTAGCTTCGATAAATCCGGCCACTTTTTTCTAGGAAAGTCCTACTGCAAATCGAGGTTCTTTTTTTTCTGTTTTCTGTCCAATTTTTGCCTATTTTTGCCCATATAATATAATATTTTTCGATTTATCCAAAGCGTTCGACAAGGTCAGTCACTTCAAACTTCTTCACAAACTTGAATCTCTAGGAATACGCGGGCAACTACTGAACTGGTTGAGGTCATACTTGCACAATAGACATATGACGGTCAAAGTAGGCTAGGCTTATTCTGACCGTCACTTGTGTCCAAGCGGTGTACCTCAGGGCGGAGCTCTTTCGCCACTTCTATTCCTTGCATACACAGCTGACCTTCCTGGGGTACTCAAAGTAAATCCTGCTGTCGAAGTAAAGATGTTTGCAGACGACATCAAGATATACTGTGCGTATGATTTGAATGGTCAAAATACAGCTCATGCTAATCTGTGCCTCTCAATTCAGAGAATGCTGGAGTGGTCCTATGAGTGGGAAATTCCTGTCAACCTGTCCAAAACTGTCTTCTTTCACTTGAGTCCTACTTCGCCCTTGGCATACAATGTGGATGGCTGTAGCTTGAAGATGGAAACTTGTGTCAGGGATCTCGGTATTTTGATCGATAACTCACTGAAGTTAGGCAAACACGTATTTAGAAAGTGTTGTAAACAAAGCTACAAGAGGTCTGTTTATGATTTTAAGAAATGTTCAAGTCAATGAGCTTTCAGTTTTAACCACGTTGTACAAAACCTATGTTTTACCCCATCTTGAATACGGCTCACCCGCATGGAACCCAACTATGAAAAAGCAGACCCGGATGTTGGAAAGAGCTCAACAAACATTCACAAGATTGGTATTTTATCGAGCCTTCCCGAATTCAAACTACCCTGAGGAACTTCCCTCTTATAGAGATCGTCTCCACGCGCTCAATATGAGAAGCCTGAAGTACAGAAGAGTGGTGCATGATTTGATCTTCTGCTTCCGCATTATTCGCATGGAAGTAAGACTCAGAGCTAGTAAGTACTGGGTGTTCAAGCCGTGCAACGGAAGAAGGGGCGGATTCGCGCTTCACCATCCAAATCTAAACAGGCACTCTTATAAATTGGTGGACAATTCATTCTTTTTCCGTAGCGCACGGTGGCTAAACACTTTACCAGTTGAATTCATATCATGCAAAGATTCTCAAAGTTTCCGTAGAAAGCTAAAAAGGATAAATCTTTTGGATGTATTAAAGATTGAGGATGTATAGACAACTCAGTTTTTTCCTCCATTGTCAGTGACCGTTTCCATTCAGAATTCGATGCTATCTCAGTTATTGACCAGCACTACTACGCCAACTGGATTGATGGTTTTTTTCTCGTCAAAATGGTCGCATTAGTGAAGGGTGTAATGAGACTTGCGATGACTACTCTGAGAGAATCTTTCGCGCTAGTACCGTGATGCTCCCGTGATCCGCGATAGTACCGTGTTCGTCTTCCCCTAGTCCCGCGATCCGCGTTCGTTCCGCGATAGTTACCCAATTGACTCATCCGTTGGCATTCTCGTTCTCGTACCGTGATGGTACCGCGACCGTTGAGAGGTTTACCACGCTAATACCGTGGTGCACTCGCGATCCGCGATGGTACCGTGATTGTTTCCCCCCGGTTCCGTGTTCTCATGATGTGCAGATTTGTAAAGCAGCACGGAATACGGCAAGGGCGATGCCTTATAGCTTCGTGCTGACCTGATAGGCAACACTCGCTCGGGTGAAACATCGAGAGGGCATGGATGCGGTACGATCAGGGGTGGAGACTGGCAGGATCTCGCGACCGTCCCGCGATAGTTCCGGGCTCGGTTCATCGCGGTTCCGCGATGTAACAACCCGAATACATCAATTTATAGGCAAGCACGATTTGCCCTCAGGTTGAAGCTGGTAGAATCTCGCGATCGTTCCATGATAAGCCCAGGCTCGATTCCTCGCGGTTTCGCTATAGAGCATCGTGGGAGCATCGATGAACGAACGCGGTACGCTCTCGGTTTAAGACTGACAGAATCTCGCGATCGTTCTGTCCGCGGAAGTCCCAAGCTATTATCCTCTCGGCCCCTACCAGAAACCGAGGGGATTCTATCCGTGAACGATCGCGGGGGATTCTCTCAGAGTATGGAGTTGCAGCCGGCTATCTTTTGAAATATTGATGGTTTTTTCCGAGCTCTTAGCAAATACTGCGGACATTTTGTGTTTTATGGGAACCGCTGATAAATACCGACCTATTTTCATGAATTGGTTTCGAATTTAGAGTGAGTGCTCCCGTTTGGACTGTATTTTCTCTCGATAAAAAAAAATATTGCGAAACTGCTTCTTTACTTGCCGCAGGCTGGTTGGCCACCTTACCGGTCCCATGTGGGAAGCCAGTAAACCCATGACCCGAAGTTCCGGTAAGGTCCGTCTTCGGTAACTTACCACCCCACGACGGCGCGGCAGCCTCCGTCTCGCGCGATGGGTGCTGCGTCAGAGAAAGAGGGTCAGCGCGCAGAGACGGAGTGCGGCCAGCAGCTCGGCTGCCGAACGAGCCCGCCGCCAGCAGCTGGTCGACGTTCTGGGTGCAAACGATTCTTCAGAGAGTTTGGTGGAGGATTTCGTAAATGGTGTGACTTTCACGTGAGGGGCTGACATCAGTTGCTCTCATCGATTGGTCAACGTACTAGTTACCGGCAACTCACATCATTTCTCAAAAAAAAATCTCGAACAATTTTGAGGCTGAGCTCCACAAAGTTCTGCAAAATGGTGTCGCTTTTTGAACACCATTTGTTATAGCAAAAGAGCGAAAATAGAACTCCAAAAGTTCCAAGCGAGTGCGACCTTGACGACTTGGGACGACGACTTTGCTACAACTTTATGTAGATAGGTTGAATAGCTCTTGCTCATCTGCATTTCGTAGTTTTGATCCCAAGGGATGCTCGTGATACTCTTTGCTAGTTACGAGTTTACCGCGTTTCCTGGCAAGTATTTTAGATAAGTTCTCTACTTATAGTACGACTTGAGAAAAAATTCTTTTTTCGTAACTCGAAGATTAAAATATTCGACTTGATCCATGCATTTAATCAGTGATACGGTCGTTTTGATTGAGTAAGGTGACCATATCTTATTTGAGCACTCATGCATTCCATGAACCTAAAACTTATATCGTTAATGGAAGCTAGGCCTCCGCAGTAGAAAATTAAGCACTCCGATTGTATGTAAATTAGTAGTCAGGTTTATAGTAAAAATTATATAATATTAGGTACGAATTGTTTGCCTATTATCTCAAACAACTAGCAACTCTGTGGCTCTTTACTGAAAGATACTTAGAGATTTAATTGTTTGAATCTTCTTTGAATATACAGTTTTTATGCTTATTTATTTAATGAAATATATAATTAGAGGGAAAATCAAGAAAAGGGAGAATAAAATAAAATAATGGGAACAAAAAGAAAAAAAACGAGCAGGAAAGAGAGGAAGAAGAGAGAAAAGAAGAAGAGGATGAAGAAGAAAGTTGGAAGGAAGAGAAGAAAAAGCGAAAAATATGAATATGGAGAACAACAAACCAAATCAGAAAGAAAAAAGAAGGAAAATATGAATAGGTTGAAGTAAAGGAGAAGTAGCGGAAAAGAAGATGTTGAAGAAAATTCAATAAGAACAAGAAAGCCAAGGGAAAATATAGAGAAAAGAAGGAAGAGAAAAGGAAAGATGAAGGAGAAGTGATTCAAGAAATTGATGACGGTGTTACAACAAAAAGTTGGGTCAAAATAAAAAAAGTCTAGTATTTAGGTGTAAATACAAACCAGTAAACATAGTAAATGGTGATCGCGTTCTACTTCACTGGATTGACATTAAGATAAGAACACGAAAACATCTCAAGTTCAACCAAAGCTTTCAATGACACGTAACTGTCTACTTAAATCCCTCTTCTTGTCCTTAAATCTTATACAGCATTCTGCTTCTTTCAATTCTTGTTTTTCTTTTTTTTTTCCTGTAATCAATTTCTTCTTATTATTTTTCTCTCTTCTTCCTTCCTTACTTTTTTTCCTTTCTTTTTAACCTTCCTTTCTTACTTACTTACTTACTTTCCTATCATTCTTTCTTTCTTTCTACCATTTTTCCTTTCTTTCTTGCTTCGTTTGCTTGCTTGCTTTCTTTCTTTCTTTCTTGCTTGCTTCTTTCTTTTCTTTCTTTCTTTCTTTTCTTTCTTTCTTTCTTTCTTTTCTTTCTTTTCTTTTCTTCTTTCTTTCTTTTCTTTCTTTCTTTCTTTTCTTTCTTTCTTTCTTTTCTTTCTTTCTTTTCTTTCTTTCTTTCTTTTCTTTCTTTTCTTTCTTTCTTTCTTTCTTTCTTTCTTTCTTTTCTTTCTTTCTTTCTTTCTTTCTTTCTTTCTTTTCTTTCTTTCTTTCTTTCTTTCTCTTTTCTTTCTTTCTTTCTTTCTTTCTTTCTCTTTCTTTCTTCTTCTTTCTTCCTTCCTTTCTTCCTTTCTTCCTTTCTCTTTCTCTTGGCTTCCTTTCCTTCCTTCCCTTCCTTCCTTCCTTCCTTCCTTCCTTCCTTCCTTCCTTCCTTCCTTCCTTCCTTCCTTCCCCTTCCTTCCTTTCCTCTCCTTCCTTCCTTCCTTCCTTCCTTCCTTCCTTCCTTCCTTCCATCCCTCCTTCCTTCCTTCCTTCCGTCCTTCCTTCCATCCTTCCTTCCATCCATCCTTCAATCCTTCCTTCCCTCCCTCCTTCCTTCCTTCCTTCCATCCATCCATCCTTCCTCCCATCCTTCCTTCCATCATTCATTCCTAGTGTTCTTTTCTCCACTTTCATCTTCTTCTTTTCTCTTTCTGCTCTGCTACGTCGAAGTCTTTTTTCTCCTTCGTCTTCCTCTTCTCTTACATCTTCTCTCCATATTGTTTTCTTCCATCACTTTTTTCTTTGTCTTCACCTCTTTTTTTTGCTTTCTTCGTCATTTCTCTTCAATTTTTCGTTGTTCCTCTTTTCCTACTAATATTCTTTCTCTAATGCTTCTTTTTTGCCTTCAACTTCTTCATCATGTCTGATCCCTTTGCCTCTCTCTCTCTCTTTGATTTTCTGTCTCAAATGTTCTCTTTTTTTTGTTTTTCGACTTTTTCCTACAACTTCTTCATTTTCCCCTTTATTCCTCCGTTGTTGACTCTGGACGTTACAGTCGTTCTCGGAGCCAAATTCCGGTCCGCTTTTGCAGACAACGTGTGTTCCATTACACAACAGAATGATGATCGTGCTGGGAGAATCAGGAAGGATAAGAACAACAGAAAAAAAGAAAGGCGATGAAACGGATTAACAAAAAGAAGAAGTAGTAGAGAAAGAAGACCAGCAATAAGGAGAACGACGTAGAGGACTAGAAAAAAGGGAGAGAAAAGGAGAGTGATGAGGAGTTGAAGGAAAACAAGTGGATAAAAGATGTTTAGGAAAGAGAGAAGGAGCAAAAAAGAGAATTGAGAGATGATTGAAGCAACGATGGGGTAAAATATAAAGGAAAAAGGAGGGATGGAATAAAAAAGATGAGGATGAAATACGGTTAAGAGGAGGGAGGACAAGAGAAGAAGGGAATAGTGAAACTAGAAGAAGTAGAAGTTGAAGAAGATGCGTAATTCAAAAAGAACGATGACAAGAGAAAAGGAAGAAAGAGGAAGTGACAAGGAAAACAAAAAGCAAAGCAAACAGAAGTTACCAAGTCATGTTGAAGAAAAAAGAAGTGAATGACAAGGTGTCATGGAAGTTTTATTGAACTCAAATGTTCATTAGGTTCGTATCTTGTTTCAATAGTCGAATTCAATACTGTCCACTATTCTTTGTGCATGTTTAATAAAAAAATGAGCTTATTAAATTTGCTCAAGCTTGTCAAAGATTGATGGTGATGCAGTTTCTTAACAAAGCTTCGAGATGGTTTGAAAATATTTTCGAATGCACATTTTAGCATTGTGACGGATACACGTCTTTCCTCTTCAAATTATTATTATCTTTGTTATTTCCAAGCATTTTTCAAAGTAAAGGCATTCTGTTTGTTATACCATTACCTTCAACATCCCGTCGTGTTCCATAACTCCCGTAAATAGCATTATGATAAGTACAAATCAACTTCTTGTGCGGTTTTGTCCCCCTCGTTAAAGAAGGAAATGGAACGGCCTATGTACCGTGATGAAAAAAATGCCTATGTACCTAATTTGCAATGCAACGATGAAATTTTGAAAACTGTATTCCTGACTCAAATAAATAGTTTGTAGAATAAAAAGCACACAACTGGATGCCCTAATCTTGTGAATTAATAGGAGGAAAATAGCTAGGTGGCTGTCGGCCTCCTCTGTAGATGGCCACGGTACAATCCTTCCGGCAGTATCCTTGAAACCGTACCTTAAACCGCCGGATTTCAATTAAGGAAAAGCATTTTTTAAACCATAGTGTCTGGATAACCATGGCAGAAGAGCATTTATTTTTGAACCAGTTGAAGTTTGATGGGAAATCTGAAATAATTTCTAATTTCACCTCGGACAATCCCGGATAAAGGGAGATTTTCAAATGCTCAACAATTTTATTACAAAATGGGTATCGCACGATTGCTACCACGGGTCTCAATTAAAAGCCCAAAACTAGTGTTGAAAAGAGGAATATCTTTCGGGGGTTTTGATAGTTACTGTATTTGGGAGACCTGTCTCTTGAACAGCTTTTTTCAAAATGATTCTTCTTTTTCCCAATAAAACTTTCAGTTTCCTCTGTTTATCGCGACCAAACATTTTTCTCACAACCAAGTAGAGAAAACAAGACATTGGCTACGATGAAATTCAAAAACAACAAAGAGCGTGAAAGTACGAAGTTGTTCTTTATACTTACTGCTTTATTTTCTATCCGTTTTGTGATTCTCTTCTAATATGTGTTTCCCTTCTAAATCCCTCCATAACTCATCACGTGTCATTTGACCACTTTACAATTCCAGCTATCGTGAGAGCCTCCCCCTGTACGGTGTGACGAAATAGAGCCGCCGTCGCCCGCAGCTGGCAGCCTTCCACTCTGTCTGCGAAGAGACACGAGACGACGGGGTGCCAGCCGCGCTCGATACCGTTTCGCAGCAGCCGCCGCTCGGTCGGGTGGTAAGTGCCCCGTAATCGGTAAGGTCCAATGTGCCATAGCTGGCTGGCACGGCAACCTTAGCTTCGTTGGCCTGTAGAGAGATGAAGTCCCACGGGCATTTTCATTTTGAAACGAAATTTTTAAAAAAAATATGCTCACGCATATTCAACCATTTCTGCAAAATGTGCCGGTGTTTCGAACTCCGATGCCTCTTAGTTCTTTTCTCTACCGTCGCTGTTGTCTGCATTGATCTAGTTACCGATGGTTTTATTGATTTTTGTTGATTTTTTTTTTGATTTTTGTTTTTTTGTTTTCCTGAGCATGGAATATATTTCTTCTTAATGGTCAGCTAGTTGTTTATTGGAGCGTTCTACGGAACGTAATAAATAAATTAATATTTCTACAGAAAACAGAAAAAAATGGGCAGAAAACAGAAAATTCCGCTCATCCCTGGTCCGAATGTCCGTTTAGCCTCTCTATCCGAATGACTCGGATTATCCGATGTTGTTATGTTGACTCTATCCATTTGAGTCGGATATCCAAGACCTTTGATTTTTGAGTTATCCGAGTATCCGAAATTCTTTGATTCGGATCCAATGCATACTCCTTACCATCACGAAAGCAACACGGTCAAGTTGAGCGCGCTAACAGGACTACAGAAGATTTGATCTCCATGGCAATAGCCCAACGAAATGAACAATGGGATAGCGTAATTTTTTTAGCTGTCCACGCCTATAATTGTGCGGAAAACTCAACAACCAAGTTTACTCCATATTCAGTAATTCATGGCCATGAGCTATTGAATATCTACCGTCTTGCACTAGATTTGCCCTCGCGACGATTTGTTGATGACGCTGACTATAAAAACCAACTAATTGATATTCTGCAGAATATATCGCGCACGGTTTACGAAAACATTACCGTAGCTCAAACTACGCAAAAGCATAATTACGATCTTAGGAAGAGATTAAATCCTGCGGAATTTCAAATCGCTTAGCAAGTTCTCGTACGTAAGGATATAGGAAGCAGAATTTCATCCCGCTTCGAAGGCCCGTTTTCCATTATAGACATAGACCGCCCAAATGTAGTTATTCGTGATGATAGTCGTGAACGGACCATCCACATGAATCGTATAAAACTCTATCACCCCCTAGATCAATTAAGCAAGTAAGTGATCGTATGAAACCACTTTTTTTAGCTTATTATTAAAATAGTCTCTTCATAATAAACTTCTGACTTCAAAACCATTATCAGCAATTTATTTAAATTTAATCACTAGTAACCAATCCGAGGCGAATTTCAAGAAGATCAGACGGAAAATATATCTCTAAACATCAGTCTCTCTGTAATTCAGAGTGTGAGTAGTAGGTACTGGTGCAGATGGAATAGCACAATATCTGCTAGCAGAATGACGTTTTCTTGAGTTCCAATAATGGCTCATCGACAGAATAATGCCGAACAGCAAAACAAACCCTGTAATGAGTAATAGATAGGAAAATTAGGATAATAGGAAATAGAATTTATCACAAACATTCAAACACCTTGAATTCTAGGAATGAAATTTGGAAAGAAGTAGGTAACCTACCTAGGATAGTCAGCGTTATAGCTGAAATAGTTCATGAGGAGCTAGTATACTTCGGACCGAATTATATTATTCGAAAAATATTCGAATGAATTTTCGAATCATTCGAAATTCGAATATTTCGAAAAAAGGCTTTCGAATAATATTCGAAATTCGAATGCTTCGTAAAAAGCGATTTCGAATAATATTCGAAATTCGAATACTTTTTAAAAAGCGGTATCGAATTGTATTCGAAATTCGAATATTTCAAAATAGACTTTCGAATATTATTCGAAATTCGAATACTTTGAAGAGCATATTCGAATTTTTGAAATTCGAATAATCGAAATGCACAATCATCATTTCATTAGAAGTTCTTTTTTCTCTGATTAATCGTTGAAAGCACACTATCAAATCACCATCTTGACCTAGTCAACGCGCGCTCGATTCGGGGTTCTCAAACGCTTGGATCGTGTGAAATATTGCGTCACCGTAAACTTCGCCTAATAATTTTAGTCTGATGAATGGACGGGGCTGCGACGGTAGATCACCCTGCGCAAATCAAAACCCCGTTTTCCAGTCCGGTCGCCAATCTCGCACGGCCAGCCGCCTGGTCCATGCGTCAGACTAAACCGAAAACGGAAACCATACATTGTGCTCCATCGGTGCGATAGGCTGGTTTGAACGGCCACTCAGTGCAAACCATTTTTCTCTCGTTTTCGCACTTATTATGTAGCTGTCAGGCAGATATGGACAGTACCAGGGTTTCAGCTTCCAAAACCCTCCCCTCAGAGAAACAAGGGATCGGAGCGCCGTAGAATACGTCAGATATGGATCGGGCTGGCGGACCGCCGGTGCACCTGCTGAAAGTGCCAGCGCTGGCTTTTGGCCTGCATGCTGTGCGAGCGCAGGCATTCAGCCGGCAGCCAGATGAACAAATTCGCGGGTGTGCTGTGGCTTCATTGATCGACATTTTATTATCGACTTCTGTTAACTCGTCATAGCATTCCTTCTCTCGTACGTTCTCATCACGCGCCCTCGCGCTCGTTTTATGTTTGGTTTGCTTGTTTTGTAAAAGGGTACACCATTCGAAACTGAGGTGTCGTTTGTATCCTATCTCTAGGATGCCGCGTCGCACCTTTTCGGAGCGAAGCGGTTGTTTCCCCATTCTCATCACTTTGTTTTCTTGAGAACAGCCATTCGGAGTTCATGATGAACCTATCATAGCAGCGTCACTTTTATCATCTGCGTCAATTGCTTTGGAAGACGCAGCTACGCGGCATCCATGGCATAAGCGGAAGCGAACATATCATTACCTCATCAATGGTATCTTCGCTTCGGCTTGTGCCACGCAGGTTTGTGATCACTTCTTACGAATAAGACACAGACACTACCACATCAGTGATTATTTTTTTGAGGAAATGTAAAGTTTGGAATTTTCGGTTAGTTGGGGAATCTCAATTTCTGATTTTGTCGAGTATTTTATTCGATCGGAAATTTAGATTTTTTTTTTTGTTCTGAAAACTATTCACTCGGCGAACCAAATTATTCGTGTTCACGTATTTGATAAGTGCACAATTTTTTATTAGTCGGTTTTCCAAATTTTCGATTCATTCGGGATTTTAAGGTATTCAGTTTTTTTAAATATTCGGTCTACTCAGGAATCTGAAATACCTTTTTTTGGGTATTCGACGATTTTGGGTGAAAACTTTCAATTTTCCGCCACTGTAAAGAATGTTCAGAGTATTCATAAATTGATCGGGAAGAGTTTGAAATCTCGAATTTTCAATTGAAATTTTGGAGAAATTTTCCGAACATCCATTCAAATCAAATAGGAGAAAGCTTTTCGAAATTCTCTCAGAACAACAGTGCGCAAAAACTTCTTAAGTATTTGCAGCTCTGAATTGGGAAAAAAAATTTTTTTTTTGAATCACGATAGACAATCGTCTATATCGGGGTTCACGATAGACTTCACTTTCGTGTTCTCCCCAACAAGCGGAAGTTCTGGGGCTCCATAGGGTAAGGTACGCCTAAAAACAACAAAAATAAAATTATGCCGTGTTTTCGCGTTAAAATAGAGCCAGCCTCGCTCGTATTGACTTCTGAGAGTGTCAGAAATGACCGCAGTGAGCAAATGGTACCTATCAATGCAAACAAGCGCTATAGCTCAATTGACAGTACCTCCTTGATTTGGTTATTTGCTGTTACCCATTCTCAAGTTTTCATTTGTTCACGTTGAGCGGGCAAAAAAGGGATTTGAGGCGTTTCGAAGATTTAAAATTTTCGAAGATTCCGAAGTTCCTATAAGTCTCCAAATTAACTGTAGAGCTCAACGATAATGGTGATCGCGAACGCTGCATTTGAGCTTAATTTTGTACTGAATGAAATCAGAGTGGGGTCGAGTTATGCGTCACAGTCGATTGTGAAAGGTATTCAAAACTTATGCAACCTCAGAAACGGTTTTGTTTTCAGGAATTCTTGTCATCCTGGAAGAGCGCAATTTTCGCTGACGGACATTCCGCGTTCAAGGAACAACTGCCGCTGAAACTGGTGTGGATCAGAAGCGTCGGGGGTATCTATCATCATTCAAAACGGTGAAAATTTTCTTCCACTATTCTGACTAAATTTTGCGCACTCAACGATCCTCTCGATTTTCAATTCAGTATTTCGTTGGCTGGAAAGTTCTGCACACAATAACGGTCAGTAAAGTGTCCCTTGACCGTTTGTGATCCTTCCACCAGGTTTGGTATACCATTCGAAAACACAACCCGTCCTCTATCTAACGGGTTCAACTTCTTCTCGAAAATGCTCGACCTGCTTCAAATTTGAGGTCAAAATTTAGAGGAAGTTCTGGGCGCAAAAAAGTTTTAATGCTTCTCGTTCTCTTCTTTATACACATCAAGACCGCTCAAGTGTATGGAACGCTTGAACCCATGAATACTAGATGATAGCACCAAAGCGGGTTCGCGAAATCTCTCCAATGGGGGCGACTTTCGCATTTTTCGAAATTTTGGCGTCAGTGCAGGCAAGCAGATCGTACTGGGTAAAGAAAGTGAGTATTCCTTCGTTGAATTCCACCTTCTATCTAAAAGCATCCTGAAAGCATTATTAAAATTCTCCTCAAGCTCAGTGTCTTCGAGAATGTCGGCTAGATAAGTGGACAGTATCGCTCCAGCCGCGAAGCGGCTGGAGAGGTTTGGTTTTGCCCGGGACTTGTGATCACTTAGAATTCTGTAAAGTAGTTAATAAAACCTGTTAAACAAATTCTCCAGAGATTTCCATCGGGATATAGGTAAGAGGGTCCAGGAGGCACATGCTGACAAAATTTGAGCCAAATCGGTTCAAAACTAACAAAGTTAGATCGGCGAGTCCTTATCAAAAATTCTTGCTGTTACTCGTTCCTGCTTCCTGCTTCGCGCTTCGTACTTCCTGCTTCCTCGTGCGTTACGCACCCTAAGTAGTGGCCACTGCCAATGGTCGCAGGCGATCAGTTGGACAGGCAGGTAAGTTGGTATGTGGACAGATAAGCATGCTGGTGAGTAGGTAGACAATGAGTACTTACTGTTTAGCATTAACTACTTCACTTACAACTGCTTATCATATCAAGTGATATTATCAGTTGGTAGATCAAATCGCTAAAACACCTTGTAGGCTGTACTTTTCGATGGGAAGGGACAAGGAAAGTGACTAACAAGTTTGTTACTTACTGTTTAACATTAAATACTTCACTTATTACTGCTTATCATATCAAGTGATATTATCAGTTGGTAGATCAAATCGCTAAAACACGTTGTAGGCTGTACTTTTCGATGGGAAGGGACAAGGAAAAAGACTAACAAGTTTGTTACTTACTGTTTAGCATTAAACACTTCACTTATAACTGCTTATCATATCAAGTGATATTATCAGTTGGTAGATCTAATCGCTAAAACACGTTGTAGGCTGTACTTTTCGATGGGAAGGGACAAGGAAAGTGACTAACAAGTTTGTTACTTACTGTTTAACATTAAACACTTCACTTATTACTGCTTATCATATCAAGTGATATTATCAGTTGGTAGATCAAATCGCTAAAACACGTTGTAGGCTGTACTTTTCGATGGGAAGGGACAAGGAAAAAGACTAACAAGTTTGTTACTTACGGTTTAGCATTAAACACTTCACTTATAACTGCTTATCATATCAAGTGATATTATCAGTTGGTAGATCAAATCGCTAAAACACGTTGTAGGCTGTACTTTTCGATGGGAAGGGACAAGAAAAGTGCCTAACAAGTTTGTTACTTACTGTTTAACATTAACTACTTCACTTATTATTGCTTATTATATCAAGTGATATTATCAGTTGGTAGACCAAATCGCTAAATGACGTTGTAGGCTGTACTTTTCGATGGGAAGGGACAAGGAAAGTGACTAACAAGTTTGTTACTTTCTGATGACGTCATCAAAGTGCATGGGCATTTTATGATGTCATCAGGACGTCATGCCAAGCATATGGGGCTTCCGATAACGTTATCAGGACGTCGTGACCAGGTTTTCCAAGTGCATAGGGCATTTGATGATGTCATCAGGATGTCGTGTAAAGTACACACGGCATCTGATGACGTCATCAGGATGTCGTGTAAAGTACATAGAGCATCTTATGACGTCATCAGGACGTCGTAAGGTGAGTCGCGCGTCACTTGTAGCGCGCGGAACAAGTCGATTACTTACTGATTGTCATATCAATCAGTCCTATAGGAAAAATATTGAAGATTTTTCAGAGATATTATTTCGTAATATCAAGAAAAAGTGCACAATTCTATCCAAAAGGGGTCTTCCAAGCGAAAGAGGTTTGGTTGGCGTCAGAAACGTTCCAACAAAAAGGGAACAATAGGCAAGTAGGATGAGGAGAGTCTACAAAAATTGAACAATATTTTCTGAGATTGAATTTCTTGGCCGATACTTCTTAACAGCGAAAACAAACCGTTGTGGCGTTTTACGAGGAAGAGTTTAGGGTCTTTCGGGGAAAAGTTTAGTGTCTTCCGGAAAAAAAGGCCTCTATTCGTTGACGAGATTATAAGAAAATACTCTCATTCGATGCTGTACTTTGAGTTCGCTTCTCGTAGCAGCTGGAGCTAGCCGTCTGTGTAGGTAAATTTGACATCATTTTCTCTTCTAATGATAACTAATAGGTTCACATAAATATACATTTTTATCGTTGCACGCATAATCGGAGTCTATTTGGAACCACAAAGTGCTTCTGTGTGGTACACCGCAACGCTTTGTTTTCGCTGTTAAGAAGTATCGGCCAAGAAATTCAATCTCAGAAAATATTGTTCAATTTTTGTAGACTCTCCTCATCCTACTTGCCTATTGTTCCCTTTTTGTTGGAACGTTTCTGACGCCAACCAAATACTCACTATAGCTTTCGTGTTCGACTTTACGAATATACTTTTGAAGCGTCATTAACGAGTAAACACTACTGAATTTGAGCAATATCAAGTCAAATATTTTGGTAACTCCGCCCTGAGCTTCGCCAACTCCACCCCTCCCCCCAAACAAACTCGTTCTGATTGATCGTTTGAATACGGTCACTTTAGCGAGTTTTTGAAGCTTCCGACGAAGTAAACAGTCCAGTATAAGCTGTATGTGTACTGGCTTCGCTATTTCAAGCGTTTAGTCCCTTAAGCCGCGCGGGCATGCTGCGGTGTAACTCATCCACTTTCACCCCATAAAAAACAATCCGTCATTTATTTATCTCATTCCGTTTGCTTAGATTTTTTTGGGAGTTTGCTATACTTCCAGCTCCGAATCTCGAGTCGATTCATAGAATCGATACCATTTGAAGCGTGTATTTAAAGGCAGTGTTCACGATGATTTTCATTTCCGATTTTTTCACATAAAACAAAGCACAACATTTTTCATCGTCACAACGAATAGTTCCTGTGAGAGTAAAGTGGCGGGGTGAGAGTAAAGGATTTGGTCCCCTTCTGGTCCGTTTTTCTCAGTTTCTCCGTTATTTTGCTTCTACCCGGGGGTCAATTAATCGATATAGCGCATAATCTCAAAATTGAAGTTTATCGTGAACACTGCATTTAAGGCATCTTTCATAGTCCTCGCCGCAAGCGCGGGATGAGCGGTGGACTATGAAACTTTTCCCTCTGTGGGACGCGCGGGAAACATTTCTGAAATCTCTGGCGGCACCACCGACATACACAGAAATCCCTGGCTTGCGTTGGCGTATACTGTGGCGTAGGCTAAGCCTAAAGTTACTTATGTTGGAGTGGGCCTAAACTGAGACGTAGTCTTTGTCAAGACGAATATATTGGGGAAACCGGGCGTCTTCTTTGCACACACGTGAAAAAACATCTTGCAGGCCTAAGAAAATCCAACCCTGCCAAGCCGTTGGGCACGCACCGGAGACTGTGCCATGAGAACCTGGAGTTTGAGGTTACAGTGAAAATTTTAGCGCGGGAGCCACAAACTGCGGCACGCAAAACTCTCGAAGCGTTTTGGATAAACGCCAAAAATCCTAAAATGAACAGGAAAGAAGAATGTCTTGTCATAACAGCTGAGCTCGCCCCGTTTCTTGACCTCTGTAGATTTTGACCTCGACGTCTTCATGTCAAGGACACGCGTCTTCTGACCACCCACTGCATCTGCCACTTAGGGTACCCACTGCTAACTTGGCTCGGAGCGAGTAAGGTGAGCATTCTGTGATAGTGTTTTTGCTTTGTTAAGTTGAGATTTTGAGATTTGCATCACTAATCTTATGAGGGTTTGGTGGTTCAATGGATTTGTATTTTTAAATATTTATTGAATCTATAAATACGCACAAAGTATGCTATCAAACGCAATCTATACTTTTCCCATAGCAAGAGACTGAGAATAATTTTAGTTTTCCTATTTAGACTCTAGTTATTTTCCCTTCCATATTACTTTGGTTATTCCAGTTATTCTAGAAAGGCTAGTGGGTCCACCGGCCGGTCTCAGCAGCGCCAACAGATCTGTGATCTGTTGTGCTCGTCTTCGTCTCCTTACATTCCCAGCGTGACGTGCCAGCAGTTTGGCGCGCCCCCGTTAGTAAATTTGTGGCCCTTTTATACGAGCCATAAGGGGTGTAAAATGATGATGTCATTCACGTGCCAGACACTGGTCGTTCGTTGGAGTAGCAAGACACGCCGCCACTCACGTACAAACTCAGGACTGGTCGTACTTCGGGTTGTCAGAGATCGTGAACCCGAGGGTTCGCGATATTCCCGAGAGCAGAAAAGTAGTCTACATTATACGTATTCATAAAAAATGTATGATGCCGTTCTACGCATCCTCCCCACTAGCTGTTTTTGCCGTTGCGGAAATCAATGGAAGGGATTCAGTCACATATAGTTTGTAGTTGATAAGATAGTTTAGACTCTCCCCAGTCTCTTCTCAGAGCCAAAAAAAAAACAATAATCTTCCAACAAACAAAAAAAAACACAGATGCAGGAATGGTACACACACAGAAAAAAAATCTGATCAAATAAAAACATCGGCACCGTAGTTATCCTTGTGCACAAAATCTGACGATACGATGACTCTTGTGGAAGGTGCGGGAAGTCGGGTGTAGGCCAGGCGCGTCGAAGGTGATTTTTGTCGTTCAAAAAAATCGTCCAGTTTCGGATTCCAAAAATTGCCAATTACCAGATTTACTAGATTTTTTTACACAAATATTGCCACATAGATACACTCGAGTTCGAGCAGTTTGATTTTTAGTGAATTTATCATTGCATTTGCTTGTTCGGTTAGTTCTGTTCCATGCTTGTGATTCTAGTAAGCGTAAAATTCCAACGTTAAATTGTCTGCGTGATCTTGATCGACAGTTCGAATTTCGCTCAAACTTGCTAAAGCTGCGGTAAATAACGTGCTTGTCAAATTCAATCTTGATCGCAGATTGCGAATAAGGGTATAGAGGTTGGAGCGATGGTAGGTGAGGAAAGTGAGCATTTCTTGTTGTTCTGTGGGAAAGTTCCAGTTTTCCTGATAAGGCTCACATTGGACAAGAAGTCTTGTAATGTCGTGGAGACGGCGAGATAGTCTCTGTTTTGCAATTCCCTTTTCATTGACTGCATTTCTTGCGTTTCCTTCCATTACCACTTTCAGCTTTCAGTAGTTAAGCGAAATATCAAAGTTGAGAAGGTGATTTTATACCGCGCAGTTATCACAAAATCTCCGAACACCTCGGCATTTTTTCCGAGATTGTTTTGAGATAAGAATGCGCCTTCGTGAGAGCGTTTCCGAGTGTTACACGAGCTGCAAGATTTCCTATCACGGAATGTTTCAAATGCCAGAAAAAAAAAGAATTGAATCGGATAAAACCGCGCAATGCAGTAGTCATCAGAGATTTATCACAAGGATTCGTTTTCTGTGTATGGAATGGAGAAAAAAAACACTCAAAAAATCACACCAGATAAATGCAGAAAATCTTCCAGGATGGAGCCGGCAATCGAGAGGAGGCTCGTTTTTGGAACTGTAAAGTTTCTTTCCTTGAGTTCTTTCACTTACATTCTGAACTTAAATGGGCAAAGGCAGTATGATGCTTGCCCATCTCCTCCTCTCGAGCTGCCTTTCGGCAATAATAACACAACGACTTAGACGGGCAAGACGTTGCAACATGAGTAGCTGTATACAAACATCGCTCACATTTTTGAGCTCGAAGGCTCGTCGGCGTCGTGCTGTGAGATTGGGATATTGTGCACAGGACGATGCCCAGTGCGTGCCTTGGCAGAATAAGCATTCCGTACTGGGCCCCGGGCCGCCGCGATTCGGCTGCTGAACTGGTAGATTTCGGCTAGTTGTGTCGGCTGGCTGTTTCCAATGCTTCTCCAGGTGTCCCAGTCGAGACGTGATTCCTTGAAGCACATCTTTAAGGTTCAGTTCGAATGGAGTATTTACCTTGCTTTGGTCGAGTTGCTTCTCGATGCGGACGAGTTTTTCCAGAATAGCGTCGAATTTTTGGCTGACATCAGCGAATTCATGCCAATGTGAAGCAGATGTCACATCCTGCTCAGTTAATTCTCCCTCGTCGTCCGTTTCATCTTTAGTGGGCTCCTCGGGTGGAGTTTCCCGAATTGGAGCGGAGTGGTCATTCTCGCCATCACCACTCATCTGAAAAAATTGGATAATGTTTTCAACGGTTACAATTCAAGTCGGAAGTATCGCGAAGGTCATTGAAGTTACTATGGATGAAGGATACGTCTGCATTTAATTCTTTAACCAAGTGTTTGTGGTCTACCACCATCGCGAAGGAAGTCAAGTTGCGCGTCTACCTATCCGCTATTCGCCCTATCATGATGTACGGATCGGAGACGTGGGCAGCACCGAAGAAGCAGATGGAAAGGTTGGATTGCACGGAGAGGAAGCTTTTTAGGCGTTTGCTTGGATATTTCTGGCCGCGTGTATGCCATAACGAAGAACTTTACAAGGAAATCGACGCAGTACATCAACGCTTGACACGAGGGAGATGCCAGCATCTCCTAAAGCCATCTCAAGCAGCAATGGAAAGTCGACTTCGACTGCTCGGGCGTATACTAAGAAGAACGCCGGATCGTCTCGTACAACACGCTCTAGGAATGCTTTCAAATCCTGTCTGGAAACGGCCACCTGGGCGTAGGCGAAAGTTCTGGACGGATGTGGTTAAAGAGGATTTAAAGTCACTCGGCATCGAAAGACAGTTCAGGCGCGATGTTTCGTTTCGCAGGAAATGGAATAGTGACAGCTGGATGGAATGTGTTCAAATTGTGGCTGAAGACCGTGACAAATGGACACGGCTGACTACTAGGACGGCACACCTCGGTGAAGATGCGGAATGACCGCGTCAGGCGAAGCCAACCGATTAAGTCAAGTCAAGTAAGTCATGGATGAAGGATGAATGATATAGAAATTTTTAAAATTTTTATTCGGATTTTTTTCCATTTTGAGAATTGCTAAGCTATGAAGGATATAGTGCTGAGGGCACTCGAAAATGCTGAGTTATGATTGGCTCAGAAATTCTTACCCCAAAATGCTGGGTTATGAATGATTCAGAATTGATTAGTCGAAAAATGCTGAGTTATGAATAATTTTGAAATTTCGATTTAAGTATGTTGAATGGGAATGACATAGAGCTTCGTATTCGAAAAATGGTGAGTTTTTAGCGTTTTAGAAATCCTTTGAGAAAAAAATGTGGAGTTGTTAAGGATAAAGAACTTCTTAATCGAAAAGAGTCGAGTTATGAACGACTTAGAAATTTTTTGACGAACATTGTAGAATAATGAAGAATATAGAACTTCTTGTTCGAAAAATGTTGAGTTATGAACGATTTATAAATTCTTTGACGATAGATGTTGAGTTATGAATGATTTAGGAATTCTTTGACGAAAAAAATGTAAAACTATGAAGAGTATAGAACTTCATATTCGAAAAATGTTGAGTTATTGGAAATATAGAAATTCTCATTCGAACATCTTAAGCCATGATTTATATAGAACTACTTAGTCAAAGAATGCTAAGTTTCCACACTCAACGACAAAAAAGAGATTAGGCGACGTATGAGGATAACGGTTAAATGCCAGATCTTCCCGAATGATCGGGAGAACATGGAAAACATCAAGAGAAAAACATACAGGGGGGGGAATGGCTTTGTGAACTCTCGTATGCTGCGGGAGTCCGATTTTGTTGACATCGGGCCGAGATATGTTATGCTGATAACGACGCCGCTAACGAGAATCAGCAGGGTGAAGATAGAATACAGTAAAAATTTCACATAGATTTCAAGAAAATGCCCAATATCTGGAAGCTCCAAATCGAAACCACTCGAAACTATGGTCGAGTTATCCCATATCCGTAGAAGATTAAGGATAGGTTGTATTCCATTCACATAGTTTAAAACACTCTTGAGTAAAAAGAAAGTGGTTTGTCGTCCACATAAAGCAGAACACTGCTCATTAATTTGGGCTCTGTTGTAAAAGAGTTTGATTCGGTTTGCTTCCCCTTTACGCGAGCAGTGTAGGGGGAAAAGTTGTGATGTGCACGAAACCTGAGCAACGGCTTCTGCTGTACTTGAGTAGCACACAATCTCTGCCAGTGCTCCTTGGGTACACCTGTAACATTTTACCAGCGATATTGGAAGTATATTACAAGAGAAGTCTTGAATTTTTTCTTTCAGCATTCTAAGGTTTACATCGAACATAAGTGCAATTTCAATTGAAGCCGCACTTAATCTCACTGTACAGTACCGCGCATATTTTCTGCAAAAACGGCGTTTTGCGGCGTTTTTCGCGCGCACAAAGCACCGCCTTGTCATAACTCGCTTCAGAGTGGTTCAAAAACAATTTTGAAGATAGTTTTGGATCTGCCTCAACGAGAGGATTCTGACGGTATATAGAAGTATGACCTTTTATGAGAATTGTCAGACTTTATTCTAGAAAAAACGAATTTTCAGCCCAATTTTTTCAATTTTCGGGTTTGACCGTGTAAAACATGCCATGACGGATGTGTGAAATGGAAAATAGGAAGCTCTCGAATATATTCTGAATAGGATTATACATTTCATTCCGTGGGGACATTTTTATACGCGCTTTCAGAGCCTACAATGACTGGAACTCCGTAACCCCAATTCTTCAAAGAATTATAACTTTTGTAAAATATGTTTGCTAGAGTCTATGAAGTATTCCATGAACTCCTCTTCTCACGAAGCATCCGTGCGGTGACAAGCATCCGACTACCGCCGCGAATTTAGACAGATGTTTTTGGAAAACCTCGAATTTTCAGCTGTTCGTTGCGAAACTTTCATCGTTCTCAGCGTTATTACATTTGTATTCGCCTTTATAAAGTTCGAGGTAAGCATATCAGGTAAAGTGCGATGACTCTACTTGCAAGCGAACCCTTGTAGAGCTAAAGACGCTCCTATCCATATTTGTCTGTACCATAACAGCTTTGATAGCTGCATTTAGTGGTTTACCCGTTTTTAAGCTTTCATTTTTCAGTACTCAGCCGAGTGAAGAAATCCAAGTTGTTAGCCTTTTTTGAACGCTGGGCTACCTCCTGATTACACAATGACGTCCCGCATTCTGATTAAACATCGCAGCTTCTCCGAACCTCCAAGTTTCCGACTCTGAAGTTCTCACCAGCCACCTTTGCCAAGGGCCATGTTCAGAGGACCCTCGCGCCCGTTCCAGACGTCCTCAGCCGCAGACGTCTCTCTGTCGTCAGCTAGCCTAAAAGCAGTTTCGGAAACGACCATGACTTCCCCTCAGCGCACATCCGCAAAAGAGATACGCCCCCAGCGAATACACTCCTCGCCACACATTGCATGGAAACACTTCCGAAATTGCTCACTGTAGAGCACCCCAACAACTTCACCGCTTGAATATCGGCTAGAATACCTCTCAAACAATGCTTTATCCGAACTTCTGGTCATTCCGTGAACATCTCGATAGTCGCTAACTTCGACTTTTCACGGCCCCCACTGCACTGCCGCAGCTCACCCTCGCCCCGCCAGGCGATGGTGGGCCGACGGACAAAAATGGAACTCCTCCACCACCGAATTCGCATCTACATTGTACTGCGAATCTTTTGAGCCCTAACACGGCCTTGTTTGACTCGAAATTTCAGTCCCTTTCAACCACCCATGACACATTTTCGCGATTTTTATCCTTTTTGACCCCATTTTTTTCAGCCGCCCGGCATCACACCCGGCCCCGCCTGCCTTGGCCTACACAATGCTCTTCCACCTTCCCATAACTATGTTCGGTTCCCCATTTCAAGCAAGATCCACAGAATTGTCGACCCCCAAAAGTACCACCTCGCCAAGGTCTCACCAGCGACGTTCGCCAAGGGCCATGTTCAGAGGACCCTTTCGCCCGTTCCCGACGTCCTCAGCCGCAATCGTCTCACTGTCGTAAGCTGGCCTGGAAACAGTTTTGAAAATAGCTTTCGCTCCCCCTCAGCGCCCCTTCGCAAAAGAGATACGCCCCCCGCAAATACACTCCTCGCCACACATTGCATAGAAACACTTACAAAATCGCTCACTGTAGAGCACCCCAACAACTTCATTCCTCGGAACTGGGCCCGAATACTTCTTACCACTTTTGTATTCCGCCTTCAAAAAGTTCTTCTCCGCAGCGGGTAAAACATTCAACATTTTTGGACCACATCTTTGGTGATATCTGATTCTTCATAACTTTTCCATTCTCTAGCCAACGAAATCACTGTGATGCCATTTTTCACCAACCTTAACTCAGTTTTCGCAGCACCACTGTGCTCAGAATCTAGCGAAACCCTCATTTTGGATTCCCGAATCTACATTGAAAGTGATAACTCCTCAGGAACATCAGTGCAGTTAGTAGTCATTATTGGTTTTACATAATGTTCCAATTTCAGTCGTTCAGCTATGAAAAACTCTGGCTGTGCGCCGCCGAACACCCTTTCGCTGCTTGTTTAGAAGTCAAAAAGTGGCGACCTCCAGTGTTTGAGCTCTGCCAGCACTTTAGCCATTAGGCAGCGTCCATACGTTGCGGAAGCGAGCGATGAGGCAAAATCGATTGTCATCGAAGGCACACAATTTGCTAGGCGCTCGTGCGCGCTTACGCTAGCTCTCGCGCGCTCACGCCCGCTTTGGCTCGCTAACGCCCAACCTCGCTTGCTCACGCCTTCTTCGAAAGAGATGTAATAAGTTTTATGCTCATAGCTTCATTCATAAAGCACAAAGTTTTGAACCATGTTCAAAACTAATGCTCTCATATCCCCTAGACCCACCACGGCTGTCACAAACCATGGTTAATTAGCTGCCAATGAGTCAAGTCGAGTGATTGATCAACAGGTCAAACGTTAACAATCGAATCAACATCAGGCAGGAAATGACTGTCGGTGTCTCTCATGATATCGGGCACCCGTCAGCGTTGGGGGGTCCCGTAACCCCTCCCGCGGAAGGCCAATAGATCGGTTGCGAGCAGTCGGCAGCGCTGTTTCGTTGACTGCCCGTACACAAAGAACAGGGCCTCTGCGACCCTTCTGCCACCGCCTTACGGCTAATCTAATGACTGACACGAGACAATCCTAAAGCAGTTTGCGGCACATTTGAAAATCACCCTTTGAGCAAAGGTGTGTTAAAACAAAATTCGAAAGATCCGCTCCTGGGGATTTCATCTTGAACTGCTCTTGACAAGTAAGGAGTGGGCTTCTACGGCGAAGCTTCCTACCCTCACTGGTTCTTGCCGTCTTCGCATTTGCAGATGCCATCAACGGACACTGGATCACCTGCCCAAAGCCAGCGTCGCACACAGCGCGGGTTTTGGAAAGAGTCTAAACACAGCAGTTTATTGAAAGTCGAACGTGGAATCTGAACACAGCGTTCTCTGCTCAGCAATCGTTCATTGGCTCCACTCTAGTGGGTGGTGCAATGTTGATATCAGGGTGGGAATCGATGAGTGAGTGTTCCATGAAATAGCCGACTGCCCGCCGACACTCCGCGGGAATAAGGGAAAGCCTCTCTCTACGCGGGAAGTGGGGAGCTGTGCCACGTCCACAAAATTGGGGCCGCGCGAAGTCGACTAGGCCGACTCGGCCGGCGGGGCGGGGAATGGGCTGTTTTTATCTGAGTATGCATATCTCCCCCGAAGGGGAATGGGGGCCCCGCCACGGGGGATGGGGACCCGGCGGGGGTTCCGTAATGTATGTTTCGAGAGCCCTCGGCGAGTGGCCCCATCTCACGTGCGAGGGGCTCCTAACGTCCCCTGACTTACTTACTTGACTTAATCGGTTGGCTTTCGCCTGACGCGGTCATTCCGCATCTTCACCGAGGTGTGCCGTCCTAGTAGTCAGCCGTGTCCATTTTTCACGGTCTTCAGCCACAATTTGAACACATTCCATCCAGCTGTCACTATTCCATTTCCTGCGAAACGAAACATCGCGCCTGAACTGTCTTTCGATGCCGAGTGACTTTAAATCCTCTTTAACCGACGACCCGGCGTTCTTCTTAGTATATGCCCGAGCAGTCGAAGTCGACTTTCCATTGCTGCTTGAGATGGCGTTAGGAGATGCTGGCACCTCCCTCGTGTCAAGCGTTGATGTACTGCGTCGATTTCCTTGTAAAGGTCTTCGTTATGGCATACACGCGGCCAGAAAAATCCAAGCAAACCCCTAAAAGCTTCCACTCCGTGCAATCCAACCTTTCCATCTGCGTCTTCGGTGCTGCCCACGTCTCCGATCCGTACATCATGATAGGGCGAATAGCGGATAGGTAGACGCGCAACTTGACTTCCTTCGCGATGGTGGTAGACCACAAACACTTGGTTAGAGAATTGAATGCAGACGTAGCTTTCGCACATCGTTGTCGAATATCCGCTGCATAATCACCATCGTTCTTCAGCAAACAGCCCAAATAACAGGAATCGTCCACCAGTTCGATACGTTGTCCGTCCACACAAACTCCAGTTGAAGGCCTCTGAGAGACCCACATCTGCTTGCATTTGTCGGGACGAAGACGAAGTCCATAGGCTGCTGCATACTTCGAAACGAGTTTCACAATCCTTTGCAGTTTTGCGTTGTTTTCAGCGAATAACACAATGTCATCGGCGTACTCCAGGTCGACAAGGGAGCGTCCTGATGGTGTTAGGATCACATCCGCAGGAAACTGTTCTGCAACTCTACGCATGATGTCATCAACGGCGAAGTTGAAAAGAAAAGGTCCTGCAACGGCTCCTTGCCTTACTCCTGTTTTCACCTCGAAAGCTGACGTAAACCCGACAGGTGTACGAACTGCTGCTGTTGTTCCTTTGTTCATTTCCTCGATTAACCGAACATACTTTTCCGGGACTCCATCTGCTCGCAGAGCACTGAGCAATCGATCACGATGAGGAGAGTCGAAGGCGGCTTCAAAGTCCAAAAAAGCAAGCTGTAATGGCTTCGAAAATCGCTGCCGCGATTCAATTACTCTTCTCACCACGAACACGTGGTCGATGGTCGATCTTGCAGGTCGAAAACCGGCTTGCTCATCTCTGATCGTTCCTTCACGATGTTTGATAAAGTCGCTCGAGAAAGATACGTTCTAGAACCTTGTACATGACACGAAGTAGAGAGATTCCTCTGTAGTTCTTAGGATCCGTGACGGATAGCTTCTTGTGAAGAGGTAAGATGATCGCATGTCTCCACGAATCGGGTATCCTTTCGCTCATCCATATAGCACGGATGGTGTTGGTCATTTCACGAATCCCAGACGGAGGAAGAGCTTTCAGCATTTCAGCAGTGATGTTGTCATCTCCACCTGCCTTTCCATTCTTCATTTTCCGGACACAATCCAAAACTTCAGACTCAGTCGGCGGTTCCTCACTGACATCGTGATGTTCTCTCTGAACATGCGGGAGCTCAGGTTCTGATGGCGCTGGACGATTCAGTAGTGAACTGAAGTAACCCTTCCATATTGGCAGCGTCGCATCACCAACTGCAACTCCGTTGGTCGTGTTCAGGACAGGAAAACATCTCTTCATCTTCCGATGTGAATAGAAACGCGTGGTCGAAAATTCTTTCTGCACTCTTCATCTCTGAGACCCCCGCTTCCTCTTATGAATCCTCGCAGTGAAGTTCAACAGAACAGGACGGTGATCCGAATCGAATGCGACATCCCACACAGCTCTAGATCTTCGAATGTCCGATACTGGAATATTCCTCGTCAGGACATAGTCGAGCTGTAGTTTCAAAGTTGTCATCTTCCGCTTCCGCTGCTCTTCTGAAGATACCCGGGTTGGTTCCTGCCACGTAAGCTGATGGCGGCAATGATTCCTCTTGAATGTCGATGCAATAATCAGACCACTGCGTTCACAAAAGTCGACAAGGCGGTGGCCATTGTCCGATGTTTGCTCCACTGGGTAAAACCATTTACCGAGTACTTCGGATTCCTGATCAAGTCCCATCTTCGCATTTGCGTCAATCCCCACGAAAACAGCATGTTGACAAGGTATCCTGGCCAGCAACGTATTGAGTTCCTCATAAAACGCATCCTTCGAATTGTCTTCGGCGGTTTCAGTGGGCGCATGAGCACTCACTATCCACAGATTGAATCCTCTGTGATCCCGCAGTCGTACGAATGCATTCTGGCACGACGTTGAGCCAAACTCCTTGACCATACCATGGAAATCCTTCCTTACAGCTATTGCACAGCCTCCCACTCTCCTATCGTCAGCGTTACCGCAGTAGATGGTGTACTCTCCGACGCTGATGACGGGTCTATTCTTGAGGCGGGTTTCCTGCAAAGCAGCAAACGGTGCATGGAAATAGCTCATAAGTCTGGATAGCGCAGTTTTTTGGATATCACTCGACAGCGATCGACAGTTCAAGGTGGCGAAATTGTGGCTTGTGGCCAAAGACTCCATGACTCTTTAGGTACGGATCCTAAGGTGTTATGGACCAGAGGGTGTGCCGGACGGCGACACCTTTATGCAATGTGCGGGATACTTTCGCGTTATAGTTGTGCACGCTATATCGCTCGAACGTTCCTTGTGTACAATCAAACGTCTGCTGGGTTCAGTAGAAGCAGGGGCACCAACGAGCAGGCACCAACAGACTTGTATACACACCCCCAACGTCCCCTACTCCGGAATAAGGGGGAGGAAGAGAATTTCAGCACTCTTGAACATATTTTTTCTATAGGGTGCAGTTTCACTGATAATATTCTCCATTTTAGAAAAAAAATTATTTTCTCTTTTATAAATTCAGCTATGTTATAATTTTCCTGCGAAAAAAACTTTTCCAATTTTTCCAGTTATTCCCACGTTTCATTTTTGATCCAAAAATTGATGTTTTTGAGTTTGTCTTTTCGTTTTTTTTGCTATTTCAACAAAGTGGAATGTTTATTTGTAGTCAGAATCCAAAACAAACCGCATTGAAAAACTGTGTTTAGTGGGTTGATCGCGACCTCCGGTGGTTACTCGCATTCGATTCTTCCACCAGCAGACGCGACGACTTTTTTCAAAAAAAAAACAGAACTGAAGATTGATAGTTTTGAACTTCGTTCATCGCTAACTCCATAAACTATAAAATTGTATTCAGAAAATACATTTTCTGTTAGCAATGAAAAAGTACAAGAATACGATGAAGAAGACGAGATGCATTTTATACTATCGTGATCTTTCTGGCTCGAATTTCGGTGTTAATTCAAGACATCACGATATGCAGCTCAAAGAATAAAGAAGCTGTATAGAAATCTTGAAAAAAATAGAGGGCGCGCAAGTGACACCATCACGCCGCAATCGCACACAGCATTTCATTCGACGCTAAGCAATTCCATCGAAGCGGGGAGTCTCCCGGCGTGGAGAGTGAGGGGGTCCCTCACTATGCCTCCCGGGGCTCCCCACGTTCTCCTCTCCGGGAAACTCTCCGCGTAGGGACGGGGACTCGCATCCTCTCCCGCAGGGGGCGATATGCATACGGCCCCTGGAGAGCGAGAGCGAGCGTTCTCCCCACGTATGGACGGAGCCTGAAGGAAAGTAATGATTACTGACGATTTTGCAGCTCTCCCCTACACTCAAAAACTGTCAATTAGAAAGGAGAAAGCAATACCGAAGAGAGAGCAAGGTCTTCTCCGGAGTATCGTCCTTGGGTTTCCTCACACCTAATAACTAACGTGCTGGCAGATCTCAAACATTGGAGGTCGCCACTTTTGATTATTAAACAAGCCGCGAAAGGGTGTTCGGCGGCGCACAACGCGAGGTTTTGCATAGCTGAACGACTGAAATTGGAACATTATGTAAAAACCAATGCTGACTACATACTGCACTGATGTTCCTGAGGAGTTATCACTTTCAATGTAGATTCGGGACTTCAAAATGAGAGTTTCGCTAGATTCTGAAGCACAGTGGTGCTACGAAAAACTTGGTTAAAGGCATCGTTCACGATGGATTGCGTTTTTCAGGTTTTCCATATATTATTAGAGCACTAGTACCCCATATAACAGCATTGCTGAAAAACCGCGGAAAAATAACCGAAAACCCCTGAAAATATCTCAATCGAAGGAAGAGTCCATGGTTAGAGATCGCTGCTTTGACCAACAAGCTCACGATCAAATGAACTTAATCCTTCTTTCAAGAGATTTGTGGAGAAAAAGAAGACAACAGATGTGTGTAGAAAAGTAATTCTTTACGTAATAGGATGGTATTAGGTCTAGAAGTTAATTTCATATTTTTACGCTTTTACACTATTGAAAACTGGACATACTTAAACAAAATTTTTATTCAAAATAATTTCCGTCATTAATAACAACCATTTCCCAGAGTTTGGGTAACTTATGGATTCCATCATAATAAAATTTTTCTGGTTTGGCCTCCACCCATTCATCGAGCCATTTTTTGACA
Source organism: Aplectana chamaeleonis (assembly GCA_029168955.1). Taxonomy (NCBI): domain Eukaryota; kingdom Metazoa; phylum Nematoda; class Chromadorea; order Rhabditida; family Cosmocercidae; genus Aplectana; species Aplectana chamaeleonis. The sequence continues at coordinate 60,214 of JAPDOI010001721.1, forward strand.
TCTTGACGATCTTGAAAGCGCTGCTCCGCTGAACCATGCGCCATTGACCGGAAAAGGTGATAATCCGACGGGGCGATGTCTGGAGAGTACGGCGGGTGCGGTAAGACTTCCCATTTGAACTCTTTTAGCGTATCCTTTACCGTTCCAGCAACATGAGGTCGAGCGTTATCATGAAGCAATATGACTTTTTCGTGTCGACTCGCCCATTCTGGTCTCTTTGCTTCGATTTCATGCCGCAATTGCGCTAGTTGATGTTGATAGCGATTCGCAGTAACTGTTTCGCCAGGTTGAAGAAGTTCATAGTACAGTATACCGCGTTGATCCCACCATATGCACAGTAAGACCTTCTTCCCGTGGATGTTTGGTTTTGCGGTCGAAAGTTGTTGTTTCACCAGGACTAACCCACGATTTTCTTCGCTTCCGGATTGTCGTAGTACACCCACTTTTCATCGCCAGTTATGATGCGGTGTAAAAAGACTTTCTTTGGAATCGGTCCAACAAGATTTGTGAAGTTGTTTTTCTCTGCTCTTTGTTGCGTTCTGAGAGCTCATAGGGGATCCATTTTCCTTCCTTTTGAATCTTCCCCATTGCCTTCAATCGAATAGAAATTGCTTTTGGGTGACGCCGAGAGATGCCGCGAGCTGTTCTTGCGCTTGAGCCGAATCTTGATCCAACAAAGCCTGAAGTTCTTCGTCTTCGAACTTTTTTGGCTGTCCTGGTCGATCTTTGTCCTTAACGTCAAAATCACCCGATTTGAAACGCTGAAACCATTCTTGGCAGGTTCTTATGGATGGAGCAGCATCCCCGTAAGCTTGGGCAAGCATTTGGTGCGCGTCAGTGGCTTTCTTCTTGAGATGAAAAGGAAAAGGAGAGCTTCCCGCAAATGGCGTTTTTCCGGCACAAAAGTTGACATATTCTGAAACTAAAATAATACTTTTTTATAAGGTACGTGAAGCAAGTTATATATCAATAGAAAGCTGATAATACAGTGAGCATTATAACATAAAATTCGTTATATAAAAATAATTTTATTTTTTACAAAATATCAATAACAACAAAAACGCGGAAATTAACTTCTAGACCTAATATATTCCATCAATTTCCCCTCTGCTGTACTGTATTAGTTGTTGATAATTTACCTATATGATGGCTGAGAGCGAATTGAGAAAGATGACTGACGGAGGGCCGGCCTCTTTTTTTTGACGGACTTTGAGACATTCTACCTCATCTACTATCTTCACAATGAGGCATTTTTAACCGAACAGACTATCCCTACGTTCTTAAGTGGGCCCAGAAAATCATTCGAACCGAAAAAATGGTGAGTGGTTTTCAGCGCGTACGATGCTTTTAAGTTTGGTCAAAAATGGCATCACAGTGATTTCGTGGGCTAGAGAATGGAAAAGTTATGAATAATCAGATATCACCAAGGATGTGGTCCAAAAATGTTGAATGTTTTACACGCTGCGGAGAAGAACTTTTTGAAGGCGGAATACAAAAGTGGTAAGCGACATTGAAGATGGCGACTTTCAAGATAGATGCTAAATGGCCTGAAATTCGTATAAGGCGTTCTTCAAAAAGTATTCGGGCCTAGTTCCGAGGAATGAAGTTGTTGGGGTGCTCTACAGTGAGCGATTTTGCAAGTGCTTCCGTGCAACGTGTGGGGCGAGGAGTGTATTTGCGGGGGGGGGGGCGTATTTCTTTTGCGGAGGGGCGCCGAAGGGGAGCGAAAGCTATTTTCAAAACTGTTTTTAGGCCAGCTTACGACAGTGAGACGATTGCGGCTGAGGACGTCGGGAACGGGCGAAAGGGTCCTCTGAACATGGCCCTTGGCGAAGGTCGCTAGTGAGGCATTCGCGAAGTGGTACTTTTGGGAGTGAAAATTCTGGGGATCTTGCTTGAAAGGGGGAACTGAACACAGTATGGGAGGGTGGAAGGGCATTGTGTAGGCCAAGGCAGGCGGAGCCGGGTAGGATGTCGGGCGGCTGAAAAAATGGGGTCCAAAAAGGAGAAAAATCGCGAAAATGTGTCATGGGTGATTGAAAGGGACTAAAATTTTGAGTGAAACAATACCGTGTTAGGGCTCAAAAGTGTCGCAGTACAATGTAGATGCGAATTCGGTGGTGGAGGAGTTCCATTTTTCCGTCGGCCCACCATCGCCTCGCTGGCAGTGCGGTGGGGGCCGTGGAAAGTCGAAGTTGGCGACTATCGAGATGTTCACGGAATGACCAGAATTTCGGATAAGGCATTGTTTGAGAGGTATTCTAGCCGATATTTAAGCGGTGAAGTTGTTGGGGTGCTCTACAGTGAGCAATTTCGGAAGTGTTTCCATGCAATGTGTGGCGAGGAGTGTATTTGCGGGGGGCGTATCTCTTTTGCGGATGTGCGCTGAGGGGAAGTCATGGTCGTTTCCAGAACTGCTTTTAGGCTAGCTGACGACAGAGAGACGTCAGCAGCTGAGGACGTCTGGAACGGGCGTGAGGGTCCTCTGAACATGGCCCTTGGCAAAGGTGGCTGGTGAGAACTTCAGAGTCGGAAACTTGGAGGTTCGGAGAAGCTGCGATGTTTAATCAGAATGCGGGACGTAATTGTGTAATCAGAAGGTAGCCCAGCGTTCAAAAAAGGCTAACAAGATTTCCTCGCTCGGCTGAGTACTGAAAAATGGAAGCTTAAAAACGGGTAAATCACTAAATGCAGCTATCAAAGCTGTTATGGTACAGACAAATATGGATAGGAGCGTCTTTAGCTCTACAAGGGTTCGCTTGCAAGTAGAGTCATCACACTTTACCTGATATGCTTACCTCGAACTTTATAAAGGCGAATACAAATGTAATAACGCTGAGAACGATGAAAGTTTCGTAACGAACAGCTGAAAATTCGAGGTTTTCCAAAAACATCTGTCTAAATTCGCGGCGGTAGTCGGATGCTTGTCACCGCACGGATGCTTCGTGAGAAGAGGAGTTCATGGAATACTTCATAGACTCTAGCAAACATATTTTACAAATGTTATAATTCTTTGAAGAATTGGGGTTACGGAGTTCCAGTCATTGTGGGCTCTGAAAGCGCGTATAAAAATGTCCCCACGGAATGAAATGTATAATCCTATTCAGAATATATTCGAGAGCTTCCTATTTTCCATTTCACACATCCGTCATGGCATGTTTTACACGATCAAACCCAAAAAATTGAAAAAATTGGGCTGAAAATTCGTTTTTTCTAGAATAAAGTCTGACAATTCTCATAAAAGGTCATACTTCTATATACCGTCAGAATCCTCTCGTTGAGGAAAATCCAAAACTATCTTCAAAATTGTTTTTGAACCACTCTGAAGCGAGTTATGACAGGGCGGCGCTTTGTGCGTGTTTTTTCTGCAAAACGCCATTTTTGCAGAAAATATGCGCGGTACTGTAGGTACCTTACGTAGTCCTTCGGTTCTTACTACACCATCAGGAATCGACAATGGTAAGATATGGGTGATTTGTATCATTTCCGAGATGTTGTTGTTTGTACAATAGCAGTTCACAGCATCTTCAGCTGGATTACAGTTGCATGTATCTTTTATGGTGCAATTTTTATCTATTTCTTGAGAATCGGTTGGTTTTGTTGGACAGCCGTATGAAAAAAATCGTTTCCAATTGTAGGTAAGCGGTATATTTATCGTTTGTTATAAACCTTTTGCTTATTACAGCCATAGGGTTCACATGCAATGCTGTGATTTCTATTTGCGTCCTTCCAATTTGTTTTATTCTATCAGGTTGAATTTCAACTTCGTACGACACTGGTTTCAATGAGCCTTGAAATTCGTCGAATTTCAGTCTAACCGTTTCGAACCAGGATGAACATTCGAAAATTTCAAAAACTTCGTTGTCTTGCGGAACATGAAAAGTTCTGTAAAACAGACAGCCTGACGAAGGAAACCCACATGAGCATCCTAGGCCTCCGCAAGATTCTGAGCAGTAGGTAATTCCTGTATAGTTATTTGCAAGCTCTAGTTCTTCTATGAGAGTGTCTGGCTGTATCTTACTGCATTTCGCTCCCGAGCATGATCCCATTTGGGGACATCTTTTCCTAAGCTCTACGTGGACTTTAGTATTGCGTGTGAAATACAGCGTTTGTTGCCTACATCGCAAAACGATTTCTTGTAGCGAAATTTGGAGCGCATTGTGTGTATCATTGCCATATTGAAGTTGTAAGCAGAGTTCTGGCTGTAACTGCTTAAGTTTTGCAATGGCTGATTTCTGGACACTGCAGTTTGTGTCGGAAGAGTGACATTGTGAAGTTTCTGCTGGTACAAGAATAACTTGCTGACATCCATTTACAACCAAGCTACCGAAGGTGGTCAGGGTTAAGACTCTAATTAGCGTGGAGGACGGCCACTTCTTTTTTGACTCTGTCCTCACCTCTATCAGTGGAACTTGATCTGCGTTATAAGAAGTGAATTGTCTAATGCTACTGATTTGGCATGGGAATAAACTCGAAAGAAGCGCTAAAAACTCAGTGAAATGATTCATCGTTGATTTGGCTGTGCACTTGTTTACTAAACAACAAAGATTGAGTGTGACATTGAAAAACCAAATCACGCACTTCTTACTGAGCATTTATGTAATCGTGTGACAGCAGTTCTCTTAGTTAAAACATAAACACACTACGTGATGTTATTTCCACATTCATTAAATGATAGTCAACCGGAAGCGAACGCGTCAAATACTCTGGCTTCAGAACCATACGTGACTGTGAACTTCCACAACTTCAATATCACAGCAATGAGTGTCCAGAAACCTATCCTAGCGATGCTCAACAAAAGATTTGCTTTATCGAGAAATAAATCATTAATCCTTCCGGACCAGTTTGTTGTGCCAGTTGAATGCCCAACTCTAGAAGACGCAGTCAAAAATTTCAAAAACTGCGCAAGTAAAGTTATGTATTTGTGGCTGCAATACCGGTTGGACTAAGCATCACTGTCACTGTCCAGATCTATCGTTGTAAAGAATCGGTTCGGACGAGAGGAACCGATTGCCTATAATGACTCCATCCGTTGAAATGAGCAACTCTGAAGATGGTATCTACGCCTCAACTACGGATGTAGAAACAACCATAACGGTCCAGTCTGATATCCTACTGGAAAGCTTTAAGTTCGTACATGAGGAGAGATGCAAGGTTGAACTAGGCCAAGTAATAGTTTGCTATAACTGTATCCTAGGTGCAGCTATTGTAGCCCACTGTGAAACCAGCGATCCAACCGCTGTCACAGTACATTGCAGTCATCACTCATTCCCAGTGAAATGTGGACCGACAAATCCGAAAACAGAGGTGAAATTCAGTTTTGAAGCCGTCATCATTGAACACACTTGTTTCATCTTATGCGCGAATGGAAATATTTCGCTTTCACTGAATGGTACTTTGCTATATCATACCACGAAGTATGAGTCCGTATTTGCGTTCAATCACGAGAGCTATCGTGAGCCGAATTTCATAGCATCGCTATCAGATATCAAATTCCCTGATCTCAACCCTCTGAAAAGGATTGTCAAAGCACATTGGAAAGCCGCTCTGGGAATAGGAGCTGCGGCGTTAGCAATGACGGGACTCTCATACCTGTTTGGACCGTTGATTCTCATTTTTGTTGTGAAGCTGGTGTACACAGTCACTAAAGGAGTTGTCACATCAATTCTGACAGTGAGTTTCTACATTTGCAAAAATGCAAAAACTCTCGTTTCATCAGAGGGTAATACTCACTGCTGAAAGTACGCAGCTGAATTCGGGTGTGATTCCAGTTCAACGTGAATGCGTTTTTCTGGGAGAGTACTTGAGTCAGCGTCTTCACAACTTCATCGTCACTTGCCACCCCCTGCTCCGTCGTCTTCGCCAACCAGCCCGTCGCCGTCATCAACCAGTCGAGAAAGCCGTCCGACTTTTGCCACACACTTCGCCTTGCTGAGGATCCAGTCGAGGATGACGGATGAGTTCAAACAATCGTTTTCAATCCGCATCAAGTCGACACTGTATCATTATGATCCTCCTCTTGCCAGATTATCATCGGTACCTTTTCCATGCAATCAATGCCACAAGGTTACCGTAATTCATCGATGCCGTTCCAAATAAGGCAGTGTGTGTGCATATCATAATTTGAACTATGATTGGTTGTTTCTTCCCTTTTTTGGCCGCGGAGTGTTCTGGTAATCTTCCAGAACCGCCAGAAGTGGCCCGTAGTGTACATATAGCAATCCTGGTTGGCATTACTGTTATCTTTTAGTCTATGGTACTTGTAAATATTCTTGTATTATCGTAACAGATGCTGGGCGTGTCCTCGCCAATAATAAGAAGCCACGTCTATGTTGTAGAGCATTCTACCTACTGTCGCACCACCGTGTGCCATTCACGAATAAATCTTCCAGCGAGCCAAAATACTCGCAGAAGCAGCCATACGGGAGTCATAATACTCCCCAGTCACGTGAGTTTAGGTAGAATAGAATTTGCACCCTTGTATCCTCACAAGAATTTGAGGGTTTTAGCTATCGTAGCCAAGACCCGTAATTTACCGCTACCCTCTATAAAAAGTCGTAATTCACATCATTCGAGCGCGAGCGGCGCGCGCTATGCCTCAGCCTCCGCCTGCCCTCCGCTCTCTCTCACTGTCTCTAACTTCCGCTCCGCACCAGCACGCGTAGGAACCATGTGAATTTCAATCAATCAACAGCTTTATTTTTAATAAAGAAATATACACACGGTATATGAAGTGGAAGAGCTTCTTTCGCCATTTTGTAACCTGTACATGGAATGTGGCGGCGTTTAAGGCCGAGCCCTCGGAGGCATCTATAGTTAGGTAGGTCCGTGGCCTGTGTCCTCAAGAAAAAACGTTTAAATTCAAACCGCGGCGGTTTAATTCTCAGAAATTGAGATTTAACACGCCAGCCGCGGTTTGAATTTACACGTTTTTTTCGTGGGGGAACAGGCCGCGGATCTAACCATAGCTAGACTCTGTTTCATTCCAAGTGAACTCATGTTTTCGGTTATCACAGCGCGGAGCGGTGGCTTTTTCGTCGAAACCTCCTTATCACTAGTTATATTTCACCGAAGCCCACCGCTCCGCTGCTGGTGATAATCGAAATCAACAGGTCACTAGGGATGTACCAGAGCTTACAGGCCATAAAACATGCAAAGTCTCACCGTGGACTGCGTACCACGTGCTGCGCGACCGCACGCGCGTCGGAAGCAGACGAGTTTTGGCCGCCGCGCGATTCAGTTTCAGCCGCCGCGCGGCCGAAACGTCGCGCGGCGGCCAGAACTCGTCTGCTTCCGACGCGCGTGCGGTCGCGCAGCGCGTGGTACGCAGTCGACGGTGAGTCTTTGGCCGTTTATGGCCTGTACATACACGTTGGCAGACTATTACAAACAGTGATGATTACAGTAAAAAATCTGTGCGACGTCATAGAGAATGCAAGACATCGTTGTCTGCAGGCCAACAAATGATAAAAAGCATCGCTATTGGTGTAGCAAATCGAATACTTTCATCAAATACAAACCAAACATCCACAGGTTTTTAAAATTCCTCAATAATGTGTGAAAGAAAACAGCGAATGAAAATAGAATATCGTTGCCCTTGGGCGAGTATGTATATGCAATTCTCGGGCTTGTTGCTTCTGTTCATTGATCTCTTCTCAGAGGTGTTACACCAACATATGATTCCTTCAAATGACATTTGAATATCTGGAACTCTTCTTTTTCCCACCTCGTTCCCTCAGGAACTTCGTATTGAGGAACATATTGGGGAATATTGAGGAACTCGCACTCCTCTTTCTATTAATTCCCGTACGTATGTACAGAAATGCAGCTATTTCATATTCGCAATCATATGAATGGCCTCTCTGCGATACAATGATACTCCTGTGAATGCCACTGGGAGCCTTTTCGACCTCATTCTTCCTCCTCCACCTCCAAAATCATGGTACAAGTGAACGACGATACACGTGGAACTAATTTGGCTGCGTACGTGTGCGCACGGATAATGCACCGATACGCAGGCAACGATGTCGTGGTTTGGCTGGCAGCATCGCCGTGTTCGCTTCGGTCCGATCCAAATGCCGGCCGTAATCCACTTTGTGTTCCTCGGTGCGGTTCGTCTTAATCAAAACCTATCTATACTTGAACTTCTATCTACATGTTTACTCGTCATCCTGGCTGAACTTATCGCAAAATCGTGCCTTTTTTCCCATCAAATCTGTCCATTTCTGTTCACTCCATTTCCGAACTCTGGGTTTCGGTCCGCGGTACTGGGGGAGATCGGAGTACGGGGCGGGGTTTATTGCTCCGTCGGCCAATCGACAGACGTCTCTCCACCGCTTAAGACGTGGGCGATTGCTCAACGGAGGGATAAACCTCACAGCGTACTCCCATCTCTCCCTGTGCCGGCCGAAAGAATAACAGTATTAGGCCCCCGTCATAGTCGGTGGATCTACTGAGTCCCACCCGGTCGATACGCACCGAATTCGTGGGAAATGGGTGGAAAAAAATCAACCCACTGAGTCCGACTGCGACCGTCTGATGCCCACCGCAATCCCCCCGGTCGATACTGATATTTCTCATGCGTACAAGGGCGGGGCCAATGCACCGACTGAGTCCCACTGAGTCCCACCCGGTCGATATAGGTGTTTTTTCACGTGATTTGGGTGCGTTTTTTCGGCCGACTGCGACCTGCCGAGTCCCTCCGCATCTCGACTCTCGCCGTCTGCGCTCTGCCCCACGTACTGCTGATACGGAAATCAGATTCAGACGTGTTGAAAACAAGAAAAATCAGCCACCAAACACGTTCCGATTCACAGCTGAGGTGATAATCGTCACTCATCAATTGCGTGTTTCGCAGAGGAGCTGGGTTGGTGCTGGGGGCAACCGGACTCCAGTGCGGGACTCAGCAGGTTTTTCCACCTCGGACTCAGTCGGACTCAGCAGGTTTTTCGACGAAGTCTGACCGGGGCCTTACAGTAGCCTCGTGGTTGTTCGGCTCCTATCCAAAGCTCCCATCTTCCGTGGCCACTACTGTTGCTATTCTAGCCACAGATGTACGGCCAGTAGCCACACTTAGGCGAATCTCGACCCTAAGCCGCCCCGAACAGGAACCTTAGCAGCCTGACAGTTCGGGTCGATCCCGTATATGAGCCGACTGGAGGAGTTCGGACAGCAATAGCAGTGGCACAGAGATCGAATCGATTCAAGCGAACGAGTCGGACTATCAGGCGGCTCCAATTCCTGTTCGGCAATTCTCGAGCCTTAGAATCGTTTGAGCAAGAAGGATGAGCCTTAGAGTACAGAAAGAGACCGTGAAGACCAGGGATGTGCGGAAAAATATTTTTGGAAACAAAATCTAGTTTGACAGAAAAAAAATCTCCAAAAATGGGCAGAAAACAGAAAATTTTCAAAATTCAATAAAGGGTGTTCAGCGTACACTAAACGAAATTTTTCAAAACATTGAACTTTTTTTTATACATTTTTGAGTGATATATGCTTTCATTAAATTTTAAAAACCTTACAGTTGGCCAGAGCAAAAAGTATAGACGCTCGAGAAATGCAGATTATGAGTGCGATTAGATGGCAAATGTTCATCAAACCTTCCTTTTCCCAGGCAATAAAAGCTCGATTACTTCTTCTTCTTCTTTGCAGCCACATTGAGGGTTTTGTCATAGGTTGAGGAACTGGGCGACCAGTAACGGATTCGTCCATAAGTCCATTACGGTCAGCGTGGTAGGTCTCTCCGGACAGTTGAATAAATGTGCGGTATCGTGGCCGATGGTACCGCAGTCCGGGCACACATCAGATTTACTGCTGTCAACTTCCTGCTGACATAAGACATTAGCATTGTAGAGAGTGACCACAGCGTAATGATGACGAGCGTGCACCTGGCCCTTCTTCCGAGTTGAGCCTCGGATTGTGCCCAGAGCGCTTGGGGCGGCACTACACCCCAATATGCGGATTAATGACCGCCTTTTCCAGATGACACCGTACAAACTGAGTATGCGTCCTCGGCGCAATAGAACGGAGTCGTTCTTTGCTGTGAGTCGTGCCATCTCTGCAGATTGACTTTGCTGGGAGCATCGGCGAATGGCTTTCTGATCTTTCTCTCTCTGGACGGGGGTTACTAGCACTCTCTCTCGAAGAGGGGTGTTTTGGTTGTTTGACAATGTTGATGAAAAATTGTTGGGCCTGGAGCTCACAGTGCTCCCTTACTGGTAATAAGCGGGTCTCAGCATGCAAGTGAATCAGACCGAGGAACTTCTTGCACACCCGGTGGCGATTCGAAGAGCCGAATTCTGTATGCGTTGCATCTTAGTCCAAGAGGATTCCGAAACTAGATGCTGCCAAACTGGGAAGCGCCGTATTCCAGTGCAGAGCTGGAGAATAGCCTTATACGTTGTAATAATGGTTTCTTTGCTGCTTCACCTCCCATATTGTACGCGCCCAGGGCTCTAAGCACGTTAAGCTTCGCTTTAACGATAGCCTGCTTCTGTTCCGTGTTCTTATGGAATTTGAGCGATGGATCGAGTACGAGTCCGAGAAAGTTTTGGGGAGAAGCGGGCGGCAGGCAAACGATCTCCATTCCATACGACTTATACGGATGTGCGCTGTGTTCAGATGAGGTACCGTTGTGAGTACGGATACCGATGACTTTGACGCAGAAATCTTCAGCATTTTGCGGTCAGAAGAAGCTTTTCAAAGTGCCCGGCTTCGGTACTCCAGAATTAATCTTAGCGGCGGCCAGCATTTATGTCCCGGGATCACGACACAAGACAGTCATATCATCAGCGTAAGCGACCACCTTGATATCTTGGGGTGGGGCGGGCATATCTTCGAGGTACAGACGCTGAAGAGAGCAGGCGACAATACACCGCGCCTGTGGGACTCCACGCTGCAATCGGAATGCTGTTTGGAGACATGAGTTCTGGAACATCACTCCTAGCCCCGTCTTCCCTTAGTGAATGCAGCTATCCAGCGCTTTTGCCATGGCGGGATTGAGTGACGACTCCATGTAAGTTGTTTGATAAGATACCAAGATTCACTTCGTGTCAGGAAAAGCCTTAGTGAGATCCAAGGCAACTGCTACAGTTCTTTTCACGGCTTATACGCGTTGAAAACCATCAATTGCATAGCTCGTAATTTCCTAACAAAAGCTGTCGTGGTGGAATGCATTTTCTGAATCCATGCGCTGAAACACCCTGCCTCTCGTTGTGCTCGGCCAGGTCTTTGACAGCGATCAGCTTTCTCAGCTACTTTTAGCAAAAAGAAGACAACAAGCTAATGGGCCGATATCCCTTGACTGGAAGCTTGGGGCTTGCCAGGCTTGGAGCAGCGGAACGACGTTTGCCATCGTTCCAATTCTACCTGCGGGATAAGTACACTGACCTGAAACGAGGAGTTTATCACATCAGTGAGGAGCGGTGGTAGTAAGTCAGTGGGTATTCTCTCTTCAAGACAGCAGGACATATCCCATCAGGACCAATAGCTCTAGAGTTCCGCATTTCGCTTTATAATCTTCTCTCAATTTGCGTCGTAGTCTCAAACGCTTCCGGCCGTGCTCATAAGCGGGAGGCGGCACAGCTCTCTTACAGTCACTCTATTCTGCGGACCTCGTTTGGCACTGGTGATGAAAAAACTTTTCCCGAAGGCGCATAAGCGGCTTCCTTTCCTGATTTAGAATTACACTGCCGTTGTCGGAATTCGATAGTGGAGACGGTGGCGGGTAGAGCTTTACTGCAGAAAGCTTCCGTAAAACCTTCCAAGTAGCTGCACTGTCCGTCTTAAAGTCCATCTGTCCGGTGAACTTCTCCCACTCTTCTTTCTTGTGTCTGTCCAAATCCTTTTTGATCCCCTCACTGTCAAAGCTCAGCAACCACGGGGTCCAAGATGATTAACCGCTCTCCTCGCATCTCCTCAGTTCTACTAATTTTTGTCGAGGATTTCCCTGTTGACATTTGGATAGAACGTCTTCGGACGCGACCGATAGGGATAGCCGCATTCATGGCCTTGCGGATTGCGTCAGATAGATGGCACTCGCTTCTGGTGCACGCTTCCATCTCCACGGGTAATCTGCCGATAGGCGAAGCGCAACTTCACTGAACGGAGAGCGCCAGTCTGCTTCGGCCTAAATTAAGATAAGAACGTTGGCGGACACCAGAAAGGAGCGAGAGAATTGGATAGATCGGGATGTGGACAAAGAAGACAGGAACGTGGTCGCTTGGCAGAAGTAGTCAGAGGTAGACCATGAGCAAGCAGCTAGAAAGGTTGGACGAGGACAAGAGATAATGTTCTGGGCTACAGAAGATCGGTCAGCGCTGGCAGGGAGACAGAGTGGGCTGGATCATCGTTTAGAATGACCAGGCTCGCACTCATCTGCCCATTCTTCGACGTCATTTCCTCTAACAGCATCAGGACCGAGAGAGACGAGCAAAGGTGTGAGCGTTGAAATCACCACGCGAAAACGACCGAGGATGAGAGGGAGCAGTCGCTCAGCTGCTTGAGAAGTGGGGATAGGATTGTAAGATGAAGGGCATGAAGTTGTAGGTGGAATGTATATGTTGAAAAGAGAAAGGGGTGTTTTTAGGGGGAGATGGATTGGGAGGGTACTTTCCAGAGTACCGTCCAAGTGGGGAGTGCTGGGGAATAGAGGTGTGAGGAAGTGAAGATAGAACAGAAAGTAGAGACTCCACCGCCGAGAAGATGACCTTGGAGCATGGTAAGAAGTATAGCCTGGGATATTGGGATGAGGATAGGTAGGGGATGGAGAGAGCTTGGGTTTCTTGAACCATGATCACGTCTGGATGGTAAGTACGTGCAAAGAGAGAGTTCAGAAAGAAAGCTGCTTTGGCACGAAGGCCGTTTAGATTGGATATGCACAATGGAAAGGGGGGGCGATTTGAGATAGAGGAATCTGAGATGGAAGGTGAGGGAGCATAACGCACACAACGAAAAGATGAGTTATGATGCCTCACAGAACAGACAGACTCGAACAGGAGAGATGCACCCACCTTTGGCATCCGAAGCACTGGACAGCTGGTATGTCTCCAGTTTACACCCTCTCCGCACGTGGCGCATTGGTACTTCTGAGCGGGTCCAGGATTCCTCTTTCCGACGCCGGTCCCTTTGTAGGAGTAACATCCGAAGGAGAGTTGCGGCCGACCAGCACCTCTCCCATGACAAAAACCATAACATTGTGGAGGTGATGACGTCGGTTTGCACAGAGGCGAATCTTTCCTTATCACACACTGCCACGGCACGAACGTACGACATCTCGGCAGCCTCGATTACTCTATTAGAAGCTCAATACATATGTATGTCTGTGCAAGGAGTACGTATTGAAGTCGGAGCGAGCTTTCCGTTCATCAGTGTACATATTCTGAAACTGATTGTGACATAACTGCCGGTTTGAACACTGTCCTACTCCTCAGAGCTGAAAGTCACGCCCGTACCGCGCGCCTGTGCCGTTAGAGTATAACTGATATGACGCGCTGTTCGCTCCACGCTGAGAGCGTCTCGTACCGCTGTGGCAGAATTATGACCTGGCTCATAATAGCCTCACCATCAATTTTTTGGCGCTTCATCTTAAGTGAATTTTGTGCCAGCTGCGTTGCAGTGAAAACAGTGTTCAAAACGACCGCGAAATACGAATGAACCATAGGAAGTTGAAAGCATGGAAACGAGAAAAAACCACATAGCGGGACAGAAATGCTGCAATAATCAACCTAAAGAAAATAATCACAAGCTATCCAGCCAGTCAGAAAGGGCTTCTTGTACGATCAGCCAGCTCAAATTTTTCTCGAATGAAATTTTTGAATGACGTGTAGTTGGAAGGAATGGAATGATTGTATGAATAGTGGGCGTTAAGTACTAAGTAATGTGGTGATCGGCCACGCGGCCACAACAGATTTGGTTTTGAATCGGCCACGCGCGCAATCCCTTTTTCGAAATTTCAGTTCAGAGTGAACGTAGAAATTAGAGCTAAATTGCATTGAAGAGAGCGCAAAAAGTTGGTTCATGTACTCAAAAATCTCAGGCAATTCACCGCCTTTGAGCCGCCGCACTGGATGTAGAACACGAGCCGCCTGACAGCGGCGGCTCGGGGGCGTTGAATTTGCCGATCTCCGGGCCACAGCTGTTGTTGCCGATCGGGCGCCCGAAGTTCGGCTCGATCTCGTATCCTGTTGCCATGGCAACTGCACGGTTCAGCAATGAATCCCTAGGGATATCAGAAACCGCTGTAGCTCTCTCGTACAAGACCGTTCTTCGCTCGTTCCACTTCTTACTCCGCACCATTGGTTCGCCTACCTTTATAACCCAGGTATAAGGGCACATCTAGGTTTAAGCTTTCGGACTTTGCTAAGCAAAGTTCGGAAGCCTATTCCCCTTAGCATTCTTATACCCGGAGTATACCCGTTGACGAATCCGGCTTCTGTAAAAACATATTGCTGTTCCACTCCAAAAAGTGACTTCTCCAATGGCAATATCGCGGCAAAAGCTATATTCCAATTCCAGGGATGTTTTTTTTCTGCACGAAATTCAATTAAGTGTGTCTTTCAGCCCTAATCAAGTAGTTATACTGGCCCTATCTATAACCCCATCATCGTGTAGTACCTTAGATAAATTCGAGAAAACTCTCCCAAAATGAATCATTATAACTTTTTTATCGTATTCTCCGAGCGTTGCTAATATAAACGGCATCCCTTACAAAATTTGATGTAATCTCAGTATCGACTTTAGGAGTAGTTCATATTTTTAACTTTTTATTAGGTTCAAAAAAGCAAAAAAAACACAATCAACAGACAACTCAACAAATTAAAGTTATATAACTGAACAGTGAATTCATGTATGACTCCTGTAAAATTATATAGGAAACACAAAAAGGCTACACAAAAAAATTGCACAAACGTTTTTCATATACACCGGCCAGCTTTCACATCGTCCTCGTGATGCATCCTGTCATACATGATCATACATTAATTATTTGTTACATAATCATTTTTTCATAATCATAATTATACACATCACCGATGTCTAAAAGATTGCCAAAATCGATCGAACTCCGGGATCAAACCGGAGCTATTCTTGAAAAGAAGACAAATGATAGAATTACGAAACCAAACAATCATAAAAGTTATTTGAATGAAAAAAACAAAATCAGAGGTCAATCCCAAAAATGAACGAGAATATGAAAATTTACCTACCACCGGGAATTTCGCTGCCCTAGAAGTTGTTGCGACGGCATCTGAAAAGAAAAAATTAGCGTGCATGTATCTATAGATATAACGGTTTGGCGAAGTTATAATTACGAGAAAGTCAAAGTCAGCGGCTGAGAAATTGTCTTGAAGGCAGAGTCCAACCTCATAATCGTTCTCCAGTTTGAAAGCTTGTATTGAATAGAATGACGGACTGATCACAATGATGTCGTTTCAAGGCAATTGCTCAGAACCCATTATGAACGGAGTTATTGCCACTCCAAGATTGCGAATTCGGACTATGAGAATTTCGTGGACGAGATGTCACGGTCCTGTTTCTCCTCGTCGTTCGTAAGTTATCGCGCCTGAGCAAAACCACATTGTAACGTTAGGCCGATTACAAATAGAAGAACATAGATTTTACTTATTAGATTCCACTTAGTTTTGCGTCCCTACTGGAGACCGGTGGAAACTCCGGAAGTGGAGTGGAGCGAATAGGGTGCTGATTTCGGGGCGGAGAGAGTGGGTGCTGGATTATTCATAAACGCTTATTCTGAAGAGTTGAGACTCCGCGTTTGACAAGGGTTGCTCCACAGCGACGTCCGGACCATAATATCAAATTTTATCCACGAGCTTGGACTGTGCCTTTAAGACTTCGGGGGGATGAGGTGGTGGAGTCGTTCAATTCAAAAAATGTATATGGCTGCTTTTGGGCGATCGGTATCAAGATGGTGGACTGCCGGTGCGCCCCTGAAACCACCCCATCTCAAACCAATAGCGCCGTGGATCGGCCGTTTTGATCATCCCACTATCTATCGTGCCGCGGATCAGCCGTCAAGCGCCGCAGACCGTGCAGGAAAAGCTCATCTGCCGCCGCGGACGGGCATTACGTGACTCTCTCTCTGAGCAGACCTACTCTAATGATTGCAATCAATTCACTCTTATCACAATACCACTCCATTTCTCTCAATCACGGCCGACCATATGTTTCTTATTATCATTCAAAGTTTCACCGGACTCTCTCTCTCTCTCTTTCTCACACACACACACACACACATTTTACACACACACACACACACACACACAATTTAAAATTCACAAATTTTTCCAATATCTCTAGAACCACAAAGCAGATTTTCACTCGCAGTGTTAATGCCACTTTGGCACGCGCCTTGCCACATTGGCACGCCCAGCTTACAAACGACGATTTTCTTCCGAGCTTTTAACAGATGCCCGAGATGAGGCGACGGTTTCCTATCAATAGCCCCCGTTCTTCCCTTCATTCTCGGCCTCTCTCTCTTTATTCAGGGCGGCTCGCATACATCCTGGTTTCGCCAATGACGGAAGTTAAAAGCCTCGGACCATCTCGTCCACCATGCTTCTATGGCTCAATTTTTGAGGGGCCACCACTCCATTCTTCAAGTGGGTATTGTACGCAACTTGTAGAGGCATTGATGGAATAAGCGTGAGACCGTTTTCCAGATAGATGGAAAAATCAGAACATCGATTCTGGAGGTTGGACTGTGTCTTAAGGCGCCGGTCAGACAGACCCAACAGCCATGGTAGTATCGGTTGGATCTCGAGCAGCGCGGGTAGCAGATGTCACCATGTCGGGGTTTCACACTAGGACCAGGCTACGGTGGCAAGGTAAGGCAAGGTGTGATGTATCACAGGCAGGAGTCGGCTCCTCTCATACCTCGGCAGTGGGGGTGGGATTAGGACTTTCCAAACTCCAAGAACAAAAAATGGGTTCCCATGAGAGAAGGGGAGGGGGTGCTTTGGAGCCAGACTGTTAGTACAGAGTTGTATGTTGGCATATATATTAATAAGAGGGGCAATAATAATTGTAGAAATGATAATAATAATGACAAGCGTCAGTTACTCCTGACAGGCACTCAAGATAAATTTTCAAAGTATTTAGGTTCCACAGACTCGATCCTACCGTAGGGCCAGAATTTTTGCAATGTTGGGAAACTATGGAAGTAGAGTATAAGTTCGAATGGCGCTGTTCACTTACGATTTCTATCGAAATTTTGTTCACTAGCGTGCCCAATTTTCAGCCTACTTAAAAGGTGAGGACCTGCCTCGAGGCACGACATTCTTTATGTTCTGAGGGCACACAGGTCTACCAGTGTGAGGAAACGAAAACTAAATTTGAAACATGAATCTCCGCATCTGAAAAATGTACCCTAAATTTCATGGCCACAATTTGAAGCCGAGAGAGGCATTAGGTGGGCGGAGCCTGTTTCCGTGCCTCTTCAATATCTGAGAAAAAGCTGTTTTTGCAAAAACATCTGGAAATATCTGATTAGGCCTGTTTGGTGCTTGTTCCGGGAAAACGCTTTGGACTTTAAACGACGGAAATGATTTCAGCGCTTCAAAACTGTCAAGTTGTTTGACTTTGTTTTTACGTTTCTCTTATAGCTATTAGACCATTTTAAAAAATAAGATGGTTCAATGCTTATGCTTTGTTGTGAGAGTCTTCTGGAATAAGAAGTAATAAGACATTCGACGAATATTCTTCTGGGTGAAACGAATGGTGGACAACTTCTTGATATGACATGGGCTGGAGTGATCCAATAGGTCAGCTGAATTACATGGGGATTTTCACCCACTTCTTGGTCGTTTTTCGTTATAGTTTCATTCTTTCTCTCTTGTTAGAGGGATCCAACATACGCTTACGTTTCCCCATGAGAGGAATGGACAGCTTTCCCATCTCTAACACACATTCCTAAAGGCAGCGTACACATTCTAAGATTTAATGTATGGTTTAGATAAAACTACGGAAATAGATAATGGTATGGCCCAGATTACAACGCTTACACGCATTTTGAAGCGTCAAAAACGGCCCACCATGACGCTAGGCGAGTAAGGAGTTGGCCCAGCGTCCCTGCATATTTCTCCGCCTTCTATATTTTGCGTATTCTCCCGAAACGGGTGCTTTGGGCCATTCTCACCGTCGTCGATGTATGTGGTCCACTTTATTGTACTTATTGTGCCAACCCACAAATGTCGCCGGCGGTGGGAATGAAACTCAACCGCATACCCTGTTTTTGGAGGAGGGACCCCGCGAATATAGAAGCCTCACTCTCTCCTAAGCGTCATTGTGGGCCGCTTCTTGACGCTTCAAAATGCGTGGGCACATTTCCATGTTCTTGTGATATACGATTCTATTTCTGTAGTTATCTCAACCACGTTTACGAAGCGTGTATGCTGCCTTTAAAGCAACTCCAACTGCACTAGTGGGATTCAGGGATGTGCGTAATTGATGTTTTATAATCAGCTGAGTCGTTAGTCCGTTCCACGAGCCAACGCCTTTTTAGTCAGGAATCCGTCACCGTTAGAAATCTAGAGACTTTGACAATAAACACTGCAAGACCGAAAACGGAATTCACCTGGCAAAAAGAAACTTAGAATTTCAGCATTTCAGGTGCGTAACGCTTTTCTTCAGAACCCAAGCGACGCCGCACCCATACATCCACTGGGAGGAACCCTTTGTTACTCCCTACCAAAACTTTGCGACCGCGACACGACCGGGGTCCAACTGTTACGAATCGTGCCGGGACAAGGCCCACGTGGTAGAAAACTGCTGTCGCAAGAAGAACAGTTTTTTGCAGCATCTGCCGCAGTCGTTGGCTCAAAAAGGATGGTATGCCTGAAGTAATGTTGAAACCGTGGGGGTGTAATCGCTGCTGTCGCGGCTGTCCGTCGCGGTGCAGTGCTGCTGCGACCGGTGTCCTACAGCGACATCGACCCAGCCAAATCGAGAAATCCTGCCGAGTGTTTCTTGGTCTTGAGCAACAGCGACGTAGCCAGTGCCGAAGCGACCGCGACAGGTCTGTCGCGGGGGTACGCTAACAAAGGCCTGATGGGATCCCCATGAGATCAGAAATTGCGATTTTACAGTGGTCACTACAGTGTCAGGAATGGAGAAGTGTCTGGCGATCAATGATTTAATGACGGCGATGCTTCTTAACTCCGAGAGTCAAGAACATGTATTTTCGACGCCAGCTGCCACTTATACTTTGTTCCGTTTTCCGATTTTCCGCAGTTTTTTGGGCCTAGGAATTCCGATTTCCGTAAATTTGAAAACTTGTTTCGATTTCCTTTGAAATTTTCATTTTGGTTTCGATTTCCAATTTTCGTTTTTCGAACTTTTTAATTTTTGTTTTGATTTCCCGAATTCAGATTTCCGAAATTCAAAATTCTTACTCCGCCCATCCCTGACTGGGACTGAGAAAATCTCGCAAGGTCCTGAAATGCAAGGGAAAATCTACGGAGGTATTAGGGCATTCTATCTGGATTAGGGACTTTCGCGTTGCTGCAACGTGCCGAAAAGCCAGAGTCTGGGACCGGAATAACAGATTATGTTTTTAGTCAGACAAAAACGCTCTTTGAATACCAATTTTTAGTTGTGATACAATCGATTTGAAAATCGGTCTCTAATGAAACCGTTCTGGATCAGCTACAAAACTCCCGATTTGTTATAGGGATACCGGATTCTAGCTTTTCTGCACTTCGCAGCAAAGCGAAAAGTCTATATTTGGAATCCCAAAAAATACTTTGTGATTTTACTAATTATCCTGGACCTTGACATTTTCCAAGTTTACACCTTCAATTTCAGCGATCTTAGGCCTCCAAAGCTGCGTCCATAAAATTTTGGATACACATTTTCAGTAGCGGACTGTCAATAAATGTAATTTGGGAGCCCTAATCTGCGCCGCTTGTGCCTTCAAGGCGTTTAAACAAAAACTCCACCCTGCTATTGTAGCGCTCTTCAGGTTTTATTATTCTTTGTTAAATTTCAATCTTCACTGCCGAAATACATTTATACCATCACCTTCTTTTCGCCATCAAAAAGCATTTCCCTTAACACGGAAAGATCACCGAAAATCTGTTTTACAATTTCTGCAAAAATGTACAGCGGGGGGCAGGCAAAGTGGCTGCTGCTCCATCTAAGGATCAACTGCTCTAGAATCACCTAAGTTTGAGTTGAAATCTTACCTCAGCAGAATCCCGAATGACTCTCTGATGTGTTCGTGTTGTGTACGTAGAAAAAGACCGAAAGTAGAGAACGGGTAACAAGAATACTTTTTAGAAGCAGTAAGAATAAGGTATAAGAATACGCTGGAAATAACCATACAGCCAAATAAATAAAAGGGAGGATCAAGCCACAAGTGATGAGGGAAGGACGAAAGAGAAGGAATGAATCAATAAACTAAGGATGTAAGTTGTCGTGCGTACGTGGAGAATGTAGACGTGTTCCCACGCGTGTTTCGTAATCAATAAAGTGGAGAACAGCTGTGGCCCGGATGGCAACAGAATACCAACAGGAGTTGCCATTTCAACACAAACACAGGTCCAGTTCCTTTGGGAACTGCAGTTGGTCAGCTGTTGCCGATGGCGGAAGTGGGAGGAGCCAGTTCGGCTCGGGGCCTCGTATCGCCTGAGATGGTTTAGAACTGTTCACTGGATTTCGAGTAAAAAATGAAAGGCCGTTTTTGTTGTTAATCTCCTTTTTTTCAGACGGCGTACACGATCTTGTTGGTACACTTAAAATTGAGCTATGAAGCTCATTTTTGGACAAGAGGCTGGAAATGGATGCAGGTCGCTCCTATTCCAATTTGAACTTGATACCTTAACTTTGAAGGGTAACTCAAATTCGTGGGTTTACATACTAAATTGGCCGTGGAGCACGAAAAACTGTTTTTTTTTCTGCTACGGCTGTGGAGACCGGGGTGTGTTGGTGAATCTGCAGCCGATCAACAAAGGTCGTCCGAGTTAAGTTCTGAACTTGTCAGAATTCGCACTCATGACTCGTCATCGATCGATAATCAATATTATCGATTTTCGCGCTTTTTGCACAAAATGCGGCGAGGAGTGGTATTTTTTATGGTTTAGTTTCAAAAATTGTACTCATACGGCAATATCGTCTGTCAGATGTTGCATCATTCCGAAATGGAAATCGTTGAGCAAAATTGAAATCAGAAAGGGAACCTTCGGGAAAAATATGTGAAATTTCTGAAAATCTAGCTTCCTGGCAAAAGTAACGATCTGGCAGAGGTTAAAAAAAGTTTCAAAAATGTTTTTAAATATCTTTAAAAAATGGTTTGGCGTAAAATAGCCTGGAGTAATAAAAAAGCGAGGAAATGAAGTGAAATAACCAAAAACGCGATTTGGTGGTCGATCATTTCACAAGCTTCTCTGTTAAACTTATCAAAATGAATTCAAGGGCGCGAAAGCTGTAATAAAAGAATCGGCATAGGTCAATGTAGGTGAACGCAATGCTCCATTCCATATCTTGCTTGATTTCGTTTTGATAAGTTTAACGGAGAAGCTTGTGAAATGATCGACCACCAAATCGCATTTTAGGTTATTTCACTTATTTCCTAGCTTTCTTTATTACTCCAGGCTATTTTACCCCAAATCATTTTTAATGATATTTTAAGACATTTTTAAAACTTTTTTTTTACCATTACCGAATCGTTACTTTTGCCAGGAAGCTAAAAATTCAGAATTAATGGCTTATTATTGTTAGTATAAAGTCACATTGCAGTTTTCGTTTCACTTGACTGCTTTGCGTTACATCTGAGGGATTCGTCAACGATAAGCCCCTGGGTAAGAGTATCCACTATAAGATAAAGATAAGGAATCGGCTCCCTGAATCCCTATTGGAATGCGCAGCACATTCGTATTCGTAGAGACTTGACTCTGAGAGAATTCGCCGTTGCGGCTCCGTGATAGCGCCGCTTTTGGCGCGTACAGGCACCGAAGCGGCACTACCGCGGAGCCGTAGCGGGGACCTGACAGTGCCGCTTCGGCTCTACAATAACGCCGCAGCTGCTCCGGGAGAGTGTCTGATATGAAGTTATTTAAGAATTATAAGACAACTAGGGGGGGGGGGCTAATTGTAAGAATAAAAATTCCCACCTGCGGTCGTTACGTCCTTTGTCTAATGAGGACAGAGCTTACCGCCGCGTTTGCGCACAAGGAAATACAGAATGTACCTCAAAATTGGGTATATTGAACCCGCTACAATTTCGTTTTACCACATAGGACAGTACGTCGTACTCCACGCGGGTTGGCTGCTGCATCTCCACGGAGCCGGCGTGGTTCTAACGCGGCGATTTAGAGGCTCAAAACGCGACAGCAGAATCGCCTGATCACGGAGCCGCTGCGGCACTATCGCGGCACAATCGAGAATCGCGGTTCTTTCCCGGCACTGACGCGGCAATTTTTTTTATAGAGGATTAGGTTTCGTGCTCATTTAGTGGCTTGCAGGGGCCAGCCGACTACCCAATGAGTGCCTTCATCTCCCTACATGAATCTGTTACCAATTAAAGAACCCTGGAGGGTTGGTTGGTTTGGTTCACCTCGGCGAGGATCGAACCCGACAGTGTACAGCGAACAGCACCTTTTCCTCCCACCACGCCACATGTGTTCTAATGGATAACCACTACAGCGAGATAAAAGTGTCTAGCGTGGTACAACCGCAGAGAGCCTGGATGAAGTACACCCCCACCCTATCTTAGCTTCGACAAATCCGGCATGTTTCTTCTGTTTTCTGTCCAAATTTGTCTACTTTTACAGAAAACAGAAAAAAATGGGCAGAAAACAGAAAATTCCTCACATCCCTGGTGGGGACCTCTCGCCATAGCCTAGATTGTCGTCCGCAACTAGAGTGTTCGGAAGTGGACCATCGGTCTTCGTCGTGAGAGCCAATTAGTGTGAACGTCCAAGATCGGCCTCAAAAGACCGAACACAATCGTAGATGAGCTGGGCCCCTTATATCTACAGGCCATAAACCGGCCAATGTCTCACCGTCGACTGCGTACCACGCGCAGCGCGTGGTACGCAGTCGACGGTGAGACATTGGCCGTTTTATGGCCTGTATACTTTTTGCATCACTTAAAAGCACAGAACACCCAGAAAATTATTTTTCAGATTTTATGCTTTTCTTTGGGAGCGTCACACGCTGATCTCAATGGTGCCTCTGAAATCGTCCAAGACCCCCTACCAACAGAGTTATGGCTTCTTAAAGATGACTATATTCTTGGGGTGAAAAATTAGTGGACGAGTTGTCTCAGGACTGTAATTTTCTCCATTCGAAATCGTTAGGCGAGCGCGAGCCACGATAAGGAGACTTCGGCAATGGGGTCAAGAACAGAGACTCGTTGGAGTTCAATCATCTATAGTTAGGTCCGTAGCCTGTGTCCCCAAGAAAAAACGTTTAAATTCAAACCGCGGCCGGCGCGGCGGTTCGATTCTCGGAGATTGAGATTTAAACCGCCACGCCAGCCGCGGTTTGAATTTACATGTTTTTTCTTGAGGACACAGGCCGCGGATCTAACCATACAAAGCCGCTATCGACTTCGAAAATCTGGTAGGGGGTGTGACCCGTGGTGGTTAGCGAAGGGGTCGGGCCTGTGGTGGTCGCTTGTATCTCGCTTAGATGGAGGAATTGAGATCTCGGACTTGGCACATGTTCCACAACAGGGTTCTACTACATAATCACATAAAAATCACAAAATCCATGTCCGAGAGTGTACCATGCCTTAAAGGCAGTGTTCACGATGATTTTCGTTCCCGTGTTTTTCACATCAAACAATGCGTTGGTCTCCAAGTGTTACCAAAATTACGAATAATCGGCGAGAAACGCATTAAAACGTATTTCAGTGACACTATTCTATAACATGGACTAGTTGTCCGGTTGGTTGAACATGTTCATGGTGTTGTCACCGGTGGAAAACTGGGTCAATCGAAAATAGAAGAATATTTTATGCAAAGCAGGTTTAGTTAGGGCCCTAGGGCCTTATAAGGAAGGAACGGAGCTAGAGAGAGTAGAGAATTGCAAAGGACGGGTCCACAAAAGATTTCATTGCCACGACAAACACTTCCTGTGATATTTAAGAGCCGGGGTGATACTTAAGGAGTTCGTGTACTTCTGGTGCGTTTTTCCCAATTTCTACGTCCTTTTAGTTCCACCCGGGGGCCACTTAATCAATACAGCGTATAATCTCAAAATTGAAGATCATCGTGAACACTGCCTTTAACACTTAAGAGACCGCGTGTCCACACTGCGCACCCACGGCTGTTTTGCCCCTCGGACCGCGTGTCCACACTGTGCACCCACGCCATAAAACTTTCAATATTTTGTTAAGTTCTAATGCGTGAAGTCCCTCTCAAATACGAATAAGTTCTTGATAATGTAAACTATCTACATTCACAGTGGTCAAGCGTTTTGGTTGTTCTTAGTAATTTTACTACCACCTCCGAAAATGGCTTTTTTCGATTTTTCGAGCTTCTTTGGTCGGAAAGAAATTGTCCCTAACTTTGTTAAAGGGGATTATTACGATGATGCTCATCACGTAACTGATGTCATCTAGTTGATTGTCGGAATAGCAGTGCCAGCTATTTGAGATAACTGCAGTAGGTCATTGTTTCAAGTTTTGCTGTCTTGACCCCGAGGGTCATTCGAGGTGCTGCACAAGGTTCCGGTGTTCACTTTACAATCTCCAATAAAATTTCTGGGTCGATTGCGGTATTGTTAGCCATCGTTCATCTTTGCTTTCCAGAATTTCTGCTAAATTGCGAGAGGGAAATAACTTGGGGTGAAAATTGTGAATAGTTTCTGATGCTCAAAATTCTGGGTTACGATACTTCACTACGGGGGTGTATGTTGGAGGCCTCAAAAAACAATCAAATGGTGCTTTTTTTTTCAAGATTTTCAAAAGCACCATTGTTGTCTGCCGTTCGTTATCCGTTGACAAACGTTTGAGGTTTTGGTGCGACTTCGCTCAGGTGCTCATTTTCTTGTGAGGGTGGAAGTGGGGGCGGACTGTAAATCTGATTCCCATTTTGAGTTTTTGATGAAATTTTCATCCGGTCACATCGGACAATTTTGCAGGTCAAAGTTTATGGGTCCACGCTGAAAGTTCTCCATGAGGTTCAATAGGGACATTGCATAGTAGAAGTTTCGATTTCATTTTTCAAATTTTCAATACTTTGGGTTGGCTCCTGCATGGCTCAGTTCTGACCATTACTTGTAACCTGCAGAAAATTCTAGAAGTCGAGATACAAACACGTTTATTTCGTGACCAGCACGCCCAAAACTTCTATGCGAAAAGTGTTTCCAAAGCACCTTATGCATGCAAAGTTAGAACACCCCTTCCAAAAATCACTGGCAGCAACCACCCGAGATTTCACAAAGGAAGTTGAAAGATTGTTTTTATCAGCCGCTGTAATTGCAAAGTGGCGCAAGATATGAGCAGGCAGTGCAGATATGTAGCACTGAAGACATCCTGATGACGTAAATTGATGACAACAATGAGCATGATTATCTGATGACGCTGGTCAGGATTGAAATATGATGTTAACTGTAATGATAAAGTGCTTGAGAATGTAAAGAAAAATAAGTGCAAGGTGAAAAATGAACGTCATCAGATGGTGCGAAAATTCCATGACACTTCCTCTTACTACTGACATGTACTTAAGAGATTACAATGCAATATAGATCTGCTTTAATCACAATACTGCTTCGTGTACCTTAAATTCAACACGTAATATTGTTCTTTTCAGCGTTTCCGTACGCTAACTTCAAACATCCCGCTGGTGATCATAATTGGATGTGCTGTGATGATTTGCTGGAATTCTCATGTGCTTTAGATCTGACAGCCCAATGAATTGATTTGTTGGTTGGAAGTATGACAACTGTCAACTTGAGATGGATGATGTACTTTTCCATGAACATTCTGATGAATCTGCAGAGACTAAACTCCATGTACTTATATTCATC
Organism: Aplectana chamaeleonis; assembly: GCA_029168955.1. Classification (NCBI taxonomy): domain Eukaryota; kingdom Metazoa; phylum Nematoda; class Chromadorea; order Rhabditida; family Cosmocercidae; genus Aplectana; species Aplectana chamaeleonis. The sequence continues at coordinate 86,203 of JAPDOI010001721.1, forward strand.
CACTGAATGACGTATTCAGAATCCCGGCAATATTTAGGTACATCGAAAATCTTTCAGCATCTTCATTCAGCATTGCGCCAGTAGCGAGCGTTTAGCGCCCGTACTGATTTTTGCGCTCAATGATTGCCTTCCAGTCGTATCTTAGAGGTTGGACGTCACATCTGAACATCCAGCGGAAAAGTTTACAATTTATTGTCCTCGACATACCGAAATGTATAGCTTACTAAATTGATTACTATACGTTGCTATATTGGTTTATGCTTTATGTGTATACAAGTCTGTTGATGACGTCAAGCATATAATAATATGTCTACTGATTGTTATTATTATTTGATTATGGTACATTATAGAACTCTTTGTTATTATTAAATTATTATTATTATTATCGTAAATAAGTATTATTAAGATTATTATATTATCCGGCACACTAGGTGTCCTGGGGCTAGAAAATGACGTCATCCCGGATTGCGCGTTATTAATGATAGGAATTATGGATGGTCTTGGCAGTGAAGCCAAATGTAGTTAGATGGACACTGTCGATCGCTGAGGGGGTGTGTATACAAGTCTGTCTGGTACCTGCTCGTTGGTGCCCCCTGTCTACTGAACCCAGCAGACGTTTGAGAGTACACCATCTAGGAACGCTCCGAGCGATATAGCGTGCAATAAACCATATCGCGAAAGTATCCCGCACATTGCATAAAGGTGTCGCCGTCCGGCACACTAAGGCCTCTGGGTCCATAACAACACCCTTAGATCCGTACCTAGGAGTCATGGAGTCTTTGGCCACAAGCCACAATTTCGCCACACCCTGAACTGTCGATCGCCGTCGAGTGATATCCAAAAACTGCGCTATCCAGACTTCGAGCTATTTCCATGCACCCGTTTGCTTGCTTTGCAGGAAACCCGCCTCAAGGGCGATAGACCCGTCATCAGCGTCGGAGAGTACACCATCTACTGCGGCAACGCTGACGATAGGAGAGTGGGAGGCTGTGCAATAGCCAAGGAAGGATTTCAATGGTATGGTCAAGTGGCGAGTTTGGCTCAACGTCGTGTCGGAATGCATTCGTACGACTGCGGGATCACAGAGGATTCAATCTGTGGATAGTGAGTGCTCATGCGCCCACTGGAAACCGCCGAAGACAATTCGAAGGATGCGTTTTATGAGGAACTCAATACGTTGCTGGCCAGGATACCTTGTCAACATGCTGTTGTCGTGGGGATTGACGCAAATGCGAAGATGGGACTTGATCAGGAACTGGAAGTACTCGGTAAATGGTTCTACCCAGTGGAGCAAACATCGGACAATGGCTACCGCCTTGTCGACTTTTGTGAACGCAGTGGTCTGATTATTGCATCGACATTCAAGAGGAATCATCGCCGCCATCAGCTTACGTGGCAGGGACCAACCCGGCTATCTCCAGAAGAGCAGCGGAAGCGGAAGATGACAACTTTGAAACTACAGCTTGACTATGTCCTGACGAGGAATATTCCAGTATCGGACATTCGAAGATCTAGAGCTGTGTGATGTCGCATTCGATTCGGATCACTGTCCTGTTCTGTTGAACTTCACTGCGAGGATTCATAAGAGGAAGCGAGGGGCTCAGCCTCTCCAGAGGATTGACATGACAAGTCTCAGAGATGAAGAGTGCAGAAGGAATTTTCGACAACGCGTTTCTATTCACATCGGAGTACGGACTAAGAAGAAACTTTGCGACGCGGAGTCTTTTGTCAAGTGCATCCAGGACGCTTCGAAAGAGGCACTCCCGGTTGTACAGCCTAAGAAGAAGTTCGCCTACGTCTCAGAAGAAACAACATCTACCTACAACAGAGTATGTGCTCTCCGAACTGCAGGAAACTTCGTGGAGGAGAAGCGTCTGAGGAGGAAGTTGCGTCGGCAGCTTCAAAGTGACCGCGAACGAGAGTGGACGCGTAGAGCTAAGGAGTTCGAGAAGGCTTGGGAGGAGAAGAATCCGAGGAAAGCCTACACGTTGCTGCGACAGTATAGCGGGAAGATGAAGAGATGTTCTCCTGTCTTGAACACTACCAATGGAGTTGCAGTTGGTGATGCGACGCTGCCAATATGGAAGGATTACTTCAGTTCACTACTGAATCGTCCAGCGCCATCAGTACCTGAGCTCCCGCATGTTCAGAGAGCACATTACGATGTCAGTGAGGAACCGCCGACTGAGTCTGAAGTTTTGGATTGTGTCCGGAAAATGAAGAATGGAAAGGCAGGTGGAGATGACAACATCACTGCTGAAATGCTGAAAGCTCTTCCTCCGTCTGGGATTCGTGAAATGACCAACACCATCCGTGCCATATGGATGAGCGAAAGGATACCCGATTCGTGGAGACATGCGATCATCGTACCTCTTCACAAGAAGCTATCCGTCACGGATCCTAAGAACTACAGAGGAATCTCTACTTCGTGTCATGTACAAGGTTTTAGAACGTATCATTCTCGAGCGACTTATCAAACATCGTGAAGGAACGACCAGAGATGAGCAAGCCGGTTTTCGACCTGGAAGATCGACCATCGACCAAGTGTTCCTCGTGCGAAGAGTAATTGAATCGTGGCAGCGGTTTTCGGAGCCATTACAGCTTGCTTTTTTGACTTTGAAGCCGCGTTCGACTCTCCTCATCGTGATCGATTGCTCAATGCTCTGCGAGCAGATGGAGTCCCGGAAAAGTATGTTCGGTTAATCGAGGACATGAACAAAGGAACAACAGCAGCAGTTCGTACACCTGTCGGATTTACGTCAGCTTTCGAGGTGAAAACAGGAGTAAGGCAAGGAGCCGTTGCAGGACCTTTCTTTTCAACTTCGCCGTTGATGACATCATGCGTAGAGTTGCAGAACAGTTTCCTGCGGATGTGATCCTAACACCATCAGGACGCTCCCTTGTCGACCTGGAGTACGCCGACGACATTGTGTTATTCGCTGAAAACAACGCAAAACTGCAAAGGATTGTGAACCTCGTTTCGAAGTATGCCGCAGCCTATGGACTTCGTCTTCGTCCCGACAAATGCAAGCAGATGTGGGTCTCTCAGAGGCCTTCAACGGAGTTTGTGTGACGGACAACGTATCGAACTGGTGGACGATTTCGTTATTTGGGCTGTTTGCTGAAGAACGATGGTAGTTATGCAGCGGATATTCGACAACGATGTGCGAAAGCTACGTCTGCATTCAATTCTCTAACCAAGTGTTTGTGGTCTACCACCATCGCGAAGGAAGTCAAGTTGCGCGTCTACCTATCCGCTATTCGCCCTATCATGATGTACGGATCGGAGACGTGGGCAGCACCGAAAACGCAGATGGAAAGGTTGGATTGCACGGAGAGGAAGCTTTTTAGGCGTTTGCTTGGATATTTCTGGCCGCGTGTATGCCATAACGAAGACCTTTACAAGGAAATCGACGCAGTACATCAACGCTTGACACGAGGGAGGTGCCAGCATCTCCTAACGCCATCTCAAGCAGCAATGGAAAGTCGACTTCGACTGCTCGGGCATATACTAAGAAGAACGCCGGATCGTCTCGTACAACACGCTTTAAAAATGCTTCCAAATCCTGTCTGAAACGGCCACCTGGGTGTAGGCGAAAGTTCTGGACGGATGTGGTTAAAGAGGATTCAAAGTCACTCGGCATCGAAAGACAGTTCAGGCGCGATGTTTCGTTTCGCAGGAAATGGAATAGTGACAGCTGGATGGAATGTGTTCAAATTGTGGCTGAAGACCGTGAAAATGGACACGGCTGACTACTAGGACGGCACACCTCGGTGAAGATGCGGAATGACCGCGTCAGGCGAAAGCCAACCGATTAAGTCAAGTAAGTCAAGTACGGTAGATATAATGCCCTTTAGGGAGCAAAACGTATCTCAATAATTCGAAAAATCGACAAATGGACATTGAAATCGTGTTCACCGCAACGAATAACCCCGCCTACAAACTTTTAGTCAAATCTGAGACTTTGACCAAACTACCGTATACCCATCGTGATCTACCGTAGTCTGACTAAAGTCGATAAACGGACGTCATATTTGCGCTCAGCACTCCAATTAACCCCCAGAGACAATTTGAGCCATATCTCTATCCTAGTACACCGGCAATCGTGAAAAGTCGCGATTTGCTATCAAATTTTCCTGCTGGGAAGCTTTGAACGAATCAAGTCGAAAACTTTGGAAAATCGGAGAATAATTCCCAGATTCGTGATCAGCGCCCCAAATAACCCCCATCTGGGAGGATTTTGAGTCAAATCTGAAGATTTTTTGAGTTCTTCCAAAATAAAATCAGAAGAAATCTCCATAGCAAAGTCAGGCAAAGTCAGAGTATATCGAAACCAGTTATACATGTGAGTTGAGCCATTCTCCTTTGAAATTTGCTCGCACGATAGAGAAATCCTGCACAATTGTGATATTGATACTTTTTGGAGAAGATTGGAAGACTAGTGCGAAAAGCCTGCGCCAATGCAAAAAATCTGTCCCACGGCCAATGAGTCGATGGGGCTGGCTGATAACATTATTCGTCACCAAAGCTACTAAGGTTGATTAGCTTTGACATCTCCTCGGGCTTAATGATTGCCCGGGTCGAGCACTGGAGCGTTCTGGAAAAAAATGTTTAGTAAAAAAGAAAAAATTGGTGGAATCGTAATATTTTTGAGTTGAAAAAGGGTTATGAATATCTTCGAGAGAAGGCATTCCGACGAAGGCGATTGGGCGAAGCGTCAACCGAATAATAATATAAAGTAATATAAGATAGATAATATATATATATAGTAATATCTCCTTCTTTGCAGCCGCAAGAAGGGTTTTTGTCATAGCTTCAAAGAAACTGGCGACCAGAAGTTTGGAATTCAACCACCAAAATCCATTGTCTTCGCCAGCGGTGGGCCTCTTCCGGACAGTCCAATAGATGAGCTGTGTAGTGTGGCCAGGAGTTACCACAATCGGGACACTCGTCCAGGCTTACTGCTGTCGATCCTGTGCACAGTACGTGACATCAGAGAATAGGGGAATGCCCGCAGCGCAACGAGGCGAGGGAACATCTAACCCGCCTACCGAGTTACATCTCGGTGTTGCTGACTTCCAGGTGGTGCTATCCCCAATATGGAGTGTACAGCCACCTTACTCAAGTGATCCCTATGACGTAACGGGTGTGCTCCACGCACGTAAAAAGAACGAGACGATCCTAATCAGGAGTACGTCCATCTTTGTATATTGACTTTCTCAGGAGCATCCTGCAAAGGCCCTCTGATATCATCTCTCACACAGGATTCATAAATCCTTAGCAATGCGGTGATCAGGCTGCGACGATGTTAATAACCAGTTGCTGCGCTTGGAGTTGACAGAGCTCCTTAACAGGCAGAATATGGGGAAACTTCAGCATGAAGATGTTCCACTGGGGTGCTTTTAGCACACCCTGTGGCAATCCGAAGAGCAGCATTTTGGACTCGCTGCATCTTTTTCCACGATGAATCCGATACTATGTGTTGCCATACCGGTGCTGCATACTCCAACGCCGGCTGCAAGATTGCCTTGTACGTGGTCAGGATCGTCTCCTTACTGCTTCCCCACGACGTACCTCCCAGAGCTCGTAAGACGTTAAGCTTAGCTCTCACTGTAGCCTGTTTCTGCTCAGTGTTTTTATGGAACCTCAGCGAAGGATCCAATACTAGAACAGAGCAGGCGATATGACTCCTCCTTGAGGGACACCGGCAGCGATCGGGACGCTATTAGAGACATGTCCCTGGAACAGCACTTTTGCTTGGCGCCCCTTGATGAGTGCGGTTATCCATCGTTTCTGCCAAGGTGGGATGGTGGACCTCAAAAGCTTCTCAGACAGTATGCCCAAGTTGACAGAAGCAAAAGCTTTCGTGAGGTCCAGGGCTACACCAACAGTGCGTTGAGGTTTATAGGCGTTGAAGCCATCCAAGACATAGCTCACAATCTCCAGCAGCGCCGTGGTGGTAGAATGTAATTTGCGGAATCCATGTTGGTGCTGCTGTTTGTTATTATGCTCGGCAAGCTCCTTCACGACCAGTTTCTCAGCGACCTTGACAATTGGTGATAAAAGACTTATTGGCCTGTATCCCTTCGCTGTGGATGGCGATTTACCAGGCTTGGGCAACGGAATGACGCTTGCCTCTTTCCAGTCTTGGGTAAGATGCACGTGCGAAATGAAGTGTTGATGACGTCAGCCAGGATTGGCATAATCTCACTCGGCAGTTTCTTCAATACCGCTATACTAATGCCATCCGGCCCTATAGCCTTCGAGTTGCGCATCTCTTTTACCACCTTTTCAATCTGCGCAGGCGTCACTGCTTCTGCTTCGTTCATGAGTGGCAACTTACAGAGCTCTCTTACAGTCACTCGATTTTGTTTCCCTCTCTTAGCCTGAGTTATGAAAAAATTCTTTCCGAGAGCAGTTGCAGCCTCCTTTCCCGATTTGAAAACTCCATTCTCGAATTCGATTGTGGAATAGTTGGTGGATGTGCTCTTGCCCGAGATCTTCTCTAGAACTTTCCAAGTTGACGCTCCATCACTCTTGAAATTCATCTTCTCCGTGAATTTCTCCCAACACTCCTTCTTGTGCTTGTCCAGATCTCGCTTAATCTCGCTATCCAGCTCAGCAATGGTCGGATCCAGGTGATCTGCCACTCTCTTTGCATCCCTTGTCCTTATCTTCTCCAAGAATTCCCTGGTGACATTGGGAAAGAAGGTCTTAACTCGGCCCTCCGGAATGGCGGCTTTCATTGCCTTGCGAATCGCGTCCGTCAGGTGACGCTCTTTCTGGTGCACGTTTCCATTCCATGGGTAGTCATCCACATGGCGAAGTGCCACCTCCCTGAACAAGCGCCAGTCTGCAAGGCAAAGATTTAGATAAGACCTTTGACGGATACCTGAATAAGGAGCAAGAGAATTAGAGAGATCGACATGGACAAAGACGGGGATATGATCACTGGACAGAGTTGTAGCGGTCGACCAAGAGCAGGCGCTGGAGAGATTAGAAGATACAAGAGAGATGTCTGGACTAGAGGATCGGCCGTTGGCCGGGAGACGGGTGGGCTGATCATCGTTGAGAATGACCAGATCGCACTCCTCCGCCCATTCTTCGACGTCTTCTCCTCTAGCGTCAGTGTCAAGCGACGAGCAGAATGTATGAGCATTGAAATCGCCTGCGAAGACAACAGAGAGTGAAAGGGAGCAGTCGTACAACTGCTTGAAAGAGGGAGTAGGGTCGTAAGATTGGGGACAGGATGTGGTAGGAGGGATATAGATATTAAAAAGAGATATATGTAGGTGTTTCAAGAGGGAGATGGATAGGTAGGTACTCAAGAGTACCGTCCGATGGGGTGTTTGGTATGATATGAGAGGGTATATTAGATAATACGAAAGTGGAAACTCCTCCGCCGTGAGCTGACCTTGGAGCATGATAAGCAGTGTAGCCAGGAATGTTAGGGTGACGAGCGTTAGCGGAAGGAGACAGCTTGGTTTCCTGAACCATAATGATATCAGGATGATGAGCACGTGCGAAAAGAGAGAGTTCAGACAGCTTGGCTCGAAGGCCGTTGAGTTTGATATGTACAATAGAGGGGACGGTTGGTGAATGAGGAATCAAAGTTGCTTGGGGCAGAGCACAGAACACAACGGAAGGAAGAGTCGTGATGCCTCGCAGAACTGAGACCCGAACAGGAGAGATGCACTCACCTTTGGCATCCGAAGCACTGGACGCTTGCTTTCCTCCATGTGACATCCTTGCCGCACGTGGCGCATGGGTACTTCTGAGCCTGTCCTGGATTCCTCTCGACGCCGGCCATTTGTAGTAGAATCTTTAGGGGAGCTGCGACCAGCCAGCACCTCTCCCATGACAAAAACCCTCTTCGCGGAGGGGTTGACGTCGGTTTGCAGGGAGGTGGTCTTCTTCCCTCCACACTGCCACGGCACGAACGTACGACATCTCGGCAGCAAAAGGGCCAGTCGTGCTATGCCATACATCACGTCAACTTACATCTGACACGCGCTATCGCCCGCGCAATCGCAGACAAGTCAAGAACCCAGAATCAACAGAAAATCAGTTCAGTTTCAGTTCTGCGAAAAGGCAGGCTTCAAGATTTATACATTTAAGATAAGGTGAAGACCCCAGGAGAGAAAAGAAAGAAGGAAATACAAAACGAAAGATGGAAAACAGAGGAAACCCGCACTAAATCAATTACTCTGTCGCTGTCGCGGGCACCGGTCGCAGTGCGCCACACAGCGGCCGATGCCCGCCACGGCGACCGACTGCGGCACGGTTTTAACATTTGAATGTATAACACCATCTGCAACCCTACGACGCGACCGGCGCATGCAAAGTGTTCTTGCGAAAGCTCTCGAGAGTGAGGGTGCCGACACGATTCGTAACAGATGAGCGAACCTGTCGCGGTCGCAGACTGGAGGTATAACAATGGCCTGAGGGCGGCGCGGTGAAATGGGCGTGGTCAGGTGCACGGCACCACAGTGCCCCCACCCATCCCACATAGCACCAAGTTACAAGGTGTCAAAAGTTCTATATACTCATGCAAGGCTTCCAGAAATTCATTCAAATTACCTTCCCTAGGCTTGAGTACAGCCTGCGTTCCTTTGGAAAGGAGCATCTAAAGGAACGCAAGCTCTCGACGTCGACATCGCCTCTTCTTCGAACGAACTTTGAAATAGGGGCATGTTGCCTTCAATTATAGTCAGAGAAAGGCATTCTGCGACGGGTCTCCATGAGCTCGCTGTATATAAAACCCAGTTCGCATTTTAATCAGATACAGAGGATGTAGAATTTAAAATTTCACGAGGATACCAGCTATGTTTTATAATTCTGCAACGGCCACATTCAACATCATTCGGTGTCAGTTTCATGACAGGTGATTAAGTTTCTTGAAAAATCATACCGAGGGGTTTTTGGCGTGCTTCGTCAATTTGCATTTACCTTTTGTCCGCTAAATTAACATGAATTTTGGAAACTCAAAACGTAGGTTATGTTGTATAATTTTGCAACGCTTTGTACTAGACCGCAAGATTCCGCGACCACTTCTCCAAATTTTCGTTTCTGGGCAAAAGTTCTTAAAATCCCCAGTTATGGGAGAAGTCGGTCCCGCCCGGCCGCGGTGACGTTACTTTCACTTACCCAAACCTAACAACAACCCGGGGTTTCCTTGCCTTCAAAAATCAAAAGAGTAAGTCTCTCGGGGAATCAATTTTCGGTGCCATGTCAGATATCAAAGCATGTTCATTGGGCAGGTATTGGTGCATCTTGAATCGCGGCGGGTACGAGTTCCCATGGTCTTTATTTTCTTCAGGCTTGCGCGGATAGCATATAGTTCTTCTCTTAGGCCTGAGTAAGAAAAATGGAAAGCTGGTGTTCCTTGGACTGGATAACGCCGGAAAAACTACTCTTCTTCATATGTTGAAGGACGATAGAATGGCTCAACATGTGCCCACCTTGCATCCAAGTAAGTGCATTTTTGGTTTTTTCGTTTTTCATAGTGACTACTTAGTCTTATAACTTTAATTGATTATTCGGTTTGTTGATTCTTACGCAAAAAAAGGCAACCTTTATAATGTTGCGCGTCTTATTGCCCGCTGGTCTGCAGGGGCAAGCGGGGTTGCGAAATTTTGCAACGGGGGTGGGGGGTCGCAGAAATTTTGGCCCGAAAATGAAGGGTAGGGGCAGGGGGTCGCAAAAATTTCGGACCAAAAATGAAGGTTTGGTGAAAATATCCCAAAAATTCTCAATATTTTAGGTCACCAAAGTGAAGGGTCGTAGCGTTCCTCAGGTTTTTGACTTCTGAGCCCGACTATTGAACGAATTTTCTGTGTCTGACAGTTTTCGCGATCACGTATGAAGCGCCCCGAAATCGCGCCTCGGGGGTCGCAAAAAAATGAAGAGTTACGCAACGCCCTGCTTGACACTGCTGGTCTGTCCCCTTTCACTTACACTTTAAACTGCTGTCCTCTCGACTTCTTATATATATTTTATTACACAAGTTTACACTCATGTGAAAATTGGAATACAACAGACCACTTCAAACAGAGTAATCAAAAGCAGAAATTTTGTCAACAAATGGTACAAAAACCATTTTAGAACGGTCCAAAGAGTAGAGAAGAGTTCTTGGTTCATTGTTCGGCAAGTCCTGTACGATCAGTTTTTCGGCTACCTTCGCGAACGTGGACAGCAAGCTAATGGGTCTGTATCCCTTGACTGAAGCCTGTGGTTTCCCCGGCTTGGGTAGCGGCACAACGTTATCTGTCTTCCAATTCTGTGGGATGGTGCACGATCTGAACGAGGTCTTTATCAATTCACTAAGAAGCGGAAGGATTTCATTCAGGCTTGCACCCTATTTCAAACTGGTCACGTCGAAAACTAGAGATAACCAGGTCACACTCTGCCCATTCTTCGACGTCTTCTCGTCTAGCGTCAGGACCAAGCGATAAGCAGAACGTGTGGGCGTTGAAGTCGCAACCGAAGACAATTGAGGGAGAGACAGCAGTCGTATAGCTGCGTAAGAAGTGGGGTGGGGTTGTATGAAGATGGACAGGAAGTAGATGGAGGAATGTCTTCTTCTTTGCAGCCGCAGGAAGGTTTTTGTCAAAGGTTCAAGAAACGGGCTGCTGAAACCGGATTCGTCCACAAATCCATTGTTGTAAGAGTGGTAGGCCTCTCTGGGCAATCGAATAGGTGTTCAGTTGTCTGGCCACGGCTACCACAGTCCGGGCACTCGTCCGACTTACTGCGATCGATCTTATGCAAGTATGACATCAGCATAGGGGAAGGACCGCAGCGTAACGAGGCAAGGGTACTTCTAGCCCGCCTACCGAGTTCCATCTCGTTGTTGCTAACTCTGGGTGGTACGACCCCCAATATGGGATTGACGGTCATCCTACTCAAGTGATCCCTGACGAACTTGGTGTGCTCCGCACGTAAAAGACGCAGACGATCCAGTTGGGAGTCCGTCCATCTTTGTATATTAACTTTCTCGGGAGCATCCGCAAAAGGCCTTCTGATATGTCTCTCTCTCACGGGATTCATGATCCTTCTTAATGGGTGACCAGGCTGCTTGACAATGTTAATAACCAGTTGCTGCGCTTGGAGTTGGCAGTGCTCCTTAACTGGCAGAATTCGGGCTTCAGCATGAAGATGTTCCACTGGGGTGCTTTTAGCACACCCTGTGGCAATCCGAAGAGCAGCATTTTGGACTCGCTGCATCTTTGTCCACGATGAATCCGATACTATGTGCTGCCATACCGGTGCAGCGTACTCCAACGCCGACTGCAATATTGCCTTGTAGGTGGTCAAAATTGTCTCCTTGCTACTTCCCCACGACGTTCCTCCCAGAGCTCGTAGGACGTTGAGCTTTGCTTTCACTGTAGCCTGTTTCTGCTCAGTATTCTTGTGGAACCTCAACGATGGATCCAATACTAGGCCGAGCAGCTTAGGGAACCGTGCGGCAGGCAGACGAGCGTCTTCCCAATTCACAACGGGGTGAGCGCAGTGTTTCCTAGGGTCAGTGGAGAAAACTGATACAGATGATTTAGCGGCAGAGACAGTGAGCATCATATCATCGAGAAAGTTCTTCAGAACGATGAGTTAGCTATTGATCTTGCGTGCAGCTATACTAATGTCTCTGTCTCGGCACAGGATGGTGATATCATCCGCGTAAGCAACGACTTTGATGTCACTTGGGGGGACGGGCAAATCTTCAAGGTAAAGACTGAACAGAGCAGGCGATATGACTCCTCCTTGAGGGACACCGGCAGCGATCGGGATGCTATCAGAGAAATGCCCCTGAAACAGCAATTTTGCTCGGCGCCCTTTGATGAGTGCTGTAATCCATCGCATCTGCCAAGGCGGGATGGTGGACCTCAATAGCTTCTCAGACAGTATGCCCAAGTTGACAGTGTCAAACGCCTTCGTGAGGTCCAGGGCTACTCCAACAGTGCGTTGAGGCTTGGTGGCGTTAAAGCCATCCAAAACATAGCTCACAATCTCCAGCAGCGCCGTGGTGGTAGAGTGTAATTTGCGCATGCTGGTGCTGCTGATTATTATTATGCTCGGCCAGCTCCTTGACGACCAGTTTCTCAGCGACCTTTGTGATTGGTGATAACAGACTTATTGGCCTGTATCCCTTAGCCGTCGATGGCGATTTACATGGCTCGGGCAACGGAACGACGCTTGCCATTTTCCAGTCTTGGGGTACGATGCACGTGCGAAAGGATGTGTTGATGACGTTAGCCAGGATTGGCATAATCTCAGTCGGCAGTTTCTTCAAGACCGCTGGACTAATGTCATCCGGCCCTACAGCCTTCGAGTTGCGCATCTCTTTAATCACCTTTTCAATCTGCGCGGGCGTCACAGCTTCTGCTTCATTCATGAGTGGTAACTTAAAGAGCTCTCTTACAGTCACTCGGTTCTGTTTCCCTCTCTGAGCCTGAGTTATGAAAAAATTCTTTCCGAGAGCAGTTGCAGCCTCCTTTCCCGATTTGAAGACTCCATTCTCGATTCTCGATATAGGATGGAGGAATGTATATATTGAAAAGAGATAGAGGAGTTTTGAGAGGTATGTGGATGGAGATGTACTCGAGAGTGCCGTCCTCTGGAGTATTTGGGACTAAGTGTAAGGTCTCTCCAACGAAGTCCAGCGTTACTTCGTGCACTATAGCGACAGCCGAACACAAGCTGCATCCCAAGGTTCTTTGGAAAGGAAATATGCTGCCCTTATCAAAACACTCTCGACTACTCGGTGTATTCCTGGACCCGTCACTACGTTTTCATGAAAATACACGTATTCGAGCTGCTGCTGCCAACACACGTAACAACATCCTACGTTCGCTAGCGGGCACTACATGGGGTAGCTTTAAGGAAATCCTGCGAACCACCTACAGGGCTATGGTGCAGCCGGTGCTGGAATATGGAGCCCCAATATGGTCAAGACACCTGTCGGAAATCTCTCGGAGCAAACTTCAGCGTGCACAGAACACTGCTCTACGCGTGATCACTGGATGCCCTCGATCCACACCGGTATCTCACCTACATCAAGAGTGTTCGCTGCTTCCTGTAAAGCAGCATCGTCAACTCCAGTCGCAACAGTTCCATGTTGGCATTGTGAGGAATTCCACACACCCCTATTTCCCCCTATTGTCATCTGGTCCCCATTTGCGACATATACGCTCGTCACTTCATGCTGCAGTCTCTGTCTTGGATCGTCAACGTTGGGCGACGTCGGAGCTCAATCGCGTCAGACTGCTGCAAATGGAGCACACCCGATTCGTCAGAGAATACCTTTCCAGTGCTCCCCTAAATTCAATTCTTGGTGACGTGCCTCCCCCGATCGATGACAGCGAAATGGACCTACCCAGACGTACACGCGTCATCCTGGCAGGTCTACGTTGTGGACACTCCTCATACCTCAAGGCCTTCGTCCATAAGATGGACTCGTCGATCCCTGACGAATGTCCCGACTGCCACAACCCAGGGCACGATTCATTTAATTTATTTTCATGTCCTGTGAGGCCGACTTCTCTAACAGTTATGGATATGTAGAAGAACCCGTGCGATGTGGCTGCCTTTTTACACCTATGAAGAGAAGCTCTGTTGTGGCCGATAAGAAGAAGAAGTGTGAGGAAAGGGAAGAAAGAACAAAAGTAGAAACTCCGCCTCCTAAAGATGACCTAGGAGTATGATATGCAGTGTTTGGATGCCGAGACGTAGCAGAGGGAGAGAGTTGGGTTTCCTGAACCATGATAACATCCGGGTGATGAGTGCGGGCAAAGAGAGATAACTCCGAAGAAAGCTTGGCGCGAAGGCAATTGAGATTAATGTCTACAATAGAGAGGGGGCGGTTGGTAAATGAGGAACTAGAGTTACTGGAGGCGGAGCACACAATACAACGAAAGGTAGAATTGTGGTGCCTCACAGAACTGAGACCCTCTGGCATCTAGAGCACTGGACGCTGGTTCCACTCCAAGTGGCATTTCTGTCGCATGTGGCACATGGGTACTTCTTCTGAGCGGGTCCTGGAATCCTCTCGACGCCGGCCTTTAGTAGTAGAATCCTTAGGAGAGTTGCGGCCGGCTAGCACCTCTCCCATGACAAAAACCCTCTCCGCGGAGGGATTCACGTCGGTTTGCACGGAGGTGGTCTTCTTTCCTCCACTCTGCCACGGCACGGACGTACGACATCTCGTCAGCATTGTAACTACAGTTGTGCGCTTATTTAAAGGCACAGTCCAAGCTCAGGGACGAAATCTGGGATTTCCACATAATTGTGAAGTAGACCCACCCCGTATACCACTTACCAAGTGCGAGCTCTCAATTGCTCCGAATAAGCAAGATATAGAAGGAAGCCACCTTGGGCGCCCACTTCGGGAAACCACTTTTGCACGCCCCTTTTTCAATCTTTCGAGCTCAACAGTGGCGAGGTGAATGGTGGTTTTTGATCAATATCCCCGTTCTTCCCTTCAATCTTAGCCTCTCTCTTCATTCAGGTCTGCTCGCATACAGCTTTTGCAAATGACGGAAGTTACAAGCCTCGGACAACTCGTCTACTATGCTTCCCCAGCTCAATTTTTGAGGGGCCATAACTCCGTTACCAGGGTGTCTTGAACGATTTCAGAGACATCATTGGAATCAGCGTGGGACCGTTATCAAGATAGATACAAAAACAAAAAACCGATTTTGAGGTTGGACTGTGCCTTTAAAGGCAGTGTTCATGGTAAAAAATGTGTTTCAGTTTCCACTAGGAATGGGTAGTGGAGGGGCACAATGTAGCATTGACGTCGAAAGAACGCATGAAAACGGGCCAGGAAAAGCTCCAAAAGAGCCTGAAGTTGCCATTTCGAGCGCAATGCAAACCTCAAAAGCGCAGCACACTCCCACCGACGTGAACAAAGGAATGCTCAAGATCGTGAGATGAGCGATGATTTCCAATCATTCGACCCGTTCTTCCCTTCATTCTCAACTTCTCTCTTTACTCAGGTCAGCTCACATACATCGGCTGCAAAAGACGGAAGTTACAAGCCTCGGACAACTCGTCCACCATGTTTCCATAGCTCAATTTTTGAGGGACCATAACTCCGTTCCCAGAAGGTCTTGTACGATTTCAGAGACATCATTGGAATCAGCATGCGGCCGTTCTCAAGATAGGCGGGACAACAGAAAAACAATTTTCATCGTGAACACTGCCTTTAAGGCCCACATGGGACAAGACCGGTCGGCTGAATCCCACTCGGTCGATGCTCGCCAGAAACGTGGAGAATCGGTGGCAGATAATACATCTGAGGAGTTCGTTTGCTCCGTCTGTAGCCCAGCCGGTCGATAATAGCCATTTTGAAAACCCGGCCAAAGAAAATACACTCACTGTGTCCGGTTGCGTCCTGTAGTCATACGTTGTGAATGGCTATCGACTAGTTTGGGTTAGGTCGGAGTCAGAGGTTTTTTCGCCCACTTATGATTAGAGTCTAAGGAACAATGAAGGCGGCTTTAGCATTTTTGCTCCCCTGGTAGGTTGGGTGCCGGTAGTTTTCAAAGGGTTGGTTGTATGTCAAGCCTGAGCTGTTTCGGGTGTTCGCCTTCGTTGCTTTAGGGAGCGTCCATACCTAGCAACACCAGCTTGACCATTTCTAATCATCGCTCATAGTGAAAAACAGCGAAAAGCCACATTCGTTCCATCGTGAACACTGCCTTTAACCTCTTAAACCTAACGAAGGTGGTCGCTTGTGTTGCTAGCTATGCACTGTCCTTTGCAGGCACATCAATTCGAGAAATTTTTCGAAATTTCCTGGTCAGTTAGGCAGGGTCCAGCACGGTTGTGTACAACGTGCGGTGGGAGGTGGTCGTAAGGATTCTGGTAAAAAAATGAGGAGAGGACCGCAACAATTTTGGGGCGAATTTTTTTTCGTAGGTTATTGGTGAAATTTTCTGGTCAGTGATGGGGTCGTAGCTGTACCGGTGTCCGACACACAAGTCCACTCGATCCTGGATTTAGGGCCGACTTCCATCTTCAGGTGATCGGGATTTCTATCACGTGCCATCCCTAGTCATCTACGCCATTCGAACTGCTCTAAGAGTTTTGGCCGAAATATAGCCGAGAAATAGCCCACCAGGCTCCGCAACGGCTTCTGGTGGACTATTTCTCGGCTATATCTATCTATCTTTCGCGGCTACTTCTCGGCCAAAACTCTCAGAGTACTCAATGACAACGCGGGAGCTAATTCCTTCGGCTAGACTGCGTTTAGATGCACTTTTAGAACCAAGATGTTCATAAGAAAGCCAACACGCAGGAGCTTCGCTTCGGCATTACCAATCGAATCACGCTCAATTTGTTCCGTAGGCAGATGTTGTTTCTCTTCTTTGATTATGAGAGCTCGTTGGGCTTGAACTTCACCTAAGGTCGTCGGTATGCTACGCCATGGACGGAGGTCCAAGTTGTCTCATAGTTGTGCAACAGCAGGAATTGTCAGTGATATTCATATAAACACTTGAAATTGGCTAAGGTGTGGTTATAACGAAGTCCAATGATTTCGAAGTGATTTTGTAGTTTGTTGTGGAGACATCCTTCTCCAACTTTATTAGCTAGCTTACTCATTAATGAAACCTTCGTCTGATCATAAATATCGTAGACAACAATAAACATGAAGTATCACGACGGCACTGTTGAAAATTAGTGCTCTACATCGCGCGGTAAAGGCTTCCGCAGAAAGGAAGTCGCTGGAAGCTCTTGCAGTCTCCCTTAATCAGTATAATTGTTGAATCAATCGACTTAATGATGCTAGTCAATAGTCAGTGATAAGTGATCAACCCAATTTCATGTCATTGTATAGTTATTTTGACTGACCAGGCAGCGCTAAGTTTTAAGGATTCGTAGTCAAACACGTTGCGAGTCGCACATCAAGTCCCTTCTTCTCTTTTGCAGCCACATAGAAGGTTTTGTCATAAGTTGAGAAACTGGGCGACCAGTAACGCAGTCCGGGAACACATCAGATTTGCTGCTGTCAATCTTGCTGACATAAGACATTAGCTTTGTAGAGTGACCACAGCGTAATGATGCGAGTGTGCATCTAGCCCCTCTTCGGAGTTGAGACTGAGGTGCAGACGGGGGGCGGTACATGTCTTAGTATAGGATTTATGACCGCCTTCTCAAGATGACACCGCACGAACTTGGTGCGCTCCTAGCGCAAAAAGACGTTCTTGCTGTGAGTCGTGCCATCTTTGCAAATTGACTTTGTTTGGAGCATAGGCGAATTTCTTTCTTATATTTCTCTCTCTAACAGGGTTTAGCACTCTCCACGACGGGTGGTTTGGTTGCTTTATAATGTTAATGCGGAATCGCTGGGCCTGGAACTGACAGTGCTCCTTCACTGGTAATAAACGGGTCTCAGCATGTAGGTGTTCGACTGGGGAACTCCTTGCACATCCGGTGGCTATACGGTAAGCGGCGGCATTTTGTACTCGTTGCATCTTTGTCCAGGAGGATTCTGAGACGAGATGCTGCCATACCGGTGCGGCGTATTCCAGGGCGGGCTGAAGAAATGCCTTACACGTTGTGAGTATATGTAGTCTCCTTGCTGCTTCCCCACGAGGTGCCGCCCAGGGCCGTGAGAACGTTGAGCTTAACTTTAACGACTGCCTTCTTCTGCTCTGTATTCTTATGAAACTTGAGTGACGGATCGAGGACAAGACCAAGCAGATTTGGAAAGCGAGCAGCAGGCAAACGGTGTCCCTCCCACACGACATCTGGAAGAGCGCTGTGCTCGGATGGGTCAGTTGCGAGAACGGATACTGATGACTTGGCTGTAGAGATCCTTAGCATCTTGCGGTTGAAGAAGCTTTTCAGTGTGATCAGGTACTCGTTGATCTTATTGGCGGCCACCTGTAAGTCCCGATCTCGACACATGATTGTTATGTCATCAGCATACGCGACGACCTTGATATCCTGTGGAGGCTCAGGCATATCTTCGAGGTACAGACTGAAGAGGGCTGGCGATAGAACACCGCCCTGGGGGGTGAAATATGAAACTTTCCAAAGCTGGTATCAAATATTGAGAGACATGGTTCTAGAACATGACTCCTGCTCGCCGGCCTTTAATAAAGGCCGATATCCAACGCTTCTGCCATGATGGTATTGACGAATCCAGTATGTTGCTAGACAGGACTCCAAGGGTGACCGTATCAAATGCCTTGGTGAGATCCAACGCTTGGAATTCACGACCCCTTCCGTGTGTAATGTTCCCAAGCTATTATTCTCGCTTTACCATCCCTGTCATGTTAAAGGCACAGTCCAAGCTCGTGGGTAAAGTTTGATATTATGCTCCTGTCGGTGTGTGTAGCAACCCTGCCAAACGCGGAATCTCAACACTTCAGATTAAGCGAGAAAAATCGAGCACCCGTTCCCTCCACCCCCCAAATCGGCACCCATTCGCTCCGCCCACTTCAGAGCTTTCGAGCTCGGTAGGGACTACATACACAATGGATTTTGGTCAAAATCTATGTTCTTCCATTTGTTATCGGTATACCTTCATAATGTAGTCCGCTCCAGTGCGATGATTGCGAATGACAAGGAAAAACAAGCCTGAGACAACTCGTCCACGAAATTCTCGTAGTTCCAATTCACAACTTTTGAGGGGGGCCATAACTCCGTTCACAGTGGGTTCTGAGCGATTCTGAAGACACCATTGTGATCAGCGTGAAATTTTCTCCCAGATAAGCAGAAAAACAAAAATGCGATTCTGAGGTTAGACTGTGCCTTTAAATAAGCAGTGTCAAGACTGGCATAGGACATGAGCCGTGTAGAGTGACCACAGCGCAGCGATGCGAGTGTGCATTTATCTCTTCTTCCGAGCTGAGACTCGGATGTGCGGACTGGGGGCGGTACTTCTTCTAGTATGGGATTTACGACCGCCTTTTCAAGATGACACCATACGAACTGAGTCCCTGCTGATCAGTGATCATTTCCCCGCTTGTATCGAGCACATCATCTTCCCTTTGTAGAGCTAGTTCGGACCCTAAACGGGGGGGGGGTGGCGGGCACTCAAGTAAAAGTCAGAAATGAAATGAACCACCAATCTATAACTCTATCAATCGGAGTATTCCTATAGAATTTCATCAACAGCAATGTTGATAGCAGCATCAAGCATCTTTTATCAGGTTTTCCATTCATTTCTATGAGGTGGTTCATTTCATTTCTGACTTTTACTTGAGTGCCCGCCCCCGTTTAGGATAGTCCCGCTAATTCGATATAACGCCGTCACACTTCGTGACTGCTGTTGTACCTGGGGCCGTATGTAAGAACGCGCCGGCTTGGGCTGGGGCAATGCAGTCGGCGCCTTTGCAGATCGCCCTTGCTCACAAGACAGGACACGTCTATAGTGGTTGTTCACAAGTCAAGACGCGTATGTCGTGCCCCATCGCTGTGCCCTAGCCGCCCCAGCTACGAGATTGGAGCGGCCGGGGGCAGCGAGAAGGACTGCTGGGGCACGACATACGTGTCTTGACTTGTGACATACCACTATAGACGTGTCCTGTCTTGTGAGCAAGGGCGATCTTCAAAGGCGCCGACTGCACTGCCCCTGCCCCAGCCGGCGCGTTCTTGCATACGACCCCTGCAGTAGTCTGGCTTTGAAGAAGGTTTAAATGAATCGAAAGATAGCTAATGA
This sequence comes from Aplectana chamaeleonis, assembly GCA_029168955.1. Lineage (NCBI taxonomy): Eukaryota > Metazoa > Nematoda > Chromadorea > Rhabditida > Cosmocercidae > Aplectana > Aplectana chamaeleonis. The sequence goes on from JAPDOI010001721.1 coordinate 105,873, forward strand.
AGTCGAAGGAAAGTGAAAAATCATAGAAAATCAGTGAAATAGGAGTAAACTCGCTCATTGAAATCTCGGTTTTGAACGTAGGACGTACCTATTTCTTTACGATAGATCCAGCTAATACCAGTGAGGCAACCACAGTGTTTGTCATAATATTTGGCTTTTCAGCATCCGAAGAATTGACCTTAGGAGGTATTCGATTCACAACTTTCGACCTCGGTGGACACGCTCAAGGTATGCTCCTCGTCTTTTTTTACCTTTGCTAACGCACTTCATTTCTAAGGATAATACAGGGTGTGGACGAATTTACATGAAGGCTTTTGAGCTTCAAAGATAGCTTTCCCCACATGGGGCCGTTTGCATACCTTCCCCGAAAAACTATGGGAGGTCTCGCTGGGGGGGGGTGATCGATGGCTATGCAATGAACTTATCATATCGAAATCTCCTTATCATTGTTATATTTTGCCATGACCGATGACGGGGTTCAGTGGCTTTCTGATGACGAGACGATAGTAGGATAGTACCGTTTATTGCAGTAGTCGTAACAGCAAATGATAATGGGCGACGCCCAACCCCGTTGCAGAAGCAGGAAGCGGGCGAAGAGGATGGGGTCATCATCGCAAGCGATGATATTCCGGCGCCTCAGGGCACAACAAATTGGGGTTTCTAATACACACAAATATTTACAGCATACATATAAGATCAATTCGTCACGTCTGTATAAGTTCCGGCATCTCCATACATCAGAAACAGTGCGAGCCATTCAATCATTTCCAATTCCATCGTTGAGAGACCACTTGCCCATACCACACGAAGTAATCCATCCATACGATTTGGTCCATCGTTGTCAGCCATGAGATATAATACCGCCAGATAGTCGAGGCAGTCAATGGATCGGGATGGGACGCATATAATAGAAGCGTCGATTAGTTGAGCTAGATTGGTGGCAGGCAGCTGGGTGGCAGACGGAATTTGGTAGGTAGAAAGGCGGACGATGTAGAGGGGAGGGGGACGATGGGAACAGCATCACAGACGAGGGGTGGCAGCCAGTCGAGGTAGTAGTCGAAGAATAGCAGTGAATAGGCAGCATCAGTAGCGAGGCCGCTTCTGTGGTGGGTGATGAGGATTCCTACGGGTGCAGAGGAGAGAATTGTGATCAAGACCACAGTTCCCGCATTTCACTTCGCAGTTGTCCTCATGCCCTGCCTTCAAGCACTGAAGGCACAGTCCAAGTCGCGACGCCTGCGCTGTCCTTTCGACGGAGTCAGCGAATCGTAGGCAGCGCGTCGTGAAGTGGTTATCACGATTTTCCTGCTTTCTGATGACGAGACGATAGTAGGATAGTACCGTTTATTGCGGTAGTCGTAACAGCGAATGATAATGGGCGACGCCCAACCCCGTTGCAGAAGCAGGAGACGGGGCGAAGAGGATGGGGTCATCATCGCAAGCGATGATAACCGACCCTACCGCTCCGCTGCTCTCTCTCTGCCCGGACTCATTTGAGCGAGATCGGCTATACTTTCGCCTTTATTAACGACCATCGAGGAATTTGTGTGAAGGAGAGAGCGGGCAACATCCGAGATGATTACGCCCTGGATGATGTCTCACGCTAAGCCCATTACTTTTCCTGGGGATTTGACCAATCAGTTTATCGATGTGGTGGTCCAAGTACTGAACAAACGTAGTAAATTGATCTCTGGATAGTCAAGCAACACGCGGTCATTAACAGCTTATCCAGTCCACCCCCCCCCCTCCTTTGGCTCACTCGAAATGTACTCTTAGAATCTTCTAAATTGTGACCTCGATGTCGTCGCACCGCTCCCCATTTCTATTACACCCTACCTTTTATCAATTAGGTGTCATGAATTTTGTTTGCGAGAGCCGGATGGGGAATGGGGGGCTATATATCGTCAATCACTGCATGGAGGGGGGAGCTGCGACAATGCTTTGATAACTTCATCATAAGAGTCCAGCGGTTGTTTTTGAGAAAACACAATGGTAGAAATGGTGAAACAACCGCTCCGCTCCGAAGATAGCGAGATAATAGCTGCAGCGCGGCTTCCCAGAGGTAGGATACAAACCATAGCATTTCTGGAGGAATGGATGACTCAGTGTCACATTGCTGCTTGCTCATATTTAAAAATGTTTCCAGTCTCGAATCCGAGGCGGGGCGTTCGTGAGCGACGAAGTTTCTGCTGTATCGTGTATTATCGCAACTTTCTTTGTCGAATTTTGAGGTTGGATAAAGATTAGTTCACAAACGGTATTTATTGAGAAGTTTCGAGGTTAACCTCGTTTTCAGGTCAAACTGGAATTATCACTAAGATACACGCAATCCCATGCAGCAGCTAGCGTCATCAACCTTATTTTGCGAAGGTGGTACTACACCCCTATCAGACTTACCGGCAGCCTATCAGCAAGGTCTCTATCGATATGTCAATATGATAGGGTTTCAGTTTGGAGTGTGCGGTGACGAGATGGCTGGTTAGAAATTGAAAAAAAATTAGAAATGAACCGGCACGATGATGTCGCAACGAGATCAGTACACGCACAAGCACACTAATACACGCACAGATGCACACACCGGCATGCAAAGAAATTGTCCTACGCCTGTTTCAGGGAACCTACTGCGTCGTGGCGGTAGACTCACTAAACAATCACCGGAGCAAATACATCCTAAAACATAGACAATATTGGGTTGGGGAATAAGTTCGTTCAATTTTTTCAAAGAGCTTTATCTAAATGACCTGTTAGATGTTTAGCAAAGTGTTTGTATTTATTAGAAAGTGCTCTTTCTGCTCTACAGAACAGTGTTATTTGTTGTTTCATATAGTTTTATTTGTCAGGCTTGGAAATGGAATCCCTAGGAGGTCAAAATCAGCCTTTTCGACGTCTACATTTCTTCGCTTTTCATCGCGTTCCAAAAGACCTGGGGTTCGCGAAGTTTGTGAACAAAAAAAAACAAAAATGGTTTCTGACGTTCGAAAACGGTGGCTCTGACCTCGAAGACGCACTTCGCAGCGAACGACCTGCAGAATTCGATGAGGAGCTTCTCAAGGCGCTTTTGAAGGAAGATGGTCGCCCAAAAAGTCGTGAATTGACCGAAAAAGTGAACTGCGACCATAAGACGATCCTCAGTCATCTTCACTCAATGAGATTTGCCGAAAAACTCGGAGCCTGGGTGCCTCACGAGCCTAACGGGATCAACAAAGGAAATCGTCAAGTCGCTGCTCAGCAGCTCGCGCGCCGTCGAGCAACACACGGTCATTAACAGCGCTTTTTGTACCGGCTCGTCACGGGTGATGAAAAATGGTGTCTGTACGCCAATATCAAGCAAAGAAAGGAACGGGTTTGCCTCAGGTCATTCAGACCGCGATGAAAAGCGAAGAACAGTAGGTCTCGAAAGTGCTAATTTTTGCCTCCTGGGTATTTCATTTTCAAGCCTGAGAAATGGGAAAAAATGAAATTATACGAAAAAACATAACCTAGTTTTGTAGAGCAGAAAAAGCACTTTCTAACTAATGCAAGCACTTTGCTAAACAAGGAACAAATCATTCAGATAAAGCTCTTTGAAAAAAAAACGAACGAACTTATTCATCAACCCAATACAATTCAGAATTCTCTGATCGTGCGCGCATCTGACCTAAGAAGTCGATAAATAATACATCTCTCTTAGTGAAGAGTCTCGCTACGCTACTGTGGAGCTGTGCTCTACGCAAGCGAGCGCGAGCGATGTTGTTGAAAGGTAAAAACAACGTACAGTGTAACAAACGTAACAGAGAGTGCCTATATTCGAGACTTCTCTGATAGAAAAGTCGTCGATTTAGACAGAAATCGTTGTCGATTGCCGAACAGACAGACTGACTGGCAGACAGGAAGGATTACATATGAAACAATTTGGTGCGCATAGACTCCGCCCGACGGGGAGAACAATGCCAGTGACAGAACAAGATCTAGATTTATTACGTCTACATACTACCACTGAGCGACCGAAAACGACAATAACAACGCTTTGAAGCCTCCCAGTTGCGCCTTCGGGACGTCGAACATCCTGCTCATCATGTCCTTTTGCTCCAATAGATGCGTGAACTTGTTTCCTGTGGCTGGTGAAGTATGAATGGTTGGTAGTAATGGTAAGGGGTTGGGAGCGTAAACATGACAATGGAATCCTGGATATAACGCGATATTGATTGTGCATCTCAAGCATTGTATTTATGTGATAATGCCAATTCGGACTGAAGACGAGGCTAACCTCGAAACATTGGCAATAAATACCGTTTGTGAACGAGTCTTCATTGAACCTCGAAAACCGACGCAGCGTCATGAAGCTATCTTAGCAACTTTCTTCTTTCAAAATGTTCTCTATTAATATTTTGAACCAACATTTTATCTGATCCGAGAGCAACATGTAAGGAACTGTTACATTTTTCTATTCAATGCCCCTTTAAGACGATAATGAGTGTCTTGCAGATGCATATACAGCCGTAGTACGAATTTCCCGTAATTTCAGCTCGCCGGGTTTGGAAGGACTACTTCCCAGCTGTGGATGCAATAGTATTTCTGGTGGATTGCGCTGACCTTGAGCGTATTCCAGAGAGCAGGACGGAGCTCGAATCGCTCATAAGGGACGAGCAGGTGTGATCGTTTTCAAAGTCACATTCATTCTTATTGCTTTATTTTCCAATAAAGGAACATGCGTATGTGAGGAAGGTAAGGTGTCATTCATAGTCCTCACCGCAAGCGCGGGAAGGGCGGTGGACTATGAAAGTTCTTAACGCGCGGTAAGAACTTTTATAGTCCATCAGCACCGCCATAGCGGCGCGCCCAAAGTTGGACACCCGTCAGCTCGTCACCCCCAGATGCACTTTCCACGCCCACCGACGTGAACAAATGAAAGCTCGAGATCGTGAGATGAGCGATGATTTCCAGTCATTAGCCCCGTTCTTCCCTTCATTCTCAAGTTCTCTCTTTACTCAGGTCAGCTTGCATACATCGGCTGCAAAAGACGGAAGTTACAAGCCTCGGACAACTCGTCCACCATGTTTCCTTAGCTCAATTTTTGAGGGACCATAACTCCGTTCCTAGAAGGTCTTGTACGATTCCAAAAACATCATTCGAATCAGCATGGAACCCTCTTCAAGATAGGCGGAAAAGCAGAAAAACGATTCTTATCGTGAACACTGCCTTTAAAGGTTTAGCAGGAAGTACGGCCATTTGACTCCTGCAGTGACTTGAGATTGAAGTGGGACAGCCTGCTCTTAAAAATTGGAAAATGTCCGGGGTGAACGATTCCTCAATGTAATTTTTTTTCGAATTTGGATGACCCTGGACGCAAGCGAATGCAGCACTTTGGATCTCGTGGTCGGAGTTAGCTGCTTACTTTCTACAGTATATAAACAGTCGTCACGGATTGCACTGATACTTTGCGTTCCTTAATGTGCTTTGGCTCAAACTCGGTGCGCATTTGTTGAAACATACGTGTACTCAAATCATGTCAACGCGCAATAAGAAAAGCAAAGTATCAATGCGATCCGTGCCTACTGTGTATATTGTATGTATGTTAAGCTAGATATTTTCAAGTTAAGGAGGGCACCCTGCAAATGAAGCAATAGTTCCCAAATGAAATGTTACGCTTCAAGTTCGGTTAGAGATGTTCCTTTAGGTGAAGGTGTACAAGACGAAACGGGGCAAGTCCAGAAGGAGCATTTACATCTATTTATGGCGTCCTATAGCAACCAAACACGAATGTAAGCTAAAGTGCGGGTGACAACACAACAATCAACGTGCGATTTAGAAACCGTGTAGTTTTTCAGTCAAGCGCACTGTTAAGTTGCTTCGGATCGTTAATTGTCTAAATAGTTTTTTTTATCGAGTAGGATAACTTTTATCCGCTGTCCCCGAAAGGGAGGATATTCTCAAATACTATGTCTCATTCAAGCCTGCGCCTTATAGAACACAGATCGGGTAGGGTTAGATTAAGCATCTTTGCTGTTCGCGGTGTTGCCAAGACCCGGAGAGTATCAGTACCGCTCATTTAAATCAATTTGGTTCTATTCCAGGTGGCAGGAGCCCCTGTTCTGATTCTTGGGAACAAAATCGATAAATCGACAGCTCTCAGCGAAGAACAATTGAAATGGCACCTCGGAGTTCAACATATGTGTACTGGAAAGGGTAAGAGCTCTATTCGTTTCTGAATAAGAATGCGGTCAGTTGAATTCTCTTTCGCCGCCCCTGCAAAGCCTTTGCAGCCCGTTCCCAGATGGAGCTCGTTTCGGAAAGATCCCATGAGTTTGTCAAGCAACGCTGTCTGAAGGTGCCGTCTCTCACCCATGAGCACGGCCGATGCGTTCACTTTGGCGCACGTAGAGAAGATAATAAGGGATATGCGGAACTCCAAAGCTGTCGGTCCCAACGGCATTTGCCCTGCCGTTCTTAAGAAGCTCCCGACTGGCAGCCTTCCGCTCGTCGTTGATATGATTAACACTTCGTTCAGCTCCTGCACTATTCCGCAAAACTGGAAGACACCCGATGTCGTCCCGTTGCTCAAGTCTGGCAAACCTCAGTCGTCGGTGAAGGGATATCGTCCTATTAGTCTCATGTCACCGTTCGCAAGATAGCCGAAAAGCTCATTGTCAAGGATCTAGCAGAGCACAACGAAAAGCTATTGTTTCAACATGGGTTCAGGAGGCTACATTCCACAACTAATACTTTGCTAGAAATTACCAGCTATGCTATCGACGGATTCAACTCTAACAAGCCGTTGAGAACTGTAGCTGTTGCGTTGGATCTCGCCAAGGTATTTGATACGGTTAACCTTGGAGTCCTGTTAAGAAATTTATTGGAGTCTTCAATACCATCGTGGCAGAAGCGTTGGATATCGGCCTTTATTAAAGGCCGGCGAGCAAGAGTCATGTTCCAGAACCATGTTTCCAACAGTATTCCTATAGCAGCTGGAGTCCCTCAGGGCGGTGTTCTATCGCCAGCCCTCTTCAGTCTGTACCTTGAAGATATGCCTGAGCCTCCACAGGATATCAAGGTCGTTGCGTATACTGATGACATAACAATCATGTGTCGAGATCGGGACGCTGCCGAGATGTCGTACGTTCGTGCCGTGGCAGTGTGGAGGAAAGAAGATCGCCTCCGTGCAAACCGACGTCATCCCCTCCACGAAGAGGGTTTTTGTCATGGGAGAGGTGCTGGCCGGCCGCGCCTCTCCGGATTCTCCTGCTAAGGGCCGGCGTGGAAAGGAATCCTGGACTCGCTAAGAAGAAGAAGTACCCATGTGCCACATGCGACAGAGACGTCACTTGGAATGGGACCAGCGTCCAATGCTTTGGATGCCAAAGGTGGATGCTTTTCTCTTGTTCGGGTGTCAGTTCTGTGAAGCATCATAACTCTTCTTTTCGCTGTGTTATATGCTCTTCACCTACCAACTCTGATTCCTCTTCCTCATATCGCCCCCTTTCCATTGTGCATATCAATCTCAACGGCCTTCGTGCCAAGCTTTCTCAGCTCTCTCTCTCTCTTTGCACGTACTTACCGTCCAGACGTGATCATGGTTCAAGAAACCAAGCTCTCTCCATCCCCTACCTGTCCTCATCCTATTATCCCGGGCTATACTGCCTTCCATGCTCCAAGGTCAGCTCTTGGCGGAGGAGTTTCAACCTTTGTTTTATCTTCTCTCCCCTCCCACCTCATACCCAACACCCCCACGGATGTTACTCTCGAGTACCTACCAATCCATCTCCCTTTCAAAACACCTCTCTTCAACATATATATTCCACACACTACCTCATGCCCCTTATCTTACGATCCCATTCCACTACTTGAGCAGCTTAACTACTGCTCCCTCTCATCTATGGTTGTTTTCGCGAGCAATTTCAACGCTCACATCTTTTGCTCGTCTCTTGGCTCTGATGCTAGAGGAAATGACGTCGAAGATTGGGCAGAGGAATGCGACCTGGTCATCTTAAGACCTCTGCATAGTGCGGCGGCAAAAGTCGCGCCGCAACGCCAGGGAATGAAAGGCAGGCACGGAGCTGCGGTGCCGCCCCCTCCCCTTCATCGTGGCGACGCGAATTTGGCCGCTCAAGTATGCAGAGGCCTTTAAACGATGATCAGCCCACTCGTCTCCCTACCAACGGCCGACCCTCCAGCCCAGACATATCTCTAGTCTCGTCCAACCTCTCTAACTCTTGCTCATGATCCACCTCAACAACTCTGTCTAGTGACCGTGTCCCTGTCTTCATCCATATCGATCTCTCCAATTCTCTCGCTCTTTATTCTGGTGTTCGTCAACATTTTTATCTTAATTTAGGACGAACAGACTGGCGCCTGTTCAGTGAGGTTGCGCTTCACCTTGCGGCCGATTACCCTTGGAATGGCGACGTTCACCAGAAAGAGTGCCATTTATCTGACGCGATCCGCAGAGCCATGAAAGCGGCTATTCCTGTCGGCCGCGTTAAGGCGTTCTATCCAAATGTCACAAGGGAGATCCTCGATAAGATCAGGACAAGAGATGCCAGGAGAGCGGTCAACCATCTAGACCCCGTCGATCCTGAACTTGACGATGAGATCAGAAAGGATTTAGACAGGCACAAGAAAGAAGAGTGGGAAAAGTTCACTGGACAGTTGGATTTCAAGACGGACAGTGCAGCTACCTGGAAGGTTTTACGGAAGCTCTTGGGTAAGAGCTCGCCTGCCACCGTCTCCACAATAGAATTCAACAACGGTGTATTCAAATCAGGAAAAGAAGCCGCTTATGCGCTCGGTAGAAGTTTTTTCATCACCAGTGCAAAGCGTGGTCCTGCAGAATGGAGTGACTGTACGAGAGCTGTGCCGCCTCCCGCTAATGGGCACGGCCGAAGCGTTCACTACGACGCAAGTTGAGAAGGTTATAAAGAATATGCGGAACTCCAAAGCGGTTGGTCTTGACGGAATATGCCCTGCTGTCTTGAAGAAGTTACCAACTGAAATCCTTCCGCTTCTCACTGACTTGATAAACACCTCGTTCAGTTCGTGCACTATCCCGCAGAATTGGAAAACAGCTAACGTCGTGCCGCTGCCCAAGCCTGGCAAGCCCCAAGCTTCAGTCAAGGGATATCGCCTCATTAGTTTGCTGTCCTCTTTTGCTAAAGTAGCCGAAAAACTGATCATAAAGGACCTTACAGAGCATAGCGACAACCAGGTGTTTCAGCACGGATTCAGAAAGCTGCATTCCACCACGACAGCTCTGCTGGAAATTACAAGCTTTGCCATCCATGGGTTCAATGCCGAGAAGCCACAGAGAACTGTGGCTGTTGCCTTAGATCTCACCAAGGCATTTGACACAGTAAACCATGGAGTTCTGTCAAGCAACTTACTGGAATCATCCATACCGCCGTGGCAGAAACGCTGGATATCGGCATTCATCAAGGGCAGACGAGCCAGAGTTATGTTCCAGAACCATGTCTCCAATAGTATTCCTATAGCAGCTGGAGTTCCGAAGGCCGGGGTCGTATCGCCAGCCCTCTTCAGTCTGTACCTCGAAGATATGCCTGAGCCGCCACAGGATATCAAGGTTGTCACGTATGCAGATGACATTACTATCATGTGTCGAGATCGAAACATACAGGTGGCCGCCAATAAGATCAATGAGTACCTGATTGCACTGAAGATCTTTTTCGAAGAAAAGATGCTAAAGAACTCTGCATCCAAGTCGTCAGTATCCGTTCTCACAACGGGTCCTTCCGAGCACAGCGCTCATCCGGACGTAAAGTGGGATGGAGACCGTCTACCTGCTGCGCGATTTCCAAAACTGCCCGGTCTTGTGCTCGTGTGCGGCCGAGCAGATGCAGGCGGTCGTCAAAGCCAAGCTCAATGTACTCAGGGCCCTGGGCGGTACCTCATGGGGAAGCAGCAAGGAAACTATCTTCACTACGTATAAGGCGATCCTCCAGCCTGCACTGGAGTACGCCGCACCGGTTTGGCAGAATATAGTCTGAGATTCCTCTTGGACGAAGATGCAACGAGTACAGAATGCCGCTCTTCGCATCGCCACCGGTTGTGCCAGGAGTTCCCCAGTCGAGCACTTGCATGCCGAAACACGTTTACTACCAGTGAAGGAGCACTGTCAGCTGCAAGCTCAACAATTCCGTATCAACATTATAAAACAAACAAACCATCCGTCATGTAGGGTACTTAATCCCGTTAGAGAGAGAGCTTAAAGACAGCCATTTGCCGATGCTCCAAGCAAAGTCAACTTGCAGAGATGGCACGACTCACAGCAAGAACGACTCCGTCTTCTGCGGGAGGAGCACACCAAGTTCGTACGGTGTCATCTTGAGAAGGCGGCGGTGAATCCTATACTAGAAGTACCGCCCCAGTCTGCAAATCCGAGACTCAACTCGGAAGAAGGGCTAGATGCACACTCGCATCGCTGCGCTGCGGTCACTCGACAATGCTCATGTCCTACGTCACCAAGATTGACAGCAGCAAATCTGAGGTTTGTCCAGACTGCGGTACTATCGGCTATGATACAGTACATCTATTTAACTGTCTGGTGAGACCTAGCACGCTGACCACAATGGATCTATGGACGAATCCACTACTGGTCGCCCAGTTTCTTCACCTATGACATAACCCTCGACGTGGCTGCAATGAAGAAGAACGCACGGACAGCACCCGCCTGGCCTCATTTCTGCAATTGGAATGGTGTGCTCCGAAGCCACCACTCGCTGTTCGCTCCGCGCATTGAACGCAGAGCCTTTATTTAGGCTGCATCCAGACTTGGAGGCACACAATATCAATACGTATTGCTTGCACACCTGCTAACGCCTGCCATTGAGAAGTACTGGATTGATTCGATCTCGTCATCTTTTTGTGTAAGTAAACAGACGATGAGTTATTTTCAGAGCATTGTCCAGTTCATTTTACAGTAATTGATTTTGCGCTCGGGAGCAGTTGCCAGCAATACAAATCGATTTTGTGTGCCGCCACCTATGTTTGCAGCCTTACCTACATGCGTACCTACTATGATCCTTCGCAGCACATTCATGCATCCCACCTCAAGAGGGTTCTGCGAGGGGAATGAACCTGTGCAGGAGCAGTTCTTATGCCTGCCACCTTGACAACAATGGATTTGTGGACGAATCCGGTTTCAGTCGCCCGTTTCTTGAACCTATGACAAAACCCTCTATGTGGCTGCAAAGAAGAAGATTGAGTGTGGCATTGAAAAACCAAACCACGCGATTTTCTGAAATCAACGAATGCTTGCTGTTTAGGTTTACAAGTCTCAGGTCCTTGCAAAATAAGTTTGTCTCTCACCACAAATATTCAGAAATTTTGATTCTCAAACATTACTAAATTATCTAACGCGTTCGCTTCCGATTGACTGTCAATCAATGAAAGTGGAAATAACATCACGCAGTGTGTTTGTGCGAATGTCGTGTAAGCTGAGTAAGATGTGCGTGATTTGGTTTTTCAATGTCACACTCAATTTTTGTTGTTTAGTAAACAAGTCCACAGCCAAATCAATGACGAATCATTTCACTGGGTTTTTAGCACTATTTTTGTACTGTACTTTTTTGACTTTCCCCCAGCTTTTTATTCCTTAAATTAAGGCGAAGTATCGCGTTCTGATCTGTCATCACGGCCGTTGGAGGTTTTCATGTGTTCGGTGCTGCGACGACAAGGTTATGGCGAGGGTTTCCGTTGGCTCTCGCAGTATCTTGATTGAATGGGGTCATTGCTGTTTGTACCAACATATATCGTTTTGTGTTCATTGAGTTCGACTTGATATTTCATGTTCTCCCTCTGTATGAATGTGGTTTGTGCATCATGCTCAGAATCGCGGCTTTTCTCTTGCTGTTCTTCGCCCTTCTCGCAATCCTACAGCCTCTGTGATAGCCGCGTGTGTATAATTATTTGACTCTTACCACCTCTTCTCCGGCTTCCAAATCATTTCATTAATAGTTTAGTTTCGCTTAGGACCATTCAATAGTTTCCCACCAGTGCCCTCACTTCACCGAAGATTTGATTTCATTCTTACATAGTTGGCTGGATATTGACACTCACGTCGTACCGTATCAGCCAAGTGTACCTAATTTGCTCTCTGCCCTAAATAGATTCTACAATCTTTTCTTGATTTTAAGAGTATTTAAAACAACACGCAGTTATAAAAAATTTAATATAGTCGTGTTTTACCTTATAACGACGCCGTTCAATATTGGTAGTAATTCCATCGAAAACGCTGGCCCTACCCTAACATCGGGTAAGAAATCCGAAGAATGAGTAGCGTTATAAAGCTTCGAGGGGGTCGATGCCTTTTGCAACTGTTCGTTTAAGGTGGGTCTCTGAAAAACGGAGGGCAGCGTGATTATAGAGGTCCTTCTCAAAAGTGTCTTTCATATACTTTTTCGGGCTTTTCAATATTCGATACTCCTATCATAACGCTACCTTTAGTCCTGTATAGAGAAAAGCCTTTTCACCTCGTGAGTACCACATGTGACAGCTAATCTAGTTACGTCTCACACAATCGCCGCATTCAATGCGTGTCTAATATGCATTCAACTCAAAGACAAAGCGGTTTCGAGCACGGTGAGGGGACGTGCTGCTAGGAGAGCACGCACTCCTATCGTGTGTCAAATTACAACATGTGCCCCATCGAATAAGACGTAAATGCGTGCATGATACACATTCAACCCGATGACAAAACGATTTTCCAAAGAAGAAAAGCATACGACGCACTCTTGAGGAGGGAGTGCGATGCCGATAGCGTCGCCGGTTTAACTACCCATGTTTGGGGTACTTGGCACACCCAGCCGCTGGAGACCTCGTCCAACCGCTGGCAGCTCCAAATCAGGGATGTGCGGAAAAAACTTTTGTGGAAACAGAAAACAGAAAATCCAGTCTGACAGAAAACAGAGAAAAATCTCCAAAAATGGGCAGAAAAATTTAAAAAATCAATAAAAAGTGTTCAGGTAAGTTTTTCCACAGCATTAAATTTTCATACATTTGCAGGTTATGTTTTTAGCACAATTTTTAAAACCCAACAATTGACCAGAGTGAGAAGTACAGACACTCGAAAAAAAACCAGATTATCAGCGCGGAGACAACAATTCTCTAACCTTTCTTTTCGCAGACAGTAGCAGCCAGATTGCTCAGAAGCTCAATATGTATGTGTAAGAATTACGTAGATACAGTGACAGCGAGTTTACCCTTCCCTAGTTTACATATTTTTACACTAAATTTGGGATAACTGCTGATTTGAGCAGCGTACTACTCAGTGCCCGAAAGTCACGCGCGTAATCAGGCGACTGTGCCGTTCGAGTATAAATGACCTGACGCGCCGCTCGCTCCACCGTGGTGGGGTGGCTAGTATACATGGGCATTCGACCCGAGTTTTCGAATGAATGAATAATTCGAATACGACCATTTCAAAAATTCCGAATAAATGAATACATTCGAATAATGCCTTTTAAAAAATCCCGAATAAATGAATACATTCGAATAATGTCTTTTTAAAAATCCCGAATAACTGAATATATCGAATCAAGGTTTTCAAAATCTCCTGAATAAATGAATATATTCGAAGGCGCTAAAATTCGAATAAATGAATATATTCGAATAAGGCGTTTTCAAAATTCCCGAATAGATGAATACATTCGAATAATACCTTTAAAAAAATCCCGAATAAATGAATACATTCGAAAAGTCGACCAACTATTCGAATATTCGAATAATATTCGACATTTCGAAATTAAGGTCAATATCACCCCGGAACTTCGGCTTCCGAAGAAACTAGGGGACTTTTTATCGTTAACTACCTTCAAGACGGGGAACACTAACAAGGAAACTACTAATAGCCAAAGTGGCAGTCCCACATAAACTGTACTTTTCTAGAACCACTTTGAACGTAGGGCCCGAATATGCCCTTCACAGCTGCATAGTCACTCTGAAAAAAAATCGTAATAGGCATTCTCCCGTTTCGCATCGCGTTCCCTATTGTATCATCCAAAAACGTATACTGATCTTTCGAGAAGCTGAAAACGGCTCAGACACTCTGGCGTTTCCAACGCGCACTGAACCGTCCCATTTCGACCTGTGCGGTGCAAACGGCAGAGTTCCCGCTTGGCCATTCCTGTCTGCGTTCAGCGCCTGCCAAACCTCGGATTCCGCCGTTTGGCTGGCGATGACGTCACTGCTGCAGTGAGGCTCGGTGTTGCGTTCGTAGACGATTTGACAGCGCATGAACTCGTTTGATCTGCCGAATCACGTTATTGATGACTCCACACCGAACAGGCCCATATCAGCAGCAGAGGACGTAAATAAGGGCCTCATCCTAGAGAGAGCGCAGTCGGCCTTCGGGGCCGCTCCTGGAAAGTGGCTACGAGTCACCTTCGGACGATTTTTGACGCTGAGGGGTCTCCCCCACGGTCCTCAGCGAGGGAAGCTCCCTCGCGGTCGACCGTGGCGTGGATGATGTCCCTGTCGCGGACCGCGGTGGGGGTGACTCCCTCACGCGGGCCGCGACATGGACCGTGTCCTTGTTGGGGGAAACTAGCTTCTATTGGAATTGCCGTTGTGAATCCAATCTAGCATGGTCGAAACCTGCAAACGACAGTGAATCGCCGGATATCGCGGGCGGAACCGAACATGATCGAAACCTGCCAACGGCAGTGAATCGCTGGATATCGCGGGGCAAACGGCGGATATGGGGCACCCGCTTTGCCCATTTTTTCGTTTCTAACGGCAGCGGTTCAGATTATGACCCGCGTTTGCTGCGCGTTACAAACCCCACAGTGTCTGACGGCCAATCGTGTTCAGCGCACAAAACAACCCCCTGGACAAAGCTTGCGCAGAAGTCTTTTCCAGAGCTTCCACGAAGTGATAGCATTTCCCACATGTACCAATTTTCGGTTGAGCATTAACCTAAATCAAGTAGGGCTTCAGAAAGCGTTGAAGAAAAATATTCCAGATTTGACCTTAAATTCCCCTAGAGGTGGTGGTGGGGGGGGGGTCGTTTGGGGTGCTGATCACGAAGCTGAGGTTTCTTTGTCGATTGTCGACTACTGTGCTTATCTGGGTCAAATTCCGGTCCGCAATTGCGTCTCGACAAGCTTTGCAGCCGCGCGCTTTCGAGTCGGAAGAGTTTCGCGCAGCAGCCGCAGATCTGTTGACTCTAGGTGGGTTTTTGGAACTGGAAACTGAACGAAATCGAAGAAAACTGTATAAAAAAGCCATATC
Source organism: Aplectana chamaeleonis (assembly GCA_029168955.1). Lineage (NCBI taxonomy): Eukaryota > Metazoa > Nematoda > Chromadorea > Rhabditida > Cosmocercidae > Aplectana > Aplectana chamaeleonis. The sequence goes on from JAPDOI010001721.1 coordinate 121,092, forward strand.
GAGTCGGCTTTGGCGCTGGAAGGTCGATCGACTCGAGCGCGTGCGGCAGCAAAGCGTGTTGAGACGCAATCGCGGACCGGAATTTGGCCCAGATAAGCACAGTAAATTCGTTCAAAGCTTCCCATCGGGAGGGAAATTTGATGGAAAATGCGACTTTTGACGTTTTCCGGAGCGCTTCGATGTTGCTCAAATCGTTTCTTTGAGGGTTATTTGTAGTGATCAACGCGTATCTGATGCAGTATATCGATTTTTTGACAGTTTGCGGTAGATTACGGTGGGTATGCGGTAGATTGGTTGAAGCCTCGGATTTGACTCAAAATTGCTATGCGGAGGTGATTCGGGGTGCTGAATGCGAATTTCATGCCGATGGTGGTTGAGAGATCGCCGCGACGAATACGACGAATACACGTGGCACGCACGCAAGCGAGGAAGTAATGATAGTCATGAACATCGATTAAGTGATATCACGTTAGATCGCTGCGTCGCGGCTATCTCTCGCCCAGTGATCGACGATACACATATTGCCCTAAAGCAAAATTATCTGAAAAGGTGATGAGCATCAAGATAGCAGAATATTCTGAAAAGAAGAGGAGAAAAGGCGCGGCGAGAGAAATTTCTGCCTAATATGAGTTTGAGTTGCATACCTTGTCTTCGCTTCTCATGTTTAGTTCTTATATTTGCGTTTCGTATATGTGTATACAGAATCAATTTCGAAATTCAAAGAAAGGAAACCAGTGACGGAGGGGTTGAAAATCGGAGGAGATTGGCTTAACTAGCTCCCACAATGGGGAACAGGGGGCAGCCACACTTTCGTGGATACCCTCTATCCACCATCACGGCGGCGACGGCCTAAAAGAATGGGAGCAGGAAAACACACTATTGATTTCGCGGAGGCGGCCCAGCGCCAACGGGCGACGGCTACTTAGAAAAATGAAAACAAGTTACTTGTCACATAAAAGCCCGTTAACAAGTTACTTGTAACATAAAAACCTGAAAACAAGTTACTTGTAACATATCTAAGCCGATGTAAGTTACTGTCGACTTTTATTGTGCCATTTAAGTTACATGTAACATATTGGACGCGAATTGCTAGCGGTTTCCTGTCGATATGCTGCATGTAACTTAAATGGCTTGAGATAATTCGCAGGTAACTTACATCAGCTTAGATATGTTACAAGTAACTTGTTTTCGATATGTAACATAAGTGTAACTTACATGTAATATAAATTTAAGTTGCATGTAACATAAATGTATGTTAATTGTAATATAAATGTAAGTTACTTGAGACATTCAAGTAAGTTACAGTTATATTACAAGTAACTTGTTTTGATTTTTCTGAGTAGCAGTCCGGCCTGTTGCTGCAACTTCGGATAGCTCCGCCCCTAATCGATATGCGTTGGTGCTTGTGTACAGCGCGCAACGGGAGACCTGCACACACGAACGAACAGAGGAAATGTCACTCTCAAAAATGGATAGCTTAATCTGCGAAAAGATTCTTTGAAGGGTTTCTATTTCAAAGGTAGAGGAACTAGGTTTTGTCTAATACGAAGGTGAGGCACTTTTTTTCCGAATATTCGAATAAATCCAAAATTTAAATTTTTTAATAAATCGAATATTCGAATGAATCTAAAAAATCAATTCTCGAATAAATCGGATATTCGAATAAATCCAAAACTGAAATTCTCGAATAAATCGAATATTCGAATAAATCCAAAATTGAAATTCCTGGATAAATCGAATATTCGAATAAATCCAAAATTTAAATTTTCGAATAAATCGAATATTTGAATAAATCCAAAATTCAATTTCGAATAAATCGAATATTCGAATAAATCCAAAATTTCAATCCTCGAATAAATCGAATATTCGAATAAATCCAAATTTTAAATTCCCGAATAAATCGAATATTCGAATAAACCTCTAAAATTGAAATTCGAATGAATCGAATATTCGAATACTCGAATATTCGAATTATTCGAATATTATTCGAATAATTATTCGATTCGGTCCCAAGTCTAGTGGCTAGTACTTCTGGGAGTTTTATCATCTGCTTTATAGCCTCACCATCGATTTCTTCGCGCTTTACCTTTTTTTAAATTCTGTACCGTCCTGCGTTGCAATGAGTTAAAGGCAGTGTCCACGATAAAATCAGTCTCCGAGTTTTCAACGGAAAACGAGAGGTTCGAGTCTAACTTCACCAGTAATGTTGAAAAATCGGCTTGGGGCAAGCACAGAAGAGCCATATATGGCTCTAAACTTGAGTGTTCCGCTCAAGCAACGCCCACTCTCAGAAAAATGAAAACAAGTTACTTGTAACATAAAAGGCCGAAAACAAGTTACTTGTAACATATCTGAGCCGATGTAAGTTACTTATGACGTATTCAGGTTATTTGGGTTACATGTAACATATCGGTGGGATACTGAGTGCGCTGCGCCTCCGATATGTTACATGTAACTTAAAGGCAGTGTTCACGATGATTTTCGTTCCCGAGTTTTCCACTCAGAACAATGTGTTAGCCACCAAGTGTTACTAAGATTACGAAGAAATAGCGAGAAACGCACTAAAACGGCTTATTTCAGTGACATTATTCTCTGGCTTGGACTAGTTGTCCGATTGGATGAACATGTTCACGGTGGTTGTCACCGGCGAAACATGGGGCTATTCGAAAATGGAAGAATATTTTAGGCAAAACAGTATTAGTTACGATCCGAAAGAAAGAACGGAGCAACAGAGAGTAGAGAATTGCAAAAGACGGGTCCACAAAAGATTTCGTTGTCACAACGAACAGTTCCTGTGAGAGTAAAGAGGCGGAGTGAGAGTAAAGGTTTTCGTGCCCCTCTGGTGCGTTTTTCTCGATTTTTCCATCATTTCAGTTCTACCCGGGAGCCACACAATCGATTCAGCAATTAATCATAAAATCGAAGATTATCGTGAACACTGCCTTTAAATGACTTGAGATAAGTCGCAAGTAACCTAAATCAGCTTAGATATATTATAAGTAACTTGTTTTCGATTTCTGAGAGGATACTGTGTGCAGTGCGCCTCCGGTATTTTACATGTAACTTAAATGGCACTATATAAGTAGCAAGTAACTTAAATCAACCAAGAAGATATTTCCAAGACTGGTGTACGACGCACTCGCGGAGTCAGCCTTACAACTGTCATTGCTGTTGGTCCAATTGCCCAAGTTTGAGGTACTTGACTTGGCATACCAGCAGGGAAGGCCCTGCACAGCTTTCTTTTGGCGTAGTGTGTGGCCTGGAACACGCCCTCTGCGTCGCGTGTCGTCTGCGTCTCGTGGTGGCCACCCATAGTGAAAATTCAAATGTAAGTTACATGTAACATAAGTGTAACTTACATGTAATATAAATGTAAGTTAAATGTAATATAAATGTATGTTACATGTAATATAAATGAGTAAATATATGTAATATAAATGTAAGTTACTTGAGACATTCAAGTAAGTTACATTTATATTACAAGTAACTTGTTTTGATTTTTCTGAGCTCTTTTGAACCGCCTCTGATCCGTGAATAACTGGAAAACCCATTTTATGGAAACTGCAGACATTCAGGGGGCTACAGTCCACTCCAGTTAACTAAACTCACCCCATTTTATGATCGATTACCTTCTCAAACTGAAATTTTGAGTTGGAAAACTTTATCGATAGCCGTTGAGGGAGTGGGCGTTGCGTGAGCGGAACACTCAAATTAGGGCCGTATAGGGCTCGCTCCTGCTCTTTTTAGCCGTTTTTTCAACGTTTCTGGTTAAATAGGGCTCGTTTCTATGTCGGTGTGTTCCTATTAACATACGATCCCTAAATCGATGTCATTGTTCAGTAACCGATAAACTAATTAATTAATTAACCTCTTGATTTCCGGTGAAAACTCGGAGACTTATTTTATCGTGGACACTATAGTTGTGCTTTTTGACTGAACTGACCGAATGAATGAATGAATGAATAAATTCGACCTCAAAATTTTCGGATAAACGAATGAATGAATATATTCGACTTCAAATTTTTCGAATAAACGAATGAATGAATATATTCGACTTCAAATTTTTCGAATAAACGAATGAATGAATATGTTCGGCTTCAAAATTTTCGAATGAACGAATGAATGAATATATTCGATTCTCTATTTCGAACGAATGAATATCGAAAATCGAATAATTTCGAATAAATGAATTGATTTAACTACGGGCCAACCGACCAGAGTTTTGCGACACTACTGCTTTAAAGAGGCAGTTTTTAAGAATGGCGTTGAAAGCTTTCGAACTGCTCAATATTTTCAATATTCCGCTCAGGTAGGGTTCATGAGTGGTGGCACGCAAAATCGATATCTACACTAGCAGCTGTCTGATGCCACCCACAGCGGCTCTATTCATACATTGCCAGCGCGTGACGAGCGGGCGTTTCGTTAGGCCTCGTTCGGAGTTCATTCGCGTTGCGACGCGATGTTATAATCAGCCTACGTCTCGATCACGCTACGTCGCGTCGCGTCTTCGCTGGGGGTCCACAGTGAAGAGGCGCGATACATTTGAAACGGCGCGCTTTCTCCTAGAACGATAGCGGTCGTATAGCGAGTTGGGAGTTCTTCGACCCGCCACGCGCCAGCGATTCCATAAGTGTTTCTTGTCTGAGTTGGTGATAGTGTTCGCGAAGTTTCTCGATTAGGCGTGATTCATAGCTTTCTTTCACTTTTCGTAAATTTGTTACTTCGACATTTTCTGCCCTAACGAGTATGAGCCGCAAAACTTGCTGTTAATGATATTTACTCCACCCCTTTGAGTAACACTCATTTTGCCACCTATTCGTTTTTATTTCGTTTCCAAAAATCGATAAAAAAGAACAAAATTCAAATTAGCCCTCGTCGACAGCCATAGAAGCACCTTGTCAAAGGTTAGGAAAAAATATGCAAATCTCGCGCTATTGAAAATTCTCGTGCTTATTTTGATCTAGCGCATATGTCGTGGGTTCAATTGCCCCATCAATTTTAGCGGCTTTAGCTTCGGCTACTTATGAATACTAGACGCTCAGTCGGTACCCTGGATCTTCATCAAATTTAAGTTTCAACTTTGGAAACCGCCAAGTTTTGCTGAAAACCAAGCGCTGGATAGAAGAGGATTTACACTTTCCACCAGTAATGCCCTTACCAGAAGGAAATCCCGGTCCGCTGTTGTGGACAAACGCTGTCGCAGCACGTAATGCGATGAAATCGGGCTAGGACGAAGGTTGATCGTGCAGGGACTACGTGGTCCCACCAGTATTGTCATCGTGTCGCGTGCTGCCATAGCGGGTTTCTGCGATTGCGGACCAGAGATTCGCTCGGATTAGAGCACTTTTTCAAGTACTCATCGAAAATAAATTTATTTGGAAACACATATCATCTTTGGGAAGTTGAGGCATTTCCATGTTTAAAGGCAGTCTTCACGATAAAAGTCGTTTTTCTGTTTGTCCGCCTATCCTGAAAACGGTCCCATGCTGATTTTAATGATGTCCTTGGAATCGTACAAGACCCCCTGGAAACGGAGTTATGGCTGCTCAAAATTCAGCAAGGGAAGCGTTGTGGACGAGTTGTACGAGGGTTGTAACTCCCGTTTTTTGCAGCCGATGTGTGCGAGCTGACCTGAGTATAGAGAGAAATTGATAATGAAGGGAAGAATGGGGCTTTTGATCGGAGACCGTCGCTCATCTAACCACAAATTCAGGGAAACTGTCTTAGGACGTGGGCGGAGTGACCCAATGGGTTGACTGGCCCACGAGATTTTCACCCACTTACCGGCCGTTTTCCCGTTCTTGTTCTTCTTAGAGGGACCCAAAGCATACGTTTAAGCCAAAAAACGTGCAATTTTTTCTTCGTGAACACTGCCTTTAATGAGGTTTGGGGCTGTGTTTGAGCTCATTACTCATCAGTTATGAATTACGAAGATTTTGAGAATTGCGATTTACGATTTACTGTAGTGATCTTATGAACCACATGTACGTTAGCACAAATGTCGGCCCTTGATTTACCCGACCGTCCACCGAGCCAGAGAGGTGGGCGGAACGGAGGATAGGTTGTCAGCTAGGCATATTCTCGAGAGGATCTCGCCGGGACCTCCATGTAACGATAAAGATATGGTGTGACCCTTGTTTGCGCATTAACGTGGGTCAACCAGGTTCGTTAACTAATGGCTTCAACCTTCAGTTGATCAAAGAGAAGTTTTGGAGACCAAGGGGCCAGTCTCGATCATCCTTTTCTTACACTCTTAACAACTGCTAACTCCTTAAAGGCAGTGTTCACGATAATCTTCGATTTTGAGATTAATCGCTAAATCGATTGTTTGGCACCCGGGTAGAACTGATGACGAAGAATTCGAGAAAATGCACCAGAAGGGCACGAAATTCTCTACTCTCACCCCACCTCTTTACTCTCACAGGAACTGCTTGTTGTGACACTGAAATCTTTTGTGGACCCGTCTTTTGGAATTCTCCCCTCTCTGTTGCATCGTACTTTCTTTCAGACCCCAACTAATACTGCTTTGCCTAAAATATTCTTCCATTTTCGATTAGCCCCGTTTTTCACCGGTGACAACCACGGTTAACATGTTCATCCAATCGGACAACTAGTCCAGGCCAGAGAATAATGTCGCTGAGATAAGACGATTTAGAACTTTTCTCGCCGTTTCTTTACAATTTTTGTAACACTTGGTGGCCAACGCATTGTTTTGAGAGGAAAACTCGGGAACGAAAACCATCGTGAACACTCCCTTTAACTTTTGTCCTAGACTTTTCTTCGTGGCTTTCAGCCATTACCGACATGTTCCAAAATTCCTTAATACAAGTTATTTCTTATGTTTCATTGTACCACACCAGAACACTGGTTCGAACTCGTAGGTTATAAAACATCAGACCACTATACTTTATGTACGAAAACGGTGAATACGATAAACACGAAGATTGACACTATACATAAGGAGAGGAAGTTGCATAACGATGGATAGAAGCAAAAAACATGTGGGGGCAGAATACTCATAAACGTGAATCCCTAACCATCGCTGGAAGTAGTCGTTCGGGTCGCCGGGCCGTCAGGCGGCCGCGCCCAGCGAGACCCTCTCGAGAATCTGCCTAGCTGACAACCTATCCTCCGTTCCGCTCACCTCTCTGGCTCGGTGGACGGTCGGGTAAATTAAGGGCCGACATTTGTGCTAACGTACATGTGGTTCATAAGATCACTACATTACGCAATTCAGAATTTCAGTTACGCACAGTCCTGGCCAGGGCTGTGCGGTAATCTTTTTCAAGATTTTCGGAAACGCAAAAAACGATGGAAACGGAAATTCGGAAACGGAAGACACCGCAATTTTTTTGAGTAGTCTCATTCTCACGCTTCGCTGCTGCTCATTGTCCGCAGATCTCATTCAATAACCACCGATTTCAGTCAATAAACTTATACTTATTCAAAATAAAGTCACTACGAGGCATTCCGCGATTTCAATGTCTTGATTCTGGGAATCCGAAGAGGCAATCTCAAAAAATGCTCATATAGCTACCCTTCAGAATAGTGTGCAGCGGGGGTGTGCGGTAATTGTAGTTGGTCATTGCAATTTTCTGGCCGTCTGGGAGGTTCGTCGATTGCAGAAATTTTATTTTTGGTTGCCGCACACCTCTGGTTCAGAGCCTGTCCCCCAGAAAGCAGTCCAAGCGGCACCAGGTGTCCTTCAAGGGAGATCAGAAGTCAATTTTCAGATAATCAGAAAATACTTTTTCCTCCTTCAAACCGCATTTGCCTGTTGAAGTGGATACCAAACGATTCAATTTGGAATTTGAAAAAACCCCCAGCGAGATGGGAAAATTCTCGGAGCCTCCGAAACAGGCGGCAGCGACCGTTTATCCATATGTGTTTCATCATGTTTGTTGCCAGTGGACTTGTTCGGCAGTGAGTGCAGCTTTTTTTCTTCGTTCAAACCATAAAGCACTCAGCAGAGTACCCCGAAGCGAGTCTCGCTGCGGCAAGGAAATGATAGGGAATGGGGGACGCCAAGCAGCGGACGAGGTCGGCATCGTATCGTGCGACAGCAACGCGGAAACCTCACAGTGTTTTTGCCGCTGCGAGAGCAGCGTCTCCCTGAGCGACGTCGTCGGCGTGCGGCAACGGAAAATGGTCTCAACCATTTCCATCGCCGGCGTAGAATGCTGCCTCGATCGAAATTTCTCCATAAATTCGATCTTCTGAGAGTCTTTTGCCGCATTATTTCAACTTTGGTTTTTTAGTTTTCAGTTTTACTATTATTTTGTTCCAACGTGTGACGGCTGTGATTTATGCGACTACCGCAAACCGTCTGCCAATTTCGTTACTTTGGAAACTATATTTCAAGGCATCATCGCTTTACTGAACGCAGGCTCCCAGTTCACTTTATAACTTTCAGGGCGTATTATTTTTTACAAGATGTTTCCAGGCATTTCCTGAACTTCTAAATCATATCAAAGCAGTAAAAGCTACTCAGAGCTAAATGTGATGTTGAATGAACGCTTCTCTACCAATACGAGGGCGAACGTATTGGCAGAGAAGCGACGCTAGCGACATCGGCGCTACTATTCCGCGAAGCCTTCGCGTCCAACGCCGCGCCAGGTTTAGAGAACGCCCCCAGCCCGCGGCGTGCTGCCGGTCGTCGCAACTCTGCGCAGCCGTCAAGTGAAGACTGTCGGGAAAATGAACTGCAGCTAGCCCTGAATACGCACAGAATTGGGACGTGGATACATGATGAAACTGGTAGAACACATCCGAACACGTATGGATAAACGGTCACTGCTGCCTGCTTAGGTTTTCTGAAAATTCTCTTATGATCTGCCTCAAATGAGCCTCGCCTCTGATCGTGGTCACCTCCATCTGTCTCCTCCGAGACTCCTTTCTGGAAGATAGGTTGCATGTGCAAAGGAAACTATGTATCTCGATTTTTGTTGCTGCCGCGGCGGTAAACAAGCGAAGAATTGGAATTTAGAAGCAAAGCTTAACGAAATCATTGAATCTCTGTGGAAAAGCTACATATTTTCAAAAATAATCATCAAAAGGCGTTCAGATTCCTGCCACGTCCATTTCGTATCATCGTTTTATAGGGTTCTGATCCCAAGCTACCAAACTTCGTGAATGATCTCAGCCAAGCTGAGAGATATTCGCTTGAACACAAGAGGTCGGGTGTAATTTTCAGCGTCTCACGGAACCTTCAAAAATCCATGCCTAGACTCACTATCATAAATCGTGTTGCACCAATTTATTCCGTTTTCGCGCATAAAAACTCGGAAACGGAATCGGTAACGGAATAGTTCCGCTAAGCCCTTGCCCTGAGCCACAGTAGTGCTGGTGCACTGGCCCTTCGAAAAATTTCTGTGTAGGATCTGGTAATGGCTGTGTTAGATTATTCGAATATATTTGAAGATCGAATATGTTCGAATAATTGTCAGTGTCGGTAGTCGATTTCGAATAATAATCGAATATGAGGTTTTTTCGATAGTCGATTTTGAATAATGATCGAATATCTGTTTTTTTTTCGATAGTCGATTTCGAATAATAATCGAAAATCGAGATTTTTCGATTACTCGATAATCGAATAATTTATTCGAATGTTTATTCGATTGCGAATATTCGAGCACAACTATAGTGGACACTGCCTTTAAAATACGCACTCAGAAGTTGTGCGTATGGTACAGTTGGAGCCCAACTTATCCCCGCTCCACTGAAGCGGTGGCGCTGGAATACTCTTAGTCTGTGCCCACGTGTAGTAGTCATACTCGGATCAGTGTGAGTATACAATACTATTACAGTTTTCGCGTCATTTGACTGCATCGCATACCTTGTAAAGATTAAACCTCGATTTATTATAGGCAGGGTTCGCGATAAAAACAACTTTTAAGCTCTCGCCATAAGAATGTAGATTTACTCATCACAAAAATAAAAATAAGGGAAAAACCCGGGAATTCGCGGGAAAAGCGCTCAAAAACAAAGTATAACGGCTAATTACCGGTGTCGCCTGGCCCCCTAATTAACGATAAATTCAATAATTCTTGCTTATCCGCCTTTCATTTTGCTGTTAGAGTAGTCAGCAGTCTCCAAAAATGCTCAGAAATAACTTTAGAAGCAAAATAAAAGCTGACAGAACAGGCTTTTACACAAATCTCGATAATTGGGGGCGGGAGGACACCAAGCAGTAACTTGTTCCTGAGCTTTTTTTTCTCCAATTTTTCTTATTTTCACTTTTGTGATGACCAGATCTACGATTACATGGGGAAAGCACAAAAACCGGTTTTTAACGAGAACCCTGCCTTTAAATCGCTCCAGCCGCGAAGCGGGTGGAGAGGTTTGGTTTTGCCTACACCTTGTGATCACTTGGAATTTTACAAAGTACTTAATAAAACCTTTAGAACACATTTTCTGGAGATTTCCTTTGGAATATGCGTGAGAGGGTCCAGGAGACACCTGCAGACAAAATTTGAGCCGAATCGGTTCATAACTAACAATGTTACGAGCCCGAAAGCTTAAGAAAATTTGATGGTGTGCGCCGTAGGCCGAGGGCCGTAGGCCGTCACGCTTTCCATTCCTCACTGCCTGTCTCAGTAGTAGCCAGTAGAGTGTTGGAACGAATAATTTTTTTTGAATATTCGAATAAACGAATAATTCGAATATTTCACTTCTTCGAATATTCGATTATTCGAATAAACGAATATTTCACTTCTTTGAATATTCGATTATTCGAATAACCCGAATAATCCACTTCTATGAATATTCGAATATTCGAATTATTCGAATATTCGAATATTATTCGAATAAACGAATATTTGGGGAACACTACTGCGTACTATCCCATCCAATCCACTCGGGCAAACTGGGGCATCGACCACAGGCAAATCGCTCGCATTGTAAGCCTGACAACTGCCCGTTGCCCAGCGACGTCCGCCTGTTGTCGGTCTGTTGACATTTTGACCTGTCACGTTTAGCGGCCTATTTAGCAGCGGTTCACATCCAGCAAGACTTTTATGTGGCTTAGGAACTACTTTGCACCGACCCGCGTCGTGGTCGGCACACCGACACGCGTCGCGGTCGGCAAACCGACACGCAGCGTAGTCAGTAGACCCACGCGTCGCGGCTGGGTCGCCCAACATCCACTGAGGCCGCCACCGGATGGGCAGGGCTTCCAGATGCTGGGCGGGGCCAATGTACTGCATACTTGGGTAATTGAACCGGCTGCACTCTTATTACTTAAAGACAGTGTTCATGAAAAAAAATGTGTTTCAGTTTCCACTAGGAATGGGTAGTGGGGGCACACTGTAACGTTTACGTCGAAAGAACGTATGAGAACGAGCCAGGAAAAAGCTCCACAAGAGGCCGAAGTTGCCACTTCGAGCGCATTGCAAACCTCAAAGCGCAACACACGCCCACCGACGTGAACAAATGAATGGTCGAGATCGAGAGATGAGCGATGGTTTCCGATCAAAAGCCCCGTTCTTCCCTTCATCCTCAAATTCTCTCTTTACTCAGGTTAGCTCGCATACATCGGCTGCAAAAGACGGAAGTTACAAGCCTCGGACAACTCGTCCACCATGTTTCCTTAGCTCAATCTTTGAGGGACCATAACTCCGTTCCCAGAAGGTCTTGTACGATTTCAGAGTTATCATTGGAATCAGCATGGGGCCGTTTTCAAGATAGGCGGAAAAACAGAAAAACGATTTTTATCGTGAACACTGCCTTTAAGTTCAGCATACACGCTCGTTAACGTGGTTGAGATACTAACTACGGAAGTTGAATGGCATGGCTCAGAATACAACGCCTATGCATTCTGAAGCGTCGAAAACGACCACAAGTGACGCTACATGATTGAGGAGTCGGCCCCGCACCTGTATTTGCGTCCTCCCCCAAACAGGAGTGCTGGGCCATTCCCACCATTGTCGATGTGTATGGCTCACTTATTGTACTCATTGTACCACCCACAAGCGTCGCCGATGGTGGGAATAACCCAGAACCCCTTTTTTGGAGGAGGACGCAAATGCAAGGGCGGGCAGATACGGGGCGGGGCCAACTTCTCACACGTGTAGCGTCATTGTGGGTCGTTTTGACGCTTCAAAATGCGTAGGCGTTGTGTTCTGAGCCATACCATTATATTTCCCTGGTTATCTCAACCACGTTTACGAGCGTGTACTCTGAGTTTTGGCCGAGAAATAGCCGCGTAACAGACGCTAAATGCCTTTTTTCCGAGTAATAGACCCGAAATAGCCGCCAAGTAATGCTGGCTGCGAAATAGTCGCCAAATAATGCTCGCCGTGAAATAGCCGCGAAATACCCGCTGAATTGCCGCTAAATTTGTGGTCTGCTGCGGCCTAGTTTGGTTTAGCTTAGTTGAGTTCAGTTGAGTTATGCGCGGTTTATGCGATGGCGAAGTTCCTAGTGCTGCTTTGCCGGGCCCTACTCCGGAATCTCAGCGGCAATTCGAAATACTCAGCGACAATCCGTAGTTAGTCGTTGAGACCGACACCATGTCACTGGGAACTCGCCGTGTAATATCTCGCTTCCCAGCTCCATGAGACGTCTGGGCGACAACAGATGCTGAGTGGCTCAGGATGTGGCGCGAACTTGAGACTACATCCAGCTAGTCGTCCTAGGTGGCTGGAAACCATCGAACTCCACGTCCAGCCTTATGGAAGGAGAGAACTTGGGCTTTTGCGTCAGAATTCAGGTTAAGTTCACCGGGAAAGTAGACAAATAGCATCACCGAACCAGTTTCATGAAAATACACATGAAAAATGGCTCATTCTGGCAATCATCGTAAGAAATTTCCATGTTGCTCAAGTGTTGCTATACTTATGAGCCGCTCAGAGATTTAGACTTTTCTCCTTATAACTAAAGAGTTGAAATGGGCATTTCTAGCGTTTTGACAAAATCCTACGAGCGATTTAATATATATTGGAAATACCTGGCTATACTGTGCCTTATCTGGGTCAAACTCCGGTCCGCAACTGCGTCTCGACACGCCTTTGCAGGCCGCGCGCCTTCGAGTCGGAAGAGTTTCCAGCCGCCGCAGCTTTGCGGATCTGTTGATTCTAGGTGGGGTGGTTTTAGAAACTGGAAACTAAAGCAAAATTGAAGAAAACTGCATACAAAAAGCCATATCGTGTCGGCTTCTGGAGCTGGTGAAACTCGTTATTGACTCGAGCGCGTGCGGCCGCATAAAGCGTGTCGCAACGCAATTGCGGACCAGAATTTAACTCTAGATGAGCACAGTAACTTTATATTTATGAGTTACCGAAGAATTGTGAGGAGAATTGAAAAGTAGTCACTACGCTAAGATGTTTGAAATGTAAAATCAGGCCAAAATGAAGTGCGATCTGTGTCGAATGTTCAAATTATTTCGTGCATGAATATTCGAGATAAACCGAATATTTTCACTTCTTTGAATTATTCGAATATCTTTCGAATAAACGAATATTCCACTTCTTTGAATATTCGGGATTATTCAGATATAACCTGAATAATCCACTTCTCTTTGAATATTCGGAATATTCGAATTATTCGAATATTCGAATATTCGAATATTATTCGAATAAACGAATATTCGGGCAACACTCTAGTAGCCAGTGCTAATGATCGCAAGCGATCAACTGGGCAGTCAGGTAAGTGGATAGGAGGTAAGTAGCTGGTAATTAATCGATTTGTAGGTGAGTGAGGATTCTGATGACGTCATCACCACGTCGTGGAAACTACACAGGGCTTCTGATGACGTCATCGGGACTTCATAAAAAATGCTTCGAGCTTCTGATGACGTCATCGGGACTTCATAAAAAATGCTTCGGGCTTCTGTTGACGTCATCGGGACGTCGTGAAAAGTGCTTCGGGCTTCTGATGACGTCATCGGGACTTCATAAAAAATGCTTCGAGCTTCTGATGACGTCATCGGGACGTCGTGAAAAATGCTTCGGGCTTCTGTTGACGTCATCGGGACGTCGTGAAAAGTGCTTCGGGCTTCTGATGACGTCATCGGGACTTCATAAAAAATGCTTCGAGCTTCTGATGACGTCATCGGGACGTCGTGAAAAATGCTTCGGGCTTCTGAAGACGTCATCGCGACGTCGTGAAAAATGCTTCGGGCTTCTGATGACGTCATCGAGACGTCGTGAAAAATGCTTCGGGCTTCTGTTGACGTCATCGGGACGTCGTGAAAAGTGCTTCGGGCTTCTGATGACGTCATCGATACGTCGTGAAAAATGCTTCGGGCTTCTGATGACGTCATCGGGACGTCGTGAAAAATGCTTCGGGCTTCTGATGACGTCATCGGGACGTCGTGAAAAATGCTTCGGGCTTCTGATGAAGTCATCGGGACGTCGTGAAAAGTGCTTCGGGCTTCTGATGACGTCATCGGAACGTCGTGAAATGTGCTTCGGGCTTCTGATGACGTCATCGGGACGTCGTGAAAATGCTTCGGGCTTCTGATGACGTCATCGGGACTTCATCAAAAATGCTTCGAGCTTCTGATGAAGTCATCGGGACGTCGTGAAAAATGCTTCGGGCTTCTGATGGCGTCATCGGGACTTCATCAAAAATGCTTCGAGCTTCTGATGAAGTCATCGGGACGTCGTGAAAAATGCTTCGGGCTTCTGATGACGTCATCGGGACGTCGTGAAAAATGCTTCGGGCTTCTGATGAAGTCATCGGGACGTCGTGAAAAGTGCTTCGGGCTTCTGATGACGTCATCGGAACGTCGTGAAATGTGCTTCGGGCTTCTGATGACGTCATCGGGACATCGTGAAAAGTGCTTCGGGCTTCTGATGACGTCATCGGGACGTCGTGAAAAATGCTTCGGGCTTCTGATGACGTCATCGGGACGTCGTGAAAAATGCTTCGGGCTTCTGATGACGTCATCGGGACGTCGTGAAAAATGCTTCGGGCTTCTGATGACGTCATCGGTACCTCATGAAAAATGCTCGGGCTTCTGATGACGTCATCGGTACGTCGTGAAAAGTTCTTCGAGCTTCTGATGACGTCATCGGGACGTTGTGAGAAGTGCTTCGAGCTTCTGATGACGTCATCGGTACCTCATGAAAAATGCTCGGGCTTCTAATGACGTCATCGGGACGTCGTGAAAAATTCTTCGGGCTTCTGACGACGTCATCGGGACGTCGTGAAAAATTCTTCGGGCTTCTGATGACGTCATCGGGACGTCGTGAAAAGTGCTTCGGGCTCCGACGACGTCATCAGGACGTCGTGAAAAGTGCTTCGGGCTTCTGATGACGTCATCGAGACGTCGTGAAAAGTGCTTCAGGCGTCTGATGACGTCATCGGGACATCGTGAAAAATTCTTCGGGCTTCTGACGACGTCATCGGGACGTCGTGAAAAATTCTTCGACTTCTGACGACGTCATCGGGACGTCGTGACAACTTCTTCGGGCTTCTGATGACGCCAACGGGCCGTCGTGAAAAATGCTTCGGGCTTCTGATGAAGTCATCGGGACGTCGTGAAAAGTGCTTCGGGCTTCTGATGACGTCATCGGAACGTCGTGAAATGTGCTTCGGGCTTCTGATGACGTCATCGGGACGTCGTGAAAATGCTTCGGGCTTCTGATGACGTCATCGGGACTTCATCAAAAATGCTTCGAGCTTCTGATGACGTCATCGGGACGTCGTGAAAAATGCTTCGGGCTTCTGATGACGTCATCGGTACGCCGTGAAAAGTGCTTCGGGCTTCTGATGACGTCATCGGGACGTCGAGAAAAATGCTTCGGGCTTCTGATGACGGCATCGGGACCTCATGAAAAATGCTTCGGGCTTCTGATGACGCTCATCGGTACGTCGTGAAAAGTTCTTCGGGCTTCTGATGACGTCATCGGGACGTCGTGAAAGTGCTTCGGGCTTCTGATGACGTCATCGAGACGTCGTGAAAAGTGCTTCAGGCTTCTGATGACGTCATCGGGACATCGTGAAAAATTCTTCGGGCTTCTGACGACGTCATCGGGACGTCGTGAAAAATTCTTCGACTTCTGACGACGTCATCGGGACGTCGTGAAAAATTCTTCGGGCTTCTGATGACGTCATCGGGACGTCGTGAAAAATGCTTCGGGCTTCTGATGACGTCATCGGGACGTCGTGAAAAGTGCTTCGGGCTTCTGATGACGTCATCGGTACGTCGTGAAAAGTTCTTCGAGCTTCTGATGACGTCATCGGGACGTTGTGAGAAGTGCTTCGAGCTTCTGATGACGTCATCGGTACCTCAAGAAAAATGCTCGGGCTTCTAATGACGTCATCGGGACGTCGTGAAAAATTCTTCGGGCTTCTGACGACGTCATCGGGACGTCGTGAAAAATTCTTTGGGCTTCTGATGACGTCATCGAGACGTCGTGAAAAGTGCTTCAGGCTTCTGATGACGTCATCGGGACATCGTGAAAAATTCTTCGGGCTTCTGACGACGTCATCGGGACGTCGTGAAAAATTCTTCGACTTCTGATGACGTCATCGGGACATCGTGAAAAGTGCTTCGGTTGGGACGTCGTGGAAACCCGGAGAGTGGGCAGATGTTCGGGACCCGTTGCTGGTCATTCGAGAAGTTGTGCAGACCACCCCGTAGAGTGATTAGGAGTCGCGGACCCGTCCCTGGTCATCCGGAAAATCGTGCAGGACACCCCGGAGGGTGACCCCATTTTGGGTGCTCCCACATTCTCCACCAGCCTACTGATTTTTTTCTGCAATAAATGTTATTTGCTTATAAGAATCCAAATTCAAAAACAACTTGTTAGAACTATCTCCATTCGCAGCTCAGCAGAGCATTTTCACATCAAATTCATGGAATCGAAGCGGTTGTTCTGCGAAGGAATGGGGCGGCGGAAACGAAATAATGAGTATGGAATACCGCTTCGTTCCACTGATGTGAAAGTCCCCAGATGGAATGGAAGGTAGTTTCTGACTGTGCAGGTTTTGAGTTAGTTTCATTCGAAGGCGAAGAACTGCGGGCAGATTCTGCATCCGGCTCTAGGCCAGCAGGTTTTCATGATTATCGACCGGGCTGGCTACGTCTGAGCGACCAACTATAAACGGGGCCTAAAGCCCCTTTCATAGTTGCACGTCGGACGACCTTTTATCGAATGTGGAATATCTATCTACTCTATCCTATCCATCCTATCTATCTTGACTTAACAAATTTGATAACGAGTCGGCCGGCAAACTGTGAAAGGAGCTTAAAGCCCCTTTCATGAATTACGTCGGACGACCTTTTATCGAATGTGGAATATCTATCTACTCTATCCTATCCATCCTATCTATCTTGACTTAACAAATTTGATAACGAGTCGGCCGGCAAACTGTGAAAGGAGCTTAAGGCCGCTATCAGAGTTGGTTGAGAAAATCACAGTGGCCAACCCGTTCGACACGTGTGAAAAACATGGAGGTTGCAAATAACATCCGGTGTACCCAGCTGTGGCTGATGCGATCAATATGAATGAATTATGTGGAACGATTTCATGGATATCATTCATTTCTTAGCTTATATCATGTGAACATCGGTCGTGTCAGCCACATCGGGGGATTTTTCTAAGATAGTTTTATAATAGGTTGAGTCATTGATTTTTGTGACCACAGAAAGTGGACTGATCCAGTGGGGAGATGAAGAGGTCTTTGTTCGAAATTCTTCCATAGGATATTACTGCGTAATATCAAGAAAAAGTGAACAATTCTTTAAAAAGGGGTCTTCCAAGCAAAAGTGGTTTGGTTCGCGTTACAAATGTTTCAACAAAAAGGGAACAATAGGAAAGTGGAAGGAGGAGAGTACAAAAAATGAACAATATCCTCTAAAAGCTCTTTTCTTTGTCGAAACTTCTAAACAGCGGAAACAAACCGTGGTATTCAACAAGGAAAAATTTAATGGTTTCCTAAAAAATTTTGGCATCACCTCCTCTTTTAATGATCGCTATTAGGTACACATGCATATATACATATTTTATCGTCACTCACACAATCAAAGTTCTTTATGGAGCCAAATTTGCTTCCTAATAGAGAACCGCAACGGTTTGTTTCCGCTGTTTAAAAGTTTCGAAAAAAGAAAAGAGCTTTTAGAGGATATTGTTCATTTTTTGTAGACTCTTCTTATTCCACTTTCCTATTGTTCCCTTTTTGTTGAAACGTCTGTAACGCTAACCAAACCACTTTTGCTTGGAAGACCCCTTTTTAAAGAATCTCTATTGGGTTGCGCAGCGCATTCATCGTCGTATTCCTAAAGGCTTGAATGCTTGTTGGGTATATTTAACGACTTGCTGGCGAGCCGACTTTCCAGTCAGTGGGTTCGTCTCCCCCATATAGATCTGTTAACAACTCAAGGACCTAGGAGGGATGGTAGGTTCGGCTGACCTCAGGCGAGAATCGAATCCGACCGAGCATTGCGAGCAGCAGCGCCTCCTGTCATCACGCCACAAGCGCTAGGATAGATCACAGTATAGCGAGTAAAAGTGCTAGGTGTGGGAGAACTGCAGAACCCCCAGGTTGCATTAAGCCTCAATCTATTGGCTTACCTTCGATGAATCCGGCCTTTGGCCTGAGGAGCAATCCTGTTACAAATCGCGGTTCACGTTTTTTTTCTGTTTTCTGCCAAATTTTGCCTATTTTCACAGAAAACAGAAAAAAATGGGCAGAAAACAGGAAGTAGAAAACAGAAAAATCCGCACATTCCTGCTCCAGATGGTGCTCAGCGAGTTGGCCGCGTTAAGGGTCGTTTATACTTCCGCCGCCGAGCGGCGCGGCAGAGTCCAATCCCATAAAGGGCTTTGCAGAGTTGCAGCAACCAGCGGCACGCCGCCGAGCGAGAGCTTTGGGGCGTGGTCGAAACCCGACGCGGCGATGAGCACAAAGACCTCGCAGAGTTGCAGCGACGTTGTCGTCAGCATCGCATTCTACCATTGCGTACGATCTCATTCATTAGACGGTGCATCTCGCTATACACAGTTTTTTGTTGGTTTTCATATGATTCAGAAACTTAAGTAAATGTCTACCAGCAACTACTACAAAATATTGTGATAAAATAAAAAGAAAAATAAAATTTACCTTCCAGTAGAGTGATGCCTTAATATGAATAGTTTTCGAGATAATAAAATCAGTATTGAACGGTTTGTAAGCGATCGCTTTGAAAACAATGGTACTAGACGACATTGTAATAAAAATACTAAATAAAACTGGAAACAGAGCCAATTCGAAATGAAACTGTGAATTTGGACGTATTTGAAGTATGCTCCAATGGTTTCCCGTTCAATTTGTACTAAAATAGAAAAAAGGTCTTCAGAGGGTTGAATTCATGAAAGGAGCAAAAAAAGAAGCTCGAGTCGATCGTCGGCGGCGCTCGTCGCCAGCATTGGAAAATGGTCGAGACCATTCCCCGCCGCCGCTCATTGACGGCGTCGCTCCGGAAGTCGCTGTTGTCGCCTGGCGGCGGAAACACTCTGCGAGGTAACCACGTCGCTGCTGCCGCGCGACCGCCGCCGCCGCCATCGCCCGCTGCGTGACGCCCCCATTCTCCATCGTTGCCCTGCCGCAGCGAAACTCGCCGCGGTGCAACTCTGCAGAGCCCTTAAGGCGTCGTTTATACTTCCGCCGCTGAGCGGCGCGGCGAAGTGCAATCCTCTAGTATCGATCGTGCCGCGCGATCAATATTACAGGAATGCACTGTGCCGCGCCGCTCGGCGGCGGGCGTACAAACGACCCCTAATATCGATAGCACCGCGCAGCATGATCAATACTACAGCAATGCATTGTGCCGCGCCGGAAGTATAAACGACCCCTTAAATGTGTTTCGGTCGCGTCGCGTGACGGTGTGCTGCTACGATAGCGCTGGGTTATCCTGCAGCACGTGCCCCTGCTATAAAAATTTTGCAGCACGTGCTCCTGCGGTAAAATTTCGCAGCACGTGCTGTTGTCTGGAGCACGTGCGCCTACGAAAAAGCCTTTCGATGGGTGTGGTCACTCCAGTTAAATGCATAGTCGACACGCATTGGATGCGGCGGTTGCCTGAGGTAGTGAAAAAAATAGCCATAGCCTCAGAAGCATAGTAACAAGAATCTTATTAGACAATAGAATAGATAAACACAAAAATCAAATGACAGACAATGCCACCTGAACCTCCTTTCTGATAAAAAAAAACAGGAACAGAAAATAACAAGAAAAAATAACAAACGAAACTACTGAGTAGATCATGATCAGAATTCCAGAGAAGGCAAAACAAGATAGTGATGCACACGTAACACCGGTAGATATTTGATAACGACCACAAATGGCCAACCAGGCACGAATCAGTCCACAAGGCTCACCTTACGCAGATAGGCCTTTCCACTTGGAAGCGGAATTGTAGTTACTTTGCCAAGGAGTTCCTCAGCTTTCGGGGTAGCAACACTTGGCTGCACCATACACGCCTCATTCAAATTCTTCCAGCCCTCCGGAGTTGCCACCTTCAACCAAAATAAATATTGCTGAAAACGGGTAGAGAACAGTGGGGGGGGTACATACCGGCATACGATCAGCCAGCTGCATCGAGTCGATCACGCGTAGAATCTCACTGTAAAAAAAAACTATTAGAATAGTCTCCATCAGAGCAGTTCGCACTCAAGTCTCATAACGTTGGCCAAGTCCACAGAAAACTTCGTCCTCACAAATGCCGTCAGCAGATGGAAACAGGCCGCGATCACGGACCTCGAAAGAGCTATCTATCTACTGTGCTTCTCTGGGCCAAATTCCGGTCCGCAATTGCGTCTCGACACGCTTCACGGCCGCGCGCTTTCGAGTCGGAAGAGTTTCCTGCGCCGCAGCCGCCGAACTGTTGACTCCAGGTGGGTGTTAGAAACTGGAAACTAAACAAAATTAGAGAAGTCTTACACGATTTTTGGATGTTTTTTGCCGTAACTGCAGTTGAACGTCGCAGTGCACTTTTATGAGTATGTTATTATCACAAGGTGCTGAAGTTGATCGCAAACGCGGCAACGGCTCCGGGCGAGATTGAACCAGCATATTCTCTTTCTCTGAGAGAGCATAACTATCGCACTGCACCACCGTAGCCCCAGCGCCGCTCTCACTCCAACTGCTCGGTAAATCTTCACCGAAGCAATCATCCTTTCACCCGCATAACGGGATGAAACAGGTATACCGTCAGAGACTATCTAACGATCGTAGACCTGTCAAGATGTTGCCCTAGTTAAGTCTTCCACGATTTTTGGATGTTTTTTGCCGTAACTGCAGTTGAACGTCGCAGTGCACGTTATATGTATAACGTATAACGTGGTATAACGTGCATTCTTCGACGTTCAACTGCGATTACGGCAAAAACATCCAAAAATCGTGTAAGACTTAACTAGAGCATCATCTTGACAGATCTACGACTTCTTAGACTAGTCTCTGATTCTCTACCTCTTTCCATTCCGTTATGCAGTGAAAGGATGACCTTTCGTGAATAATTACCGAGCGGTTGAGTGAGAGCGGCGCTGGGGCTCGACGGCCTTCCCAGAAAAAGCGGGCTCGGAAAGGGAATATGCTGGTTCAATCTCGCCCGGAGCCAAGCGTTTTGCGATCAACTCAGCACCTTGTGTAAAATTGGAGAAAACTGTATAAAAAAGCCATATCGAGTCAACCTTGGCGCTGGAAACTCGACTGACTCGAGCGCGTGCGGCCGCAAAACCGTGTCGAGACGCAATTGAGGACCGGAATTTTGCCCAGAGAAGCACAGTATGTCTCCCCAAATTATAGTTAGCGACCAGAATTTCGAAAAAAATGTTAAAGATTCCATGTCCCCCTTCCAGGTTAACGTTTTTCGACAATTTCGAGACTGTATTTTTTTTCGTATTCTATTCACAAGGTTTGAACATTTTTCAGGAATCTTGATGGAATGAAGGTGAATTTTTGTTTGAGCCATAGAAACTAGGTGTGATACAATCGAGTGGATCACACCTAAAAAATGGTCTCCAAAGGCCGTTTTGAACGATCTACAGAAAACTAATTGTCGTGGACTAACTTTTCCACACCTTGCTGCAACGCAAAAGCCCTATTAACAATTTCGAAAAATACTTGTAAATTTTTCGTTACAAAAAAATTTTGGGCTTGAACACTTTTTCGAGAACCCCACCTAGTGTAGCGCTCTTCGGCTCGAAGCTGCATCCATGAAATTTTGCGTGCGTTTTAATATCGGGCTTCCTATTCTAGATATAGTTTTCGTACCCGAAACTGAAGCTGTGTGCCCTCAAGACATCAAAAAGGCTCCACCCACATAGCGTAGCGCCCTCCAGCTTGCAACTGCGTCCACGATTTGTTTTCTATTTTAAACACGGAACGATAGAGGGTATTAACTAGTGATTTTAACACCCCCCCCCCCACCGGCCATTTTCTCCTCACGAGGGAAGGGGGGCTGAGGAAATCACGGGATTTAGGGGGGGGTCGGACCAAAGTTGGCTCGTATCACACCTTGCGCCATAGCCTGATCGGCACATGCCGTTAGGCCGGGATCATACTTCCCGCGACCAACTACTGGAACAATGAGTATCAGGTATAACGATATACGTACTCGATATTGATGGTAAACATTGCACCGCATCGCTCGTCGCAGGAATCATGAGGCGTCGTTTATACTTCAGCCGCAGAGCGGCGAAGTACCTTTCAACCATAACGATTACTCTGTGCCGCGGTACCGCAGCACGTTTAGAGTTCATCTGCACAAATTTTGTAAATGGCGCCGCACGCAGCCGCAGCTTCGTTGCTGCCGCGCAGGGTCAAGCGGGGTTGTGAAATTCCTCAACGGATGTTGGAGAGGGGTCGCCAAAATCTGGGCCCGAAAATGAAGGTTAGGTGAGGAATCGCGAAAATTTTGGACCAAAAATGAAAATTTGGTGAAGACATTGCGAAAGTTCTTGTTTTTTTGTCACGAAAGGGAAGGACCGCAGCATTGCTAGGGTTCTAGACGCTTGAGTTCGACTACTGAACAAATTTTCGGAGTGTGACAGCTTTGGTTATCAAATATAAACTGCCCAGAAATCGCGTTTCGGAGAACTGCAGATTTTCGGATTCCCGAAAAAAAAATGATTGTGAGGGGGGGGGGGTCGCTCCGATTTCGAAAAATTACCCAACGCCCCGCTTGAGCCTGCTGCCGCGCTGCCTGAGATGAGCAGGTGGCGATCGTGTCAAAAGCAAGGAAAATAATCCAGAAATAAACTCATCAACGATAAGTCGGTGTGAGTAGAGTTAGATTAAGTACGGGGTATTAATGTTCTGTAATCTAGAGTATAGGGAAGCACAGCTACAGGCTATAAAACGGCGAAATTCACTTGGTTCGTACGCATGCTGGTGCGTAGCGGAGGTTAGAGAGAGTGAGAGAGCGTAGGGCAGACGGAGACCGAGGCGACGCGCGCGCCGCTCGCGCCTCGAGTGATGTGAATTTCGACGTTTTATAGAGGGTAATCCGGGTGAAACTAATCGAAGCCCATACATTTCTCGCTCACCCTTAATAATATTTTTAAAAGTTCGACTTCAGCGTACTTTTTGGTTTTGATTGTGCAGTTTGCTTTTAGGCATTAGACATTGGACCTAATTCCTGAATAATCCGAACATGGCCGTTTGAAAAGCCATAATGACCGAAATTTCGGATTACGTCGGAACTCGTCCGAGGCCGCGGTTTTCAGAGCTCTGAAACTTAGGTTTAAACTCAATTTGGAAATCCAACTTTGTGTCTAATTGTAAGTTGCACATCTTAGAGCCCTTAACTCTGCTATTTTGGAAGGGGAGGGAAACCCCGGGTTGGTGCGAAGCTTGATGAGTGCGAAAATGGCGTCGCGGACGAGTTCCGACACAACCGAATTTTTGGGAGTTCACGAACCAGATTTTCAAGTGACTGAGCGCTTTCGTAAAACTGTTCCATATTCGCTGCAGTTCAATGTCCAAATACTTATTTTGATAATCAGATGCTTGGATTTTCCCAAAAATTACAACGACATCGTTGAACGTTTTTCGCGATCGCCTATTCGGGCATCGTCACCTGTATTCCGTCCAGTATTTATGTGACTGAATAGTATATATTTCTGTATTGGCCGAATAGCTGAAGGACCGAATAGCTCGTTTGTTAACGCGTTTAATTAATATTCGATAAGCTTGAAAATTCAATTCGCTCAGTAGCTTAACATCGGCATGGAACCGGAAGAGACTTTGCGTTCACTGTTGCAGGTTGGCGCAAACTCGGTGCCCTATGCTATGACACAGGTGCACCGAGCTCGCGCCAACCTCTAATGAGGAATGCAAAGTTTCTCCAGGATCCACGCCGATGTTACCTATTCAGAAATGCGAGGAAAGTCGAATCCTAGAGGAACAGGGACCTACAATACTGTTTAAGACACTATTTTTGAAAACCAATGGTTGTTTCGAAATGCAGTGTGAGTGAAAAGCCAAGCCCAAATCGAATTCGACTTTAGCAAGTTAGCTGTCCTGATTCACCGCCCCCATTTGACGCGATCCCTTTACAGAATGAGGTAGCATGATTTCTTGAGCGGCACGCCCCACCGCCTAGTTTTTCGCCGCACCGCTCGACGGCGGAAGTATGCTTGACCCCTAATACCGATCAAGCGGTGCCGCGTGATCAATACTACAGAAATACACTGTGCCGCGAAAAAAATAGGTCCAATCGCAGTAATGAGGCCAGACTGAGAGTTCACTGTGCGAAAAAAAACGGAGTGTGACCAGAACCCGTGATGCTCTCTCCAAACAAACTACTTTAGTGAAATGTGCTTCTGGCAAAACTGTAAGTCGCGGGTGGCATTGAACCCGCCTCGTGCATCTTGTGTCCGAGCGCATCTCTGGAGATAAAATTCAGAATGTACCTTCGCCGTGGATTCTAATGAGACTTTGCCCATTGAAGGTTGGTGCAAACTCGATGCCACACGCTATAACATAAGTGCACCGAGTTTGCGCCAACCTCCAACGGGGAACGCAAAGTCCCATTAGGATCCATGCCGAAGGTGTCTAAAATTTGTGATGCACACCGAAAATTAATATGTCTCATCTGTCAGCCATAAAGAACGCTAATAGTTCTTCCCAATTTCACAGAAATTGGAGGCAAAATGTAATTCCCTGTGAAAAACTGGTCCTGACTAGGCAGTAGCGCCGGGGCACAAGTAATGTCTAGCATGTAGCGTTTGCCAATGTAGAACGCACGGCCAACACCCCGCCTGGCCTCATTTCTGCAATTGGAATGGTGTGCTCCGAAGCCACCACTCGCTGTTCGCTCTGCGCATTGAATGCAGAGCCTTTATTTAGGCTGCATCCATACTTGGAGGCACATAATATCAATACGTATTGCTTGCACACCTGCTCACGCCTGCAATTTATTGATTGATTGATTTATTACACGGTAGAACCGTGTCAAAGAGAACAACAGAAATAAATACCCGAACGGCAATTAAGAGACTAAAAGCACTAAAATCAGTCGAACAACAATAAATGGATCAACTGACTATTAGGCATACACCGGCACCATGAAGAAAAGAGATCCTACAAACACTACTCCTGGGACAACAGATAACACTCAAGTGTCTTTTTGAATTCACTGAGTTTCCCCACTACCAAACCTGACCGAAGTAGTTTATTGAATTCAGACCCCGCTCTATTGACAAAGAAGTGCTGTCGTACGTTCCGCCTGGCCCCAATGAGGCCCAATTTCACCGGTGCTCCCCTAGTGTTTGATGGTCCAAGGTTGAACAGCCGGCTACCCTTGATACCAGCACTCCCATGAATGATCTTATACATCATTATCATATCAAACCTTCTTCTCCTGCGCTCTAGAGTGGTTAGGCCCAATTTAGCGTTCCTGGTGACATGACACACGTTACCATAAGCCTGAAACCACGATGTCTTAAAGAAAACTCTACGTGTAAAAGTATTCTGGACTTTCTCAAGCGCGTCGATGGATCCTTTTTTGTATGGATTAAAAACTACCGTACCATACTCCATAAGTGGACGTACGTACGTTTTAAAGACCTCGGTCAGCACGTTTGCATTAGTAGTTGATAGTGCTCGAAACGCGCTGTGCATCATCCTATTAGCCGTGGTCTCCGTTAACTCCGCCGTTGCCGATCCCAAGCCCGGATGAGAAAGGAGGAGGGTTGGCCCCCCATGTTACCGACGGGCTGGAAACCCTAAGGTGGTAACCATGGAGTCTCATAGGAATACGCGATACGGCTACCGCATCCGGGGCACCCGATGCGCCAACACTGGGGACCCAGGGTGTTGGTGACAAGTATGCCACTGGCCAGAACAGTGGGCGACTGGTAACGCCGAAGAAGGAGGTGCGGTTCGCGGCATGGAATGTGCGATCAGGGCATTACGTCGGGCAGAAAGAAATCATTGCCAGGGAACTAACGAAGTCGAAGGTATCGGTTGCCGCCCTGTCTGAATTGAGGATCAGTGGAAGTGGAACAATGACTGTCCAGGTGCCAGATAGTCAAGAAAGGATGGTGTTGTGCTACTCCGGTAGCGACGGACACCATCAAGGCGTTGGATTCATGCTGAACTGGAAAACAGCTGAAAGCGATGTGATATTCGAGCCTATCTCTAGCAGAATCGCTGTCCTCACGCTGAAAGGAACTATAAGGACACATATTGTAGCAGTTTATGCGCCGACGGAGCCTAGCCCGGATTCCGACAAGGGCGCGTTTTACGCTCAGCTTCAGGACGTTCTGAACACGATTTCAAAGAGAGACGTTGTTCTAATTGCAGGTGATTTCAACGCACATGTTGGAGAAGACAGAATTGGCTGGGAAGCAGCATTGGGCCGGTTAGGCGTTGGTGACATGAACGACAATGGTCTGCGCTTGCTCACGTTTGCAGCTTTCAATGGATTCATTATTGGAAAGTCACTTCCAGCATCGCAGAAAACATCAGTTGACGTGGAGAAATCCTTCCGGACGAGACGTAGGCTCGTTAGACTACGTGCTGATGAGCTCGCGTTTCAGGTCGTCGCTCAAGGATGTTCGTGCAATGAGAGGACCCGACTGTGGTTCAGACCATTACCTTCTACGTGCAGTAGTGAAGCTTCGTCTACAACGAGCTAGGATTGTGGAGCCATCTAAAGGCCAATTCAACTGGGCACATTTGATGGTACCTGAGACGAAGGAGTTATTCCAAATGGCACTGTCGAATCGGTTTGCGCTGTTGGCAGACGATACATCTGTGGATGAACAAGAACAGCAGATAGCAGCCACCATCGTGGAATGTGCAGAGCCACTTTGTCCTGCCACTCGTAAGCGAATCCAGCCATGGATATCAGATGAATCCATACATCTCATAGAAGAAAGGAAGAAAGCGAAATTGACCGATTTCGATCGATATCGTCAGCTCTGTAGAGAGCTTCGTTGCAGATTGAAAATGGAACGAGAGTCGTATTGGAATAAGGTGGCTGCTGATTTGGAGGATTCTGCGGGCAGGCATGATTATCGAACTCTCTATCGGACACTCAAGCGGCTCAGAGGAAGATCGAAACCAACTAGCGATAGTATCAGGAATGCAGATGGGTCATTCGTGCGCTTTGTGGACGAGCGCCTCCGTCGATGGAGACAGTTCTTCAGTGAACTATACAGTCATGAAGCGCCGCAAGGACCGCTTGTCGAGCCACCGCTAGTTGAAGCGGCCGGAGATGCAGTTCTCGACGCAGAACCCACTGTAGATGAACTAACGGCAGCGATAAAGTCACTGAAAAACGGCAGAGCGTCAGGAGTGGACAAAATCACTGCGGAAGCCATCAAGGCTGGCGGAGACGTCTTGCTGCGCCAACTTCATCGGCTGATTACTCTTATCTGGCAGTCTGAGAAAATACCAGCTACCTGGAAACGTGCCACAATCGTGCCCATACACAAGAAGGGTGATGCTAGAGACTGCAAAAATTACCGAGGGATCAGTCTGTTGTCTATCGTTGGCAAAGTCTTCATGAGGGTTATTCAGAACAGTCTTCGGCGTCATCGTGAGCAAACAAGTCGTGAAGAACAGGCGGGGTTCCGGCCCGAAGAAGCTGCAGTGATCAGATCTTCGCACTTCGACAGCTAATGGAAGGAAGAGAATTCGCTCTGGGAAGCGCTTCGTTATTACATTTATAGACTTCAAACCTGCGTTCGATTGTATTGACAGGCCGGCGCTGTGGAGAGCACTTGAAAGCGAGCACATACCGAGCAAGATAGTCAAGCTCCTCCAGGAAACGTACGAAGGGTCTACGAGATCCGTACGCATTGGGGATCAGCTGTCCGAGGTGTTTGCCGTTACCGCTGGAGTT